>JASPKZ010004194.1:600000-1104576 GCA_030220185.1 Diploptera punctata
CGTGTCTATACATTACAATTTATTATATCTTAGCTGAAATTATATTTGCTCACCCAAAATGTATGTGAATTGGATTTTTGGCTGTACTTCGCTTTAGGAATATCCCTCTTCAGTGTCCAGCAGTAGTCTGCTAACATATTTGGACACCATTTACCCTGATAGCGCCTTTCCATTTCCGCGATGTCCTGGTGGAAGCGCTCCCCGTGTTCGTCGCTCACAGCCCCTAGATTTTCAGGGAAGAAATCAAGATGGGAGTGCAGAAAGTGAATTTTCAAAGACATATTACATCCCATTATCTTGTAGTTCTCAATCATCTCATTGACAAGTTCTCTGTAGTTATCAGACCTGAAGTTCCCCAGAAAATTTGAGACAACATTTTTGAAAGATTGCCATGCAGCTGCTTCTTGCATATTTAACTTGTTCTGAAACTGCGTATCTTTCATCAGTTCCTTTATTTGAGGGCCAACAAATATCCCTTCTTTCAATTTAGCTTCACTGATCCTTGGAAATTTATTTTTGAGGAAGAGAAATGCACTGCCATCACGATCCATTGCTTTCACAAAATTTTTAATCAAGCCTAGTTTAATATGTAGTGGAGGCAATAAGATTTTTTCAGAACGTACAAGTGGTTGGTGAAGAACATTTTCTTGTCCTGGATTAAGTGACTCTCTCTTTGGCCAGTTCTTTTTAATATAATGATTACTTCTATCTCTGCTATTCCACTTGCACAAGAAGCAGCAAAATTTAGTATAGCCAAGCTGTAACCCAAGTAAGATGGCTATAACTTTCAAATCCCCACATATCTGCCAAGAAAAATTGTCATACTTTATAGCGGATAGTAAGAGCTTCATATTCTCGTAATTTTCCTTCATACCAACTGCATGGGCTAAAGGAATGGATGGATATATGTTTCCATTATGTAGTAACACTCCTTTCAAACTTGTTTTCGAGGAGTCTATGAATAAACGCCAATCCTCAGATTTATGCTCAACACCCAGTGACTGGAACAAATTCTCAACATCATTGCAGAAAACTAGGTCCTTCTCTTTAGAAAAGAAATCCTCAAATTCCTTTTGGCGATTGCGGAAAAAAGTTACTTTGGTGTCATCCTGCAGTAGCTTCCATCCTTTCAATCTTGAAGCAAGTAATTCTGCCTTGCTTTTACTTAAAACCAAAATCCCGAACCAAATCATTTAAATCCTCCTGTGTTAGAAAGTGAGTTTCATTTATAGCATCATCTTCCGCAAAATCTGAATCATTCTGTAAATCCTGAACATCAGAAAGTTCTTCAATCATTGTTATGTGATCTGGTGGAATTGGTATGGGTAAACCTGGCCCATGAAGTACCGGTCGAATTGCTGAATCTAACATTGGATATTTAACGGTGTGTCTTGACTTGGAAGTTATTCCAGATATATTTGTCAAGCAGAAGTAGCAGTCTGTCAAATGATCCTTAGGTTCGCGCCATATCATTGGGACTGCGAAAGGCATATGACGGGATCCTTTCAACCAGCCAGTTAATAGTGTTACACATTTGGTACAACAGATTTCCGGGGCCCCATATCTTGTTCTGGTCTATTTTGTTGTTAAAATAACAGTGATAAGCTCTTCATATTAGAGGAGTAAACTCTCGCTTCTGCGCTTTGAAAGTGAGCTCACCACACACGAAACAGAAGTTGTTTCTATCGTTAACACACTTTCGAGACATATTTCTTATACAAATACAATTTTACTCTTCTCTTTACAATACACTACAATACAATACACTACTTAGTCTTTACAATACACTTCTATCACAATTCACTTGACTACGGAAGTGAGCACAGAATTAGCTTCTTTCTTTTAAGAAAGCTTCTATTCAACTGCGAACTTAAAACATACAATCACAGTTTTGTAGGAGAATGTCATTGTTGTAAGTTATGAATTCAAGGCAACAATCGCAAAACATTATAAGTCCATTGTTGGCACAATGAAATTAAATATAAATGTAAAATAATCCTTCTAATCATCATGATATATAACAAAAATGCTAATAAATAGGAAAAAAATTATTTTCAAAATTACAAAAAAATGGTGGATGATGGAAAATTTCTGACTTCATTTTTGGAATCAGCAGATGAAAATACACCCAAAATATTTTATGTAACAAAATCACTGTTGACCAGTGTAACTATTAAAACATCGGAAAAATTAACATAAAAATATTTATAGGCGATACGACGTTCGCCGGGCCAGCTTGTCTAATGTATAAAAATGTTTGTTTGTTCGTACTTCATGCGCGGCAATACCGTTGATCCGATTGAGATGGGACTTTTTGGAAACTGTTCAGGAGATTTCCGGGATGAATATAGGCTACAAAAAGAGTTGTAATACTCAACTCCTACACCCTTAAAAATCGCCTTCTGTAGTGGAAAACGTGAAAAAAGTAACTCTTTGGACGCTTTAATGGCTTACGCTGCGTAAACAGTAACAAATATAAAAAATTAATGTACACAAAATTGAATATCACAATACGCTCTACACAAACGTCCGCGACAGCATATGTTTATCTCTAACGGATAACTCACTATAACCATTTTTGTGTTTCATTGATACCAAGAAAATCGAGACAAGTACATAGATTCCTGTGCAAGCTTAACAGCACGTGACGTGTATTCTTTTACGGATAAATCGCAATAAAGTATTTTGTCTTTTAGCTCATTTATGCCAAGAAGATCGAGATAAGTAGATTCTTGGGCAATTTTAAAATAATTATGATGCGCATTTATAATTATTTCTCATTTGACTTATTCAACTAATCATAAGAAATACATTAATTTTTGCTTTCAGGTCATTTATGCCAAGAAGATCGGGAAGAGTAGATTCCCGGACAACACGGGGTATCTAAAAATAAATACGATATAAATGTTTGCTTCAGCTTATTTAACTGATCATAAAACACATTAATTATCGTATTTCAGCTCATTTATGTCTAGAAGATCGTGATAAGTTGATTCTGTCAACACCGGGTAATCAGCACGGGGTATCTAAAAAATATCCATCCATCCATAGTAATTCTGCCCGAAGGCATTCCTTCACTGCAATCATAGCATTTTCATGCTATGCTTGCAGCTTTACTAGGGAAATATAGGCCTAGGTGTGGTTGCTTCCCATTGCTTTCCACACCGGTGAAGGTTGATGCTGAATATAATGATAAAGATGATGATGGCCATATAATTTTGGAGACCGTTTGGGCTTTAAAGTTTTCCTGACATTTGTCTTACAGGTGAGGAAATATCCCGATAAAAACGTCACCCAGAAAAACTGCCCCAACCGGGGATCGAACCCGGGCACACTGCTTGGAAAGGCAGCACGCTACCTCGAGACCACAGCGGTGGACATATATAAATTTATATTTATTTTCCCTCCTACTTATTCAAATAAACATAATAACACATTAATATTAATTTATTTAGGCGTAGCGGCGAGTGCCGAATGTTAGCCAGTATATTATACATAAAATACAGAAACAAGTATGTTCTTCTATACCGTAAAAAAAGGTAAAGTGATCCCACTACAGACCTCAGGAGGCCCTTGGGGTAGTAGGAGGTTAAGGCTCCCACTTTTTCTTGACAATCGGCACTTTATGTCAGCCGGGTTGTCAGCCCTGCGTGACGGCCGCCTTTACCCCAGAACAAGCGTCTGGTACTCATTTCAGTTAGAGGCTGAGTCGACCCCAGGGCCATAGTGCCGCCAGAAGGTTTGGGTCAGTTTAAAAATCCTGACCCCACCGGGACTCGAACCCTCGACCTTCCGGCTTGTAGCGCAGTGCCTTAACCACTACGCTACGGCGTGTTCTATACCGTATAACTTTCAATTAAAACAATATTTTTAAAATGCATTTTTACAGAAACCGTTATCTAAGTAAAATTAATTTACTCTACAAGTAACTACTAAAACAAACAATAAATGATTTTGTTTTTTCTTTAATTTTTTATACTTATAGAATATTAAAAAGAGTTTTTAAATACCAACTTTTGATATTTATTATTATTATTATTGTTATTATTATTATTATTATTATTATTATTATTATTATTATTATATATTATTATTATTATTATTATTACTTGAACTAGAGGTCGCACAGCGGCCGAAATTCTAGCATATTTCTTTTAAAATTAATTTTAGTATTTCAGCTCATCTATGTCAAGAAGATCGGGATAAGTATATTCTCGGGCAACGCCGGGTAATCAGAACGGTGTATCTAAAAATATAAATTTATTTTGGCGTTGTAGCGCATACCGGTTATTAAAAAAGTAAAGTGATCCCACAACAGGCCTCAGGGGTAGTAGGAGGTTAAGGCTCCCACTGTTTGTAGACAATATGCACTTGATGTCAGCCGGGTTTTCAGCCCTGCGTGACGGCCGCCTTTACTCCAGAACAAGCGACTGGTACTCATTTCCGTTAGAGGCTGAGTCGACCCCAGGGCCATAGTGCCGCCAGAGGGTTTAGGTCAGTTTAAAAATCCTGACCCCAATGGGACTTGAACCCTCGACCCTCCGGCTTGTAGCCCAGTGCCTTAACCACTACGCTACGGCGTGCCCCCATACCGGTTATTAGCCAGTATATATATTACGTATATATAATATAAAACGAAGTACGTTTTTCTATATAACTTTGAATTAAAACAATTTTTAAAAAGCATTATTTTTACAGAAACCGTTATCTAAGTAAAATTAATTTACTCAACAAGTAACTTACTAAAACATACAATGAATATTTTTTAATACTTATATTGTTATATTAAAAAGGATATTTAAATACAAACTTTTCATATTTATTATTATTATTATTATTATTATTGTTATTATTATTATTGTTATTGTTATTATTATTATTATTATTATTATTATTATTATTATTATTATTATTATTATTATTATTATTATTATTAGAGGTCGCACAGCGGCCGAAATTCTAGCACGTTTTTTCTTAAGTTTGACACAAATACATCATTTATGCGCATTATTTTTCAATTTATTTTAAAAAATGCTAAAGATAGGAGGAACATATATATATATATATATATATATATATATATATATATTATAATTACAAGCAGGAATAATATTTATTTTAATGTTACGATTGTAATTAGAATAACATATTTTGATCTAAAAATATATAAAACAGAGCATTTGAAATGTTATATTTAAATTTGTTATAATGTGTAAGCAGCAGTCCGCTTACAACACTTACTTTACTTTAAAACCTTTAATCCATGATACATGTGGTATTTCTAAATGTATCCAGTATTTACCTGATAAATGAAGAGTTGCGCATTGTTCATTTCACAAATTTGCGGTTATAAATAGATTTAATCTGTGAAATATTTGTATGTTTTTAAATTCAAATTAAAAACTTACTTTTTCAGCTTTACATTCAATGGCGTTGCTCCGCAGCGTTTGTTATTATTATGTCAACATTCTTGTTATTGCTTTGGTACGAAATATATATTTTTAATAAAACGTTAAGTGTTGCTTAGCAGAAATGTATTATTTGTTAAATCAATGCACACACACAGACACAGACACATATATATATATATATATATATATATATATATATTAGCTAATGTATAGATACCGTAAGATATTTAAAGGGTAAAAGGGAGACTTTTTCACGTTTTCACTACAAAGTGTGTGTTTTTAGGGGTACAGGAATTGAGTATCTCAACTCTCCTTTAGCCTATGTTCATCCCTGGAATCTCCTGAACATTTTGCACAAACCCCATCACAATCGGATCAACGGTATCGCCGCGCCTTAAAGTACGAACAAACAAAGAAGCAAACAAACATTCATTTTTGTATATTGTATGAAATAGTAGTATATATATGTATATATATATATATTATTATTATTATTATTATTATTATAAGATAGATTGTTTTTTTTTCCTTACTTTCATTTAAGTATTATGAAGTTATTCAAATGTTTATTATCTAACATATAAAAATGAATTTTCCTTCTTTGTTTGTTCGTACTTTATGCGCGACCAGACTGTTGATCCGATTTTGATTGGGTTTTTTGCAAAGTGTTCAGGAGATTCCCGGGATGAATATAGGCTAGAAGCGAGTTGTCATACTCAGCTCCTACACCTTTAAACATCGCCCTTTGTAGTGGAAAACGTGAAAAAATAACTCTCTGGACGCTTAAATGACTTACGCTGCCTAACCCGTACCAAATACACAAAATTAATGTACACAATATTGAATGTGTCAAAAAGCTCTACAAAAACATCCGCGACAGCATTTGTTTATCTCTTACGGGTAACTCACAATAACCATTTTTGTTTTCACTGATGCCAATAAAATCGAGACAAGTACGTAGATTCCCATGCACGCTTAACAGTACATGGGGAGTATTCTTTTACGGATAACTCGCAATAACTTATTTTGTCTTTTAGCTCATTTATGCCAAGAAGATCGGGGATGAGTAGTTTCCCGGACAACGCCGGGTAAACAGCACGGGGTATCTAAAAATGTAAATGTTTCTTGCAACTTATTTGACTGAACATAGAACACATTAATTTTCGTATTTCAGCTCATTTATGTCAAGAAGATCGGGATATATATATATATATATATAATATAGAAATATGTTCGTTTTTCTATATAACTTTGAATTAAAACTGTTTTTAAAAAGCATTCTTTTTACAGAAACCGTTATCCAAGTAAAATTAATTTACTCAACAAGCAACGTACTAAAACAAACAATGATTTTTTTTTCATTTATATCCACATATTAAGAAGCGTCGTTACGCCTGCAAAGCCGACTATGTGTAGGGAAAGTAATTTTACTGGAGGAAAAAAAGACATTCCTAAATTTATTATTTTTGTATCTACGACTTGAGCCATTTTGTTTGTTATATATTCAGCAACACTGCACAGAAAGTTATATCAATATAATTTAAATTAAACAAGTAAAATAGAGAAAATAACTTCTGACATTTCACGTAGCCTATTACAATTGCGCCTATTTTACACACAACCAATTTTGTAGATGCGAAATTAATGTTATTTAGAATGTAGTGTGCGTATGTTTGTGAGTTTAATTAGAATAAAAATGTTAACATTTATTGACATTTATTGATATAAAACAAGTATAATTATAATTAATTTATTATGCAAGGTTTCTTTCCAAGTTAATGGGAGGTCAGGTATGAAATGTGAATTGGATTCCTCGGAAGTTTGAATTAACGAATGGAAAAATAAATAGCGTAACAATAGACATTGCGAGTGCAATAACTCCCCCTAATTGATATGACTTCATCAATGAAAATTAAGACAAAATCGGTTGGTGTAGTTTAATGACGTTCTAATTTCCACTGAGGCCCCTAATTTATTATCAAATATAGCAGAAAATTATATGGGCATCGAATACTTTAACAATCAGATTTATATGGATGTCCCTAGTGAAAACGTACGTAAGCAACGAAACTGATAGTTATTTTGGAAAGAAAATATATAGGCTACCAGAGCAGAAAATAGGGAGCTAAGAAAAAAAAGGATGACAATGCTTACAAAATTACATAACGTCAGGAGAGGAAATTTCTGCCCTAGGCCTGCTCACGCAATGAAAGAAAAACAGGTGAAAGAAGTTCAACGTGTCATTAAGTTGACGAAAATGTACGAAAAACGGTGCATAAAACAGTTTGGAATTTTAATACGTGGGAAGAGAAAAATGTGTATATTAATGGACTAGTGAACTTCCGGCCAGTTATTAGAAGAAAAAAAAGGTAGCGAAGGAGACAATTCTATCAAGCAGTATGTTTATGATTGTTATCTACCATTAGAAAATGGATAAAAAGTTAGTCTGTCTTAATTTTTTTCTATCTACCACAGGACTGAAATAACTGTTTTTAACAACTGCATCAACACTTTCAAAAAAACAATAAACGATAATGAAGTCAATAGCACTGAAGAATCCGAAATTGAGATTATGGAGAATGGGAAAAGCAAATTATTAGAAGAGTCATCATAAAAGCGGAAATTGTTAAAATCAGATTCTGTAAATATATGTTTAGAGTTGATTCCGACAGTTCCCAGTCATTACTGCAGAGCAAGTAGTTCACGTGTATATATTGATTCTGAATTTAGATCTTATAATCACATGCATCATATTTATAAGGAATGGTGTGAGGAAACAGCAAATGAATCTATGGAGAGAAAAACATTGTGACATTTTAGAAAGTCAGAAAATCTTCATTTACAAACCTAGGAAAGACCAGTGTGACAGCTGCATTGCATACAAAGAAGGTAACCTTAAAGAAGAAGATTACAACATGCATATCCAGAAGAAAAAAGATGCACGTCAGGCAAAAGAAGGAGCCATTTCTTCAGCATCTCATAGTGTCCTTGTGGCTACAATGGACGTCCAAAGTGTTCTATTGTGCCAAAAGTTAATGGTTTCTAAACAATACTACAGTCAAAAATTACAAGTGCACAATTTTACAATTTACGTTTGTAATACAAATGTGTGGCACGCGGGAGAAGGAAGAGTAACAGCCAACGAAATCACAACCTGCATTGTTGATTTCGTAGAGAAACATTCCACATACGAAAAGATTATTCTGATATCCGATGGTTGTCTATACCAGAACAAAAATAAAATATTGGCAAGTGCTTTGCAGATACATCAAGAAAATTTGAGGTTCAAATTGAACAAATTATCGTGTAGAAGGGACACACAACGATGGAAGTTGATAGTACCCCTACACACTGTGTCAGTACGATGGAGGAAGCAAGAAACAAGAAGAAAGGCGCCCATCCGTATGTAATAATCCATTTGGATTATTTATTTTTCAAAAAATGTTAAGTCCTTCCACATAATTTTGCATCAATAAGACCAGGAAAGCAAACAGGTTATCCTACCGTCACAGACGTAATAGCTCTACTCTACACAGAAGGGAAGGTGTCCTACAAAGTCAACCATCGGGATGAATGACAGCCACTTCCACAACGAAGACAGAGAATAAATGAGACTGATCCTGAAATCTCTATCGCGAACCTCTAAAATTGGACAAAGCAAAATTTCTAAGTCTTCAGGCTCTGAAAGTTTTTATGAACAAGGAATACCATTTTTTCTATGATAATCTAAAAATCACTCAACTGTAGTTTTTCGAACAGTATAATACATTTTATTGTATAGACTAATATTATGTTGTGTATTAGCATTTCTATGGAAAATAGTTTTCTTTTAATGTATAACAGTATAATGTATTTAATGTTGGTGTAGTTATTAATAATTGGTAATACGGTAAAAATATATTATATAATTTGTCAATTGTGTACTGAATTAGAACTTCGTGAACAAAAAAATGTTTTCTTTCACTGTACAGCAGTATAATAAAGATTTAAAAGATTGTGCATAATCAGCTATGTGCACAAAAAAGAGCAACATATATAAGTCAAGTCGGCTATGTGCATCACTTTCCTGGCCTGAATCACATAGCTGATCTGGCAGGAACAGTTTCCAGTAGCAGCACATAGCCAACTTTGCTTAATCATCTGTACAAGCTCAACTTTGAAAGATTCACATACACGCTTTTGAGGGACAATTCTAGCCTGTTTTTGCTTCTTTTGGTGTAAATAACTCATTTTTGTCAAAAAGTGCACATAGCCGGTTTTGCAGGCGCAACCACGAAAGGATTTTTAAACACAAACTTTTCACATTCATTATTATTATTATTATTATTATTATTATTATTATTATTATTATTATTATTATTAATCATCAGAAGTATGGAGATTTCTAAAAACACTGAAAACCAACCAAGGACCCAGCAAGATAAATTTGTTAGCAAAATCAGACGCAGAAAAACATTACAAAGCTTTACTGTCAGAAACTAGAAATGAGTTTATGGAAACAACAGAAAATCCATCCATAGAAATGAACGCCCTGGAATTTGATACAATAGATATAGAATTAGAAATTCAAACCCTAAAGAATAAAAAGGCACCAGGGCCGGGAAACATACCAAATGAGTTAATTAAATATGGCCCAAAAAATTTAATAGGTAGATTGAGGGACTTGTATAATAAGTGCATTGCAATAGAGAAGATTCCTGATGAATGGAAAATAAGCTACATAGTACCAATATACAAGAAGGGCGATAGAAGAGACGCAAAAAACTACAGAGGAATAAGTATAAATAACACATTATATAGAATATTTACGAAGTTATTAAAAACAAAGTTACAAAAAGATGTTAAAGACAAATTAGGAGAAGATCAAAATGGATTCAGACCAGGAAGGTCATGTGTTGACAATATATTTGCAATACAACAGTTAATTGAAAAACGGACTGCAGTTGGAGAAGAAACCCATTTGACAATGATAGATTTAGAGAAAGCTTATGACTCAATTCGAGGAACAAATTATGGGAAGTATTGGAGAAATACAATATTGACAGAAACCTAATAGAAATTATTAAACAAACCTATAAAGATAACTCCGCTTATGTTAAAATGGGAAATATAATGTCTAATCCTATAAACACCTCAAAGGGATTGAAACAAGGGTGCAGTCTATCACCAATTTTATTTAATATTTATGTAGAATTTATATTAACGAAATGGAAACAAAGCTGCAAGGTATGGGGATCCCAATAGGCAATAGATTTTTGCTGACATTACAATTTGCCGATGATCAACTGGTTTTAGCGCAAGACAATTTTGATATGGAATTCATGATAAAAAGGTTGAAAAGCACATATGAATCATGGGGTCTCACAGTAAATTTACAAAAAACAGAATATCTGGCAATAAATAGCAATGAAAGAGAAAACTTAGTATTGGAAGATGGAATCCAAATAAAGCAAGTGAAACAAACTAAATATTTGGGAATGATTATGGATAACATCGAAGGTATAGGCAAAGAGAACATAAAACATAGAATTGAATTGAGTAGCAAAATAATATCATCATTAAATTCCATATGGTGGGATAAGCATATTTGGAAAGACACAAAAAAATATATTGGTAAAACATTGGTGGAATCTGTTGCAATGTACGGAAGTGAGGTATGGACAATCAATAAGTACTACAAGAATAGACTAATAGCTCTAGAAATGGATTATTTACGAAGAAGTGCCAGAAAGTCTAAATTAGAACGTGTCACAAATAAGGAAATTAGAAACAAAATGGAAGCAGAAGAAAGCATAATTGAAAGAATTGAGGAAAAGGAATTAAAGTGGTTAGGACATGTTTTAAGAATGGAAGATGAGCGATGGCCGAAGCAACTATATGAATGACATCCTAACAGAAAGAAGAAAAGAGGAAGACCAAGGTTAACATGGAAGGAAAACATGAAGACAGTAATGCAAGCTAGAGGGCTAAGCATCGAAGATGCCCAAGACCGTAGGCTTTGGAGGTTTGGCACGGGAAGACGGCAGCAGCTGTAAAAACCCGAAGATAGATAGAGATTATTATTATTATTATTATTATTATTATTATTATTGTTGTTGTTGTCGGCCGCGGTTATGCTCCTTGCCTCTGGTCCCAAGGGTCGCGGGTTCAAACCCGGCCGGGGTCGATGGGTTTTTTTAGGACGGAAAATCCAAGGAGTAAGTCTTCCGGGAGGGACTGTAAGCCGTGGGTCCCGAGTCTGAAGATTTTCAGGCTCGTAAAAAATCCTTAAGCCTGACTGAAAAGGCTTCTAAACAAAATTTACCGAATTTTCCCGTCCTAGTACTAACTTGGTTTCCTAGATGTCAGTATGAGGCGGAACGCTGACCACGTACCACTCAAAATAACATCTATACGAAAACAAGTGTAACTAAAATTAGTATGGTTCAAATTCTTCCCTGTAGGGGGAGAGCGCCTAAATCTCTGTAAAGGGAAAACATTGCCTTACAATACAAATTATTATTATTATTATTATTGTTATTATTATTATTATTATTATTATTATTATTATTATTATTATTATTATTACTAGAGGTCGCACAGCGGCCGAAGTTCTAGCACATTTTTTCTTAAGTTTGTCACAAATAGATAATTTATGCACATTAATTTTCGATTTATTTTAAAAAATGCGAAAGATAGGAGGAATATATATATATATATATATATATATATATATAAAATTACAGGCAGAAATAATATTTATTTCAATGTTACGTTTGTAATTAAAATAATATATTCTTATCTAAAAATATATAGAACATTTGAAATTTTATATTTAAATTTGTTATGATGTGTAGGCCTAAGCAGTTAGGTTACAACACGTAATATAATGTTGAGTGACTCCGGGTTATGTGGCCGTGGTCCATGTTGGTGTTGATACCAGACGTTTCGCCCTCAACTGCGGAGGGCATCTTCAGTGGCGAGTGCTTCTAGGCGTGTTTCCTGGTCGGAAGATCTACTTAGAGTGACTGCATTCAACACGTAATATATTTTCAAACATTTAATCCATGATAAAAATGGTATTTCTAAATGTTTTTTTAGTATTTACCTGATGAAGGAAGAGTTGCGCATTGTCCATTTCAGAAATTTACGGTTATAAATTGATTTAATCTGTGAAATATTTATATTTTATTAAATTCAAATTAAAAACTTACTTTTTTCAATTTCACATTCAGTGGCGTTGCTCCGCAGCGTTTGTTATTATTACTCAGCATTTTTTTTATTGCTTTGTTACAAAATTTGTATTTTTAATAAAACGTTAAATGTTGCGTAGCGGAAATGTATTAATTATTAAATCAATGCACACACACACACACACACATATTGAACTAATGTTTAGATTAAATAATATTGAATTTGAGATTATTGATTTTATAACAAGACAAAAAGCAAGTGTGTTGATTCATAAGAAATTAAAATATTTGTTTGTTTGTTCGTACTTTATGCGCGGTCATACCGTTGATCCGATTTTGATGGGATTTTTTGCAAAGTGTTCAAGAGATTTCCGGGATGAACATAGTCTATAAGAGAGTTGTAATACTCAACTCCTACGCCCTTAAAAATCGCCTTTTGTAGTGGAAAACGAAACAAGTAACTCTTTGGACACATTAATGGCTTACGCTGCCTAAACCATAACAAGTACACAAAATTAATGTACACAAAATTGAATATCTCAATACGCTCTACACAAACGTCCGGACAGCATATCTTTATCTCTTACGGATAACTCACTATAACCATTTTTGTGTTTCATTGATGCCAAGAAAATTGAAACAAGTCCGTAGATTCCTGTGTAAGCTTAACAGCACATGGCGGGTATTCTTTTACGGATAAATCGCAATAAACGTATCTTATCTTTTAGCTCATTTATGCCAAGAAGATCGAGATAAGTAGATTCTCGGGCAACTTTAAAATAATTATGATGCACGTTTTTAATTATTTCTCATTTTACTTATTCAACTAATCATAAGAAATACATTAATTTTTGCTTTCAGCTCATAAATGCCAAGAAGGTAGGGATGAGTAGATTCCCGGACAACGCCGGGTAAACAGCACAGGGTATCTGAAAATAAATGCGATATAAATGTTTCCTCCAACTTATTTAACTGAACATAAAACACATTAAATTTCGTATTTCAGCTCATTTTTGTCTAGAAGATCGGAATATGTAGATTTCCCTACAACACCGGGTAATCAGCACGGGATATCTAAAAATATAAATTTATAATTATATTTTTTTCTTACTTATTCAACTAAACATAATAACACATTTATTTTCATTTATTTTAGGCGTTGCAGCGCATGCCGGGTATTAGCTAGTTTGTAATAAACAAAAGGTAACATTCTCGTATAGGTCTGCCCTTGATATAAATGACCTCAAATAACAAGGTAGACGTACCTCAGGTTTACCGAACCTAATTTCATATATTGTAGAAGGAATGTATTATTCTAAATATATTCATAGAAGCCTATCATAATGATATATGAATACGAATATCTTAAGTAATCTCTTATTCGTTTATGTAAAATTCAGTAACTCTGGTAAAGGAAGCCGATTTATCTAATATGGCATCCTCGTAGGAAAGTGCTGATTTCTTTAAACTATCCGTATTAATCTACACGGTTTACGTCGTCCAATTACTATTTGTGTCTCGGGCGAATAATAAACAGTTTCAACGCAATAACGGATTCAATTGTTTAGTGCCAACTAACCGTGAATGTTTATCGTAGGTTGAAGACAAACAATTGCTTTCTCGTTAACATTTTGAAAATAGGTCGCTCCTGATGGCCTGATGGTTTCAAGCTGGTCAATGTTTGCGCGTTCAAATGCGGCTCAGATCGATGCATTTTTCATTGAATAAAAACCTTGTGTATGGTTTCCTTTGGAAAGGAAATCAATTCGGATGCAGCATCATACATTTACGGCTCATGGAAGAATCTGACGCCTGATAAAAGACGCATCTGCGAAACACTTCTTGGCCCTTCCATTCCATACTTGGAATTGTGAAACTAATGACCTTAGATGTTAAATAACTGTGTAAATAAAATAATAATAATAATAAATTTTGTATTACGAGTTGATATAGTCGAAAACGCTTTTTAGTCGTACACCTGTGGTAACTGCTGTGACCTTGCACTCCAACGCTGACCTTTAATATTATTTACATCTGTTGCCTGCATGTACTGAATAAATAGTGAAATGAGGAGAATTAACATTGATTAAGTATTCAAACCACAATGATAATGAGAATCTCGATTCCAGCAATCATTTACTTAAGCCGTTTTCAGTGCTCATAAGTGGAATTCCGTTTTCATGAAGCGTGTACGTTAATAATTATTTTATTCCTCTTTTCTGCAATCACAGAAAACGGATTTTCCCAAAAAGATGAGTGATTTAATATATTTTTCAGATGGACTACAGGAAAGTGACAGGAGAACCACTGTTACTGGATCTGAGTGGAGTAATGAGGAAGGTGAAGACGTCTCTACTCCTCATCGTGTCAGTCTTCACTACTCTCATATTTTTATCAGGAAGAGGTTTCAAGGGATGGCAGGGAATTCCTTTTGCGTACTCAGTATCTCTGTGTGCCATCACTACAGGGGCTTGGTGTGCTATGGCAAGGACTCTGGAGATCCTTTCAGAAATCATCATGTCACAGCTGAAACAGGTCAGATATTTCTTCGTATAACTGCATCGGTTTATTAAATGAGCCGGTGAGAATGAACGTGGCATAAGTCATAACATTTTAAAAAATTATTTAAGTCCATATATCAAATCCTCTGACATAGTACTATTTATAACGAGAGTGGCTTTAATAATTAGTACATAAATTTGCCACTAGGAGCATCACTAGTTTACTTTTCTAATGCAACGTATGTTTTGTCGAGAATGAAAGTGAAGTAAGTCACTGTTTGTTGTTGTGTACATACTAGTGAAGTGCAGTTTTGATCATTAATAACTACAAACTGGATATTATTTCCAGTATTAACAGTTTCAGATGCCTTCTACAAAAGAAACCTTTACTGCTACAATTTTGGAGTATATGATTTTGAAAAAGATTCTGGATGTTTTTATGTGTGGAATGCAACAATAGCCGGAAGAGGCTCACAAGAAATTTCTTGATGTCTACTGAAGCGTTTAAAACTTGATGCAACATGTAACTATTTACAGCGATACATGCGGAACATAATGGGATACATTCAAACTGACCGATGTCATAGACCAAACGTTTTTGATTCCAGGCCATTCATATTTGCCAAATTATTCAGATTTTGGCAGTGTAGAGTCGCCAGCAAAAGGAAAGATCACCTATGTTCCAGAAAACTCGCATGACATCATGGCAAAGTGTAGAAATAAAAAGAAGTTCATTTTAAGTGAAATGAAAAATGATTTTTTTACTGCTAATTTAGAGAGAAATATGAGCAAGAGGAAGAAAAACACAGAAAACAATCCTGTAAACTCGTTGAAAATTCACAATGGATCAGACTACAAAGAAAAAATCCTTACGAAATAATGCACAAAGAAACATTACTAGATACTGTGAAGTTTGATGTCCTAAACATGAAGCCGGCTGGGAGAAAAGGAAGGTCCGTAGCTTTAAAGAATGTGCCATACGAAAAACTTCATCCAACGAAGAGACCTGTTGGGGAGTTGAAAAAGCAAAACATGGTCGATCTGTTACCGTTTATTCCCCCGGTGTATCACACATTTTTCTTGAATCTAAATACCTCCGATGATTTTGAAGATATTGGACCTTTGCCATACCATGAAGAGATAATCGATTAACCTAATGATAATAATAATAATAATAATAATAATAATAATAATAATAATAATAATAATAATAATAATAATAATAATAATAAAGTCAGTAACAGAATACTTTTAGAAAACCAAAAATGAATGCGGTGTATTCAACATGCAAAATGTAACACTATACACATTAGAAATGTACAACACAATACATTCCTTATCCAGATTTAAGTCGTTATGATTGACTTTACCTTGCACATGTTTAGAATGAAAGTGGCTTAAGTCAATCTCGCCCAATTTCTTGTATGTTATATAAAAGATACACAATCCATGTTTGTAGGTTAGGTTAACCACTTACTCGTAGACATTTTCCAGTTATCGGTATTTCAATATCGTTATATTTGATTTGTTAGTAACAATTTTAACAAATTATTATATTACTCAAATTTGCACTAAATTGACTTATGCCACTTTCATTCCCACCGGCTCAATTGTGCCTCCTGAAGTAACACCGCCATACAACAACAACAACAACAATAATAATAATAATAATAATAATAATAATAATAATAATAACATTAAGAATAATAATAATAATAATAATGATAATATATATATATATATATATATATATATATATATATTTCCGGTGTTTTACAATGTCGACAGATTTTTCCGGTACCAATGACTTGTCTTTAATTTCGTTTATAATTTTCTCCCATTCGTCTCTATTATAGGTCGCGCAAGGGATATTGAAGAATGTCCTTGACTGTAAATCCAATCGGAGACCCTATCCAGACTGCTCAGCTGTGAATTCTCTGCCTGCCACGCGTACAAACAAAACAGTTCATCTTACAAAACATGTACAGTCCATAGAGAATTATAGTGAGACGCGGATGTGTTGATTTTATATTTTAAACCGTAGACTATAATTAAAATATTTTGTACACTTGCTGCCTGAAGTCTTAAAATTATAGTGCAATGTGAATATCGGGTCTTCTCAACGTGGAGCCGCTACTTATTATAGCCACCCAAATGTCTCATGATGCTGGGTGGGCACCGGTCCCATACTGGCAGAAATTCCTTGAGAACATTTCTTCCCGCATGGAGACTCGAACCAGCGCAAGTCCTGTAGCTCTGCGCCAAGGCATCTTGTCTTAATCATATGGCTATGGCGCGGGGAAGACTATAAATGGTTTAAATTAAAGTGACATTTAGTGGTTATTTAAAACATTAAGAGAGAGAAATAAACCAAATACAGTGTATGTGTATATATATATATATATATATATATATATATATATATATATATATATAGTGAATATACTTCCTCCACGTATAAAGATGTCCTATCTCACGGGCACTATCGAACCCGTAGGTTCATGGTCGCGCGGACATAAGCTCTCTATACATCCCTATCCTGAGCTAATGTGTTTCAATCATTCCCCGTATAACCTACTTCCCTCAATTTATAGTTAATGTTATTCTCCCGCCTCATTCTTGGTCTACCAACTGGGCGTTTTCCCTCTGGTTTTCGGACAAGAAGCTTCCATGCACGTATTTAATTCCCCATTCGTGCCACATGTCCTGCCCATCGCAATCTACGATAAAGATTACCTATATTAATTAATTTTTGTAGCGAGATTTTAAAAATATTTAGCAGTGACTGTATTTGATATTCGCTAGCGAGCAGCTAGCGAGGGAGTTAGCAATGACGTGTGGTCATACTTCCTATTGGCTGAGACCTACAACTGGTTAGTACAGGACTCGCATCTAAGCTCTCATTACAAATTTCATTCCTCAGAATCATTGCTACACCTATATACCACAGTTCTTCCTCTATTTCCCAGACGCACGTACAGCTTACTACCAGTGCGACCTATATTTGTAAATAGCATTGTATGTATCTTACTTTTAGTCTAATGAAGTATTATTACTACTACTACTATTTTCCAGTCCTTCAAAATTTCTCAAATCTCTTGGATCCACGCGAGATTTGGTCGTCCTTTCCTTCTCGTTCCTGATGGTGTCCATTCCATTTTTTTTTTTTTGTAATCTTTCATCCTCCATTCGCTTAATATGCCCGTGCCAGTTTAGTTGCTCTTCTTGGATAAATTCTAAAATCGAGTATTGCATATTCATGTTCTCTTTTATAACATAATTTCTAATTTTCTCTCTCCTTGATGTCCTGCTACCATTAGTTTTCTTCATCTGATAATTTATAGTCCAAACCTGTGAACCGTAAGTCATAATACTCCTAACTATTGTTTTAAGGATTTTAACTTTAGTTTCTTTTTTTGATATGTTTATCCCATAATATTCCATCCAGGGCAGATATTACATATTTTCCTGAATTTACCTTTCATCTTATTTCCTTTTAAAATATAAAAACGTTATTTTAATTTTGAATAATACCTCAACGGAACACATCATGAATCTTATAAAAGTTGACTTATTTCCTTTTCCTGCTTCCCACCTTCTGTAATTTTTATTCCCAAATATTTGTATTACTCTATGCGTGTAATTACCCCCATTTTATCTTCCACTATCAAATCTTGATGAATGTATCCTATGGCCATATACTTAGTTTTTTCCATATTTATTATTTTTGCATAATAATAATAATAATAATAATAATAATAATAATAATAATAATAATAATAATAATAATAATAATAATAATAATAATAATAATAATAATAATAATAATATTGTATCCTGTCCAAATGCAGGTAAATTACAGTTCTGCGACTATGTGAATTGTTTATAGCAAGAAAAGGATCTATGGTTACCGAAATCTGGCTACTTGTAGCGTGAGGGGAGTAAATAAAAGGTAGAAGAATTGATAAAGGAGTTAAAAAACAAGTATACATTAAAATAATAATAATAATTATTATTATTATTATTATTATTATTATTATTATTTTAGGAATATTCCACAATACAGAATTTCTCCTTCAACCCAAAAGTGATTTGTCGTCAAAGGTTCTTGTCGAGAGCATCTTCTTCCCTCAAATCTCTAGCTTCCATACTTCTCCTCCTAACATATATCCAACTTTCTCTAGGTCTGCCTCTTCCACTTCTTCCATTAGCTTTCAATCCAGGATCTTCTTTGGTATTCTATCTCCTTCCATTTTTATGAGGTGTCCATACCATTTCAAATGTTTTCCTTCTATTTTTCTAATGTATTTTTTCAACTTGCATAATTTTCCTTATTGTGCAGTTTCTGACCTTATTCCTTCTTGAAATTCTTGTCCATCGCCTCTAAAGTCCATTTCTACTGCTAACAGCTTGTTGGCTTGTTTTCTACTTACTGTCCTGGTTTCGGACCCATATAATAACATAAGTTGAAATATAGTTTTCTTTGTTCAGTATATTATTTCTATATTATTTCTATATCTTGGTATTTCTATTCCAAAGCCCTGAGTTCAACATAGCAGTGATTCGTCTTCCATCAGTTATTCTTCTTTCAATAATAATAATAATAATAATAATAATAATAATAATAATAATAATAATAATAATAATAATAATAATAATAATAATAATAATAATAATAATAATAATAATAATAATAATAATAATAATAATAATAGTAATAATAATAATAACAATAATAATAATAATAATAATAATAATAATAAAGATGAACCTCATCCCAATGAGTATTACTCTTTGCTGTAATCGGATATCGATTTTGTTCTTTCACGGCACTCAGTGATATGATATCGGTTGCATCTCTGCCCGCACAATTCACACACACATTCGTCGTTCGGGGTATGTAATGTCCTGTTCTTGGTGGAAGACGTGTATGGTGTGCCTCTGCTCATGATTCTCTTTGGTCCAGTTGCCCTATAGAAGTCGATATCTGTCTCCGCTCTTTTCATTCTTCTCGGTTCTAGTAGTTTGTTGCTGGCTGCGGCAGATGGTAGGCTGAGTCTCAGATTTTCTATGTAAAATGTTTCCTTGGCCAGCTCATATGCTAGCCTTGATGGCGCATATTTTCCCACTCTGAGGGCACATTTTAGGAACCGTGCCTTCACTTTCTCAATGTGTTCTAAACCACTGATTGTCAATTTTTCCCATATTAATTCGAGTCCATACGTGATTATTGGGGATATTGTCGTGTCGAAAAGTCTAGTGGCTGTCTTTAGTGATAAGGATGCAATATTCTTTATTCTATACATCGCTTTCGTGGCTTCCGTTGTCATTTCTTATATGTGGTATCTGAACGAGTTCCCTGTTGTTTGTAGGGTTACGCCTAGATATCTGAATTTGTCGACTGTTGTTATGGGTTCGTTGTGTAGCATCATTATGTCTTTCGGTGATGTTCGTCCTCCTTTTCGCAATGTCATCAGTCAGGTATTTTGCATATTGATGCTCAGTTGGTTTTTCATTACCCACCTTTCTAATTCTAAAAGTGTTTCTTGTAGTTCTTCTCAGTTGGGGGATCCAAAGGCCATATCGTCTGCTTACATGATTAATATGGTTGCAGTCTTCCTAACGAGTATCTCCACTATGTCTGCGTTGCTATGTTAAATAGTAGTGGGCTTATGGGGTCGCCCGAGGACTCCATTTATAATAATAACAATAACAATAGTAATAATGATAATAATGTTAATAATAATGATAATAACGATGGTGATAAAAATAATAATAATAATATAGTTTTACAATATATTTCACATCTTCCGTTGCATATCTCAAGTTTCTTCCTGACAGTATAAAGCTCCTGTAGTCTATTTTTATACAGGGTGTACGGAAATTCACCTTACAAACTTCTAGGGCTAGTAGAGGGGACTGAGTAGACAATATTTTGAATAGGAACCCATGTCTGGTAACGTACCGTTATCGTGCTACAGTCATTACAATGTGTCGGATTTGCCTGTGTTGTTAGGCAATACATGACGTCAGAAGAACACCATGTCAAATGGGGTGTGACGTAAGGTACAGAATTGAATGACGTTTGACTCATTACAAAGCAAAGTCAAATTTATTGGGTAACAAATGTAACATAAACACGTTCATTGATCACAATAACACTTGTGACATCAGTGAAAAAAACAAATTTGTTTCTTTCTTCTGCGACAAATCATGTTCCGAGATACTCGTTCCATCACACCTGGTGCCCAGTTAATCTCTTGTACAGCGACCATAACTCTTGTCATCAGTTCTTCCTCGGCCCTATAGGAGTTTCGTACACCATACTCTTCATACGACCCCACAAGAAATAGTCCAATGGCGTTAAATCCGACGATCATGGGGACCATGTAATAGGACCATTCCGCCCTGTCCATCTTTGTACGAATCTTCGGTTATGATGTTCCCAACGCCACGTCTAAAGTGCGGAAGTGCGCCATCGTGCTGAAACTACAGTTACATTCAGTGACAAGGGTAAAAGTCACGTGCAAATCATATGATTTTCTGGCATCATGCACAACCTATCCGGTTGCAAAACAACATCGGTAAAGCCGACACATTTTAATGGCTGAAGCGCGGAAACGGTACGTTTCCGGACGGGGGTTCCTTTTCAAAATATTGCCTACTCAGTCCCCTCTACAAGCCCTAGAAGTTTGTAATATGAATTTCCGAACACCCTGTATGCACTGTCTATTCATTAATGGGTATTTTAGCTCCTTGTATCTTTTATATCGAGGGAGCTGGCCTATTGTATGAATCCCAATTTGGAGATTTGAAATCAGAATTATCTTCCTATACAACTTTTTTTTTTCACCACAGCTTAATAAAAAGCGTATTCTGCCCTCTATAAAAAATGAGAAAAAGAAGATAATTGAATGATACCTTACGATTTGAATGCCATCGGCTTCAAAAAATAAACTTCAACCAAGGGATCATCATCATCATCATCATCCTGCCAGGTATTAGTCCTAGAAGAACTGTTACGGCCTGAGAAAGCGGGTTTCGTGCCATCTTTTCATAGGTCGACCAAGTGACCGTTTCCCCATTTGGTCAGTAGTTCATTATTGCCTTGGGGATCCTGGATCTAGCCATTCTTGAGACATGTTCCTAATGTTTGCAGATGATCTTGTTTTACTAGCAACATCCGAAGATGATTTACAATGGTCAGTACATAATTTAAATTTGATAGCCCAGAAATATTCAATGGAAATATCTACCAATAAAACTAAAATAATGGCCTTTTGTGAAAAATCCCCAATACCAAGCAAAATTTGTTTAAATAACAAAATTTTAGAGAGAGTTAATGAGTTTACTTATTTAGGATATAAACTCTCTTTTGTTGAAAATTTAGATTTACCAGAGAAAATTGTGAAATTGAACAAATCAATGGGAATCATTATTAGAGTTTTAAAACCTTCATTAGTGCAAAAAAAATCAACTCGTTCTCGTCTCTATCAAATAATGGCTCGATCAGTCCTATGTTATGGGGGTGAAGCGTGGACTATAAGGACGAGAGATGAAAACAGACTAACAGCTTGTGAGATGAAATTTATGCGCCGAACAGCTGGCTACACCAAATGGGATCGAAAGAAATATGTATAAATCCTCCAAGAACTTAATGTGTCAACCAAGGGATAAAATGTATTATTCTTTAGTATTATTATTATTATTATTATTATTTATGGTAAACTCAAGTAGCATATAGTAAATAAAGAAAGTGATTAATATGGGATGGGACATTCCAATGACGTCATATATTCTTGTTAGCAAATAATCTTGATATACGGTAGGTGTTGTTGCGAAAATTTAGTGGTTTTTACTTGTGTCTTAAAAAATCATATGTCGCATTTTTCTGTAGATTTTTTGACATATTTGATATAACTTACGCAATAAAGTCATACAACTCATTTGTCACAGTAAAATGTCAGCCAAGTTTAGATGAACAATGTAATTATGTAAGTCTCACATTGCAGGGTCACTTGATCGAAGGTCGCTATCTGTTTTCGAAATTTTGTACAAGATCTGACCGTCACAAACCCCGCTTTCAGTGTGGTAAAAGTTGGAAAATGTATATGATTCAACAGTTAGTATAAATTGTTTGGTAGATTCAATAAATTATAAGATCATAATATAATATTATATTTTATTTTGTCCATATTTGGACTCTATATAGTTCATATGTTCATGCGTATTTTCTTATTTTTAGGTCTTACAAATTTGCCCCTTTAATAATGTGATTTTAGGAATAGGTCTAAGGATTGAGTGGTTTGCAGAAAAGAGATAAGAAGTACAGCATTTATCGCAAGAAAAGTGATAATACTCTAAACATTTTGATGATTAATATAATTATAAAATTTAATATTATAAATAATAACATTTATAATCTGCTTCATGAAATTAGGCCTTTTGACCTGTTTTCACATCAAGTGGGATTTAATGAATCCTCCCATCTAGTAAATGGGCGTCCAACATTTCTATGTCCTCTTGGTTTATACTTTAGTAACAGCTGAGGGATTCTATCTGTAGGCATTCTCTTGACATGTTCATACCAGTTGTTTCTCATGTTGTCAATTCTATTTGTTAAATTAAAAATATTTAAGTCCTTCCTAATATCCTCACTTCTTTTCTTGTCCAAAATTGTCACATCCGCTACTGAACGTAGGAACTTCATTTCTGCAGTTTCTATTTTCCTTCTGTCTGAACGGTTAAGAGTCCAATTTTCACTTGCATATGTTAAGACAGGCACTGCCATAATTTTGTAAAATTTTAGTTGTGTTCTCCTCAAAGTTTTATTTTTCAGTGTCCGTCTTATAGTGCCACACATTCTGTAAAATCTATTTAATTTAATATTAATATCTTCCTTCTGGCAGTTTGATACGTTGCATCCTAAATAATTAAAATTGTTCACCTGTTGTATTATACTGTTATTAATACTGTTTTTACACCTCATATGGTCTTTCCCGTTGAATGCCATTACTTTCGATTTACTTTCAGAGATTGTCATATTGAATTTATTTGCTATTTCGTTTCATTTATATGCTGCTATTTGTAAATTCTCTTCTGAAGAGCTAAGGATTGTCTGATCGTCTGCAAACAGTATGGTATTTAGAATCGTACTGCCAACTTTAAACTCTGTGGTTAAATTTGATTGCCATTGTACAATGATCTCGTCTATATATATACTAAAGAGTGCAGGAGATAGCGGGCATCCTTGTCTGATCCCTTGATTAATTTCTAATGTATTATCGCTCATTGTACTTCCTTTATCAATCATTATTTCTGATTTAAAATATAAGCTTTGCACAACTTTGGCAATGTGTCCTGGAAACCCTTATAATTGTAAAAGTATTAATTATCTTCTTCATCTTCTTCCTTCCAAGTATTAGGCCAAGGCCTGTTACGATCCTATAGAAAATTTTCCCTCCAGCGTTTCATAGGACGGCCCAGAGATCTTCGTCCTCTTGGTATATAATTATAAACAGCTTTGGGAATCCGGTTTGAACTCATTCTTTCAAGATGGTGTTTCCAATTTAGTTGGTACTGTTTAATATATTCCAAAATTGGCGTGGTCTTCAATTCTTTTAAGATATCGGTGTTCCTTTTCCGATCCCATCTGGTGTAACCCGCTGTTCTGCGCATGAATCTCATTTGACAGGCCGTTATTCTGCTTTCATGTTGTCTTTTTAGTGTCCATGCTTCACTACCATAGGTCAACACTGGTCTAGCCAAAGTTTTATATAGGTAAACGTAATCTGGTGTTTTTTTGTAAAAGGGATGGTTTGATAACTTGATTAATAATTCCCAAACTTGTATTATAACTAGTAATTTTTTTAATTTGTATTAATTATAGTAATATTAATAATAATAATAATTATTATTATTATTATGATAATATTAATAACAATAATGTATTTTGTCGGAAAACGTTAAGATCATAATATCTTCCCTTCCAGTGATAAACGAATTAACTTACTCGCTGGTACTATGAAACCTATAGGTACATGGTCGTGCGAATATAAACTCTCTATACATCCCTATCCTCAGCCAAAGTTTTCTTATCATCTCGTTTACATATCACCTACCTGAAATCATAGTTACCCTTATGCCTCACCTCATTCTTAGCATATCGAAAGAACGCTATTCATCCGATTTTCTTAGAAGAAGATTTCGTACCCCCTCTTTCATTCCCGATTCGTGCCACATGCCCTGTCCATCGTAGTAAACGAGACCTAACTGTTTGCGTCAGATCTGGCTTCCCATAAAGATCAATATAGATCACTGATATATTGCTCTTCTCCATTCATCAGTCTGTTCACTTCTCGTTTGTCCAAAAAATCGTAACAACTTTATTCTTAAATATGGTAATGATGATAATTATTACATTAATAACAATCATTTTGTTGATAACAATATTTATAACCATGACAATTCAATAACAACAATATAAATAAATGTTACTGAATTTTCAGTTATATTTTCGAATAGTTATTCTTTTTGTTAGAATTTGCAGGAAAATGTCACTACGCAGACTGTAATAGCATTGCTGCATTTGAGAAACCTTTCGCGTTATAAGTGCATTCTTAAACATAAACTTAATATTTTGTGTTGCTGAACTAATTGTGATAATCCTGACATGTAAGGATACGTTTTAGGGACTATTATAAAAATTATGAAGAAAGCCCGATATTATTTTCCACCCCTCATCACGTACTAAGTCCACCACTGTGGTCTCCAGGTAGCGTGCTGTCTCGTCACGCAGCGGGCCCGGGTTTGATTCCCGGTCGGGACAGGCTCCTGGGTGAGATTTTTTCGGAGTTCTTTCCTCACCTGTAGGACAAATGTCAGGACGCTTAGGGCCCAACGGTCCCCGAAAATCATCCGGCTATCATCATCATCCTCCTTACCATTATCATCATCATCCTTCACTGGCGTGGAAAGCAACGGGAAGCTACCACACCTATAATTCCCTAGTAAAGCTGCAAAGCATAGCATGAAAATGCCATGATTGTAGTGAAAGACCTGTCCTCGGGCAGAATTACTATGGATGGATGTATCACGTACTAATGGGTCCCACCGATGAAGTGAGTGTTGGATGAGGTACGAGGGGCGATATCCAACCGTCACCGTGTATATTTGGCTTAAATTTGCAAAGAGAGAGATGGAGATATAAGGATAGATCCTTGACTGCTTTCGGCCAGTTACAAAGGAAAGAACCCACCCTGGTGTCAGTTTTCATCTTTCCCCTTCCTCCTATTAACATCTGGTGAAGAAACACTAAAAACACTGGTGCGAGTGAGAGAGGTGACAACAGCTGTCTCTTTCTACAAATTTCTCGCAAAGTTAAGCCAGACGAGGGACAGCACTGGTTAAGAGCATGTGGGTTTATTTCGCTCCATACATGTGCATTATGATAATTAATAATACCATAGCTTGTGAACCCCGCTTCGTCAGTAAATAAAATCTTAATTACAAAATGAGTGTTGGCTGCAGCCCGTTGTTGCATCCACTGACAAAAATTCACTCTAGGACCAAAGTTCGGATCACTGAGACATTGAACTCTTTGGAGGGGGTAAGGTTACAGTGAATTGCGATGCAAAATTCCCCATACGCTATTGTCTACTTCAGGAGTAATGCGTGCAGGCCGTCCTGCTCCCCTGCCACGTATGAAACTATCCTGTTCTCATATGTGCTGATGGATCCTGGTAAATTTGCGAATTCCCGGGTGTTTTCATTCGGATATTGTTGACTGTACAAATGTGCAACCTCCCGTGCATTGCCTGTAGTCTTACCGTAGATTAAATGCATGTCTGCATACTCTTCGTTGCTCTATGTTCCCTTTTATGTACGTAGAGTTCTGCACATCTGACGCTGTTCAGAATAGTGATGTAACTGTTTCGACTGTGTACCGTATTGTCTGCGTACTATGTTTTCATTACAACCCAATCTTTTGGCAGTTAATACAGTGTTAGTGTTCAGTTTTGTAAACAAAAGCACATCGCGGACTGCTTCTAAGTGCACAAACTGTCAAGAATATGATGTTTACAACGCAGGATGTCAGTGGGGGCTCATAACCACATATTCGCAATAATAAATCTCGCACATTTTTGTTTGCGAACCCGTGTTTACTGCAGCTTTATTGCTTCTATTATCGAAAACTTCCAACAGTTTTTGTTTGCGTTAATGATTTTGATACTCCCAATTGCAGACGCTATCGAGATACCGTGGCATGATATTTGGACCCTACGCACAATTGACGAAAAATTGCTTAAATTTAACGATATGATATTAGAACTTTACGACAAACATGCCCCCTTCAAGACTAGACGAATTACTAAATCCCCAGCTCCCTGGATGTCCCACGAAATTCGACTACTGATGGCTGAGAGGGATGCTGCTTTTCGAAAATATAGACGGGACAAAAGTGACGCTAACTTAAGACAATATAAGACATTAAGAAACAAAACGAATCAAAACATTAGGAACGCTAAGTTGCGGTATGCTCATAGTCTCATTGATCCAAACACAAATGCAAGTGATATGTGGAAACGTATTGGATCAATGGGTCCACGGCAGCCGACAACCAAAGGAGAGAGCATTAACATATCACTGGACGATCTAAACCAACATTTCACATCATATGCCACACTTAACATAAACACTACGACCAAACAACAAAACTATAGATGAGCTCCTATCCACACCTACTCCTTCCCGAGAAAAATTCTTCTTTTCCTATATAATGCCAATCGACGTTAAACTATCCCTGGACCTCCTTAGAACTAAGACACAAAGTATAGACAATATAAGTTTCGACTTTTTAAAGAAAATACTCCATGTCATACTCCCAACTGTAACCCATATATTTAATGCCTCAATCATGACCTCAACTTACCCCGAAATCTGGAAAAAAGCTATAGTCAGACCAATCCCTAAAATTAAATTTACCTGAAACACCAAACGACTTTAGACGAATCAGCATCCTCCCAGTCCTATCTAAGGCCTTGGAGCGCATTGTTCATGGACAATTAACTGATTACCTTAACACTCATAACATACTCGACCCACACCAATCAGGTTTTAGGACAGCCATAGTGCGGCAACCGCACTTCTTAAAGTTACCGAAGATGCGCGTGAAGCAATGAACAGTGGCCACATGACAATATTTACACTCTTGGACTTCAGTAAAGCTTTCGACACAATAATAGCAAAATTACGCACTCTGAATGTTTCGGACAATGCTGTTAACTGGCTTGGATCCTATCTTCATGGTCGCCAGCAATGTGTATCCAATGCAGAACTCTCCTCATCTTGGCTATCACTGAAGGGTGGCGTCCAACAAGGTTCAGTGTTAGGACCACTTCTGTTCTCTATCTATATTAACGATATATCCACTAGACTTACCTATTGTCGACATCACCTATACGCTGACGATTTGCAAATTTACATTAACTCCCATCCTGACGATGTACATGACACACTAGACAAATTAAATAGTGACCTAGACTCAATTTCCCAATGGTCCAAGAAACATCGACTTAATCTAAATGCTGACAAGACACAGTGCATAATTATAGCACATCTGCTAATCCAAAACATTATGAATTACGAAAATATCCCTACCATTCTCCTAATTGACAAAAACATCCCCTACAGCTCAATTGTAAAGAATCTGGGTATCTATATGGACCAACACCTAGACTGGAAAATCCAGGTGAATAATACCTGCAAGAAAGTGTTCTCAATTTTTCACTCCCTAAATAGTTTTAAAAACTTCCTTCCTACAAAATTAAAACAAATACTTGTACAGCCTCTTATAATGCCACACTTCGACTACTGCGACATATTACTGAATAATCTGACAACTGATCTATCTGACAGACTACAGCGTGCTCACAATGCGTGCATTCGATTTATATTCAATCTCCGTCGTTATGACCACGTGTCTCCTTCATTTCAGGCCTTATCATGGCTACGCCTAAATGACAGAAGAACTTTACATTCACATACCTTACTATTCCAAATTCTGCACACATATTTACCAACTTATTTAACAACACGTTTTCAAAATTTATCGGCTCATCACAACTTAGGAACAAGATCACAATACTCTTCTTTACTTTTGATACCACAACACAGGACCTGTCTATACTCTGAATCTTACACAATATCTATGGCTAGAGCATGGAACTCACTTCCCAGTCATGTCAGGGACTGTCAATCGCAATCATCATTTAAATCCAAATTAACTGATATCTTAAGTTCGACACAATGAAAACATTAACTGCATAACAACTATATAGAGCATTCCATTAATAATCATTTAGGAAGCTACTTACTTTATTTTATATCATTTTAATTTTATTATATTCTATGTTTTTGTTAGTATTAGCTAGTATTAGATTACATTATCATTGTATTTTGTTTAGTCTCTATTTTAATAATATCTTAAAATTGAAATATGTATGTAATTTTTGTATAATTTTACTATTCGCTGGTTGAGTGGAAGAGAAGGCCTTATGGCCTTAACTCTGCCAGCTAAAATAAATTATTATTATTATTATTATTATTATTATTATTATTATTATTATTATTATTATTATTATGTAATAATAATATTTGTAAGATAGCTTACAAATAGCAGCGTATCAATTATTCAAAATTGCCAGCAAATATAATATGAAAATTTCCACTTCAAAATCCAAAACAATGGCAATGTGTGGAAAAAACATACAACGGGTGAAAATTGAGATTGATGGAAAAATTATAGAACAAGTGTCAGATTTCTCTTACTTAGGAAGTGTATTTGCAGATTATAAGAGTGACATTGATTCAAAATTACAAAAATATATTAAATTGAATGGGGTAATACGAATACATTTTGGTAAACAGATGAGGATAGAGACAAAACTAAGATTACATAACATCACATCAAAAGCTTCTCTAAAATACGGAAGTGAAATTTGGATTTTAAATAAAAGAAACTCTCATAAACTTCAAGTAAGCCAAATGCGTTTCTTACGATCATATTTAGGAGTTAATAGACTGGATCACCAAAGGAACACTATTATCAGAGGAAAACTTGGAGTAACAAGTTTAAATGAAGATATACAAAGATACCAACAAGAATGGAAAAATCATCTGAGGAGAATGGCAAGAAATAGACTTCCAAAATTGGCATTCCAATATACCCCAACTGGACATAGGAAGACCAAAACATCGGTGGAAAGATCAAGACCATCTTCGCTAGGTTTACCGTACAAGCCACATGGCCTAAAACGAATTTGTTCATAATGATGATGATGATGATGATTATGTATGTAAACATTATAGACTTTTTTTATTTATTATTTCAGGATTGTTTGTTATATACACAGGTATCCTCAACATATACAATTTTTTCTTCCACACTTCCCGATCTTGCGTGACTGCTTGTGTCATTGTTTCATATGCGAGGATATATATTTTTTTAGCATTAAGAGTTTTATAATGTATGAGCAGCTGGACCATACCATCACCTCCCATCCTGGAGGACCAGAGACTTTCTATGGAGCCCCCCCATAGATCAGTTGCTTTTACTGCAGCTGAGAGTCTGATCCACCCTTTATTTCCTCATCCGCCGTCTGCGCCATACCGTAGGTCTCCTACTCTGCTTGATCCATCATTGGAGTCTTCACCGTAACCCCGGCATGGGACCCTCACAAGGTACTATCAGCCGGGTCAGAGGTGTTACTCCTCCCCCTCCTCCTTTCTCATCCGGACATGAGACCGGCAATGGTGGAGTTATTATAGAGATATAAGCATAATTATGCAGAATATCTACGGATCTAATCAGTAAAATCTGGATCAATCAATCTGAAATTCAGAACATTGAATCAGAATTTATTATCCATTATATTTTTATGTTAATACGGATCGTTTAGTAATTTGTAAAACAAAATTTGTACCCCATATTTCATAGTAATTTTAGTAACATTACGGGAGTATACTGCTGAATGTTCTGTGTTTGATCCCCTTGCTTATTGACGTTACAGAATGTGAGAGAGTTGGGTTACAATTGCGGGGAGAAGGTGCGTGAATTCAAGATGCTCTGGCTGAGACTTGCAGAGCTGACTCAGGAGTTTGGTAATTCACTTGGCTACAGTTACATCTGCCACATTGTAGTGTACTTCGTGCAGCAGGTGTTGGCCGTGTACGGGTTCTTGGCTGAGATGGACAAAGGCTTCACCACCACAAGATTCGGATTTATAGTGAGCATAATAATGTTCACTTACGCAATATTCATCATCTGCTCATGCGCACATCGCACAACACAGAAGGTACACACTTCACAATACTCTCATTTGTTTAACAATAGTCAATATATGTATACATACAATATTATTTAGTCTAATAACACAAAATCTACATTCTTCTTATATGGCTGCACCTGAGACTATGCGTCATCTCCTCACAACTTGATATAAACCAACGATGAGACAGTCTCCTAAAATGTTGCTCGCATTTTTGTCCATTGAGACTAGTTTCTGCAGTTTTTGCTAGGTTTAGCTGTTGTGTTGGAAATCCACCATTCAGAATAATTTACATAAACTACGCGTTTTAACGTAAATGACCTCGTGATATAGAATGTAATACATTTTTATTGACTATTTAACTCATGCCCCAAATGGGAGTCAATGACCAATCACGTTTCAATGATTTCTGTTTTACAACCAATCAGAATCGTGTTTCACCAAATATTTATCAGTGTTATGATTACCATATTAAAGAAAGCTCCTCCTTACAATATTGCGTTCCTTTGGCAATAAATAGTATGATCTGGTTGCAGTGATAAACAAATGAAGCAGTAGAAGCGTACCTATCGTTTCTCATTTGTTTTCAAACATCGCCGTTTACATTAAATATATAAATATTTTAAAATAACTATAGTTAAATAATGATTTGTGAGTAAACAGCTTAATTTTATTCGTTAAATAGTCCTAACAAATGCCACTCTTGATTTCCAAATTCTCTAGATAAATTCACTCCTCACTTCGTGAGTCGTGAATTTATCGATAATTTGGAAATCACTCGTGGCATTACTTATGATAACATTTTTTTTCATTACAAATGTATAAAAAATAAATTAAGAATTCCATCAGCCACATAAATCATTTTCCATGTTTCATAATAATGCAAGTCGGCATTAAAGGACTTTATTTAAATTCAGGCTTAACAGAATAACAAAGTTTTCACATAACTGTGTTAAATATGCTGGTATAACAGTTACTTCCAGGATCGCACGTGGAGAAAGCATGAGTAGATGTGTGTTTCTACACTGAATTAGCGAATTAAAAATGTAAAATAAAGTTTTAGATATCTTAAATGGATTATTTGGGAAGACGCGAAGGTGTATCAACGTTCGAAAGAATATAAAAAAACTCTACTGCACAACTGGCTAAGAAGACCCTTAACCTACCAGCTGGCTACTTGCCTCACATCTACATATGTTAATCACAGAGGTAGACGATCATCTGCTATAGCTGATTTTCTCCATCTGGAGCTGCCATTTATTGTAGCTACTCAAATCTCTCACGATGCTGTTTGTACAGCGTCCCAATCTGGCCGAAATTCAATCATAAAATATCATCCCCAGCGCAAGCCCCGTAACTCTATACCAAGCATCTTGTCTTAACCACTTGGCTACAACAAGGGACATTCAAAGAATGTGGAAAGAATAAATAAGAAGTGGATGAATGCAGATGATAATGTTACAATTCAAAAGAGGTGGGTACCTAAAGAGTATGAAACGACAAAGATAGTTTAAAATTCCTTTCACTTTACACCAGTCAGATGATACATTGAGGAAGACCAATAAGAACGTAGTATCAAAAGTTAAATAAGCTATTTATTTAAATACATTTAGAAAGGAGATGTCTTTTTATTAGATATGATGGAAATTTAGTACGGGAAGGCGATTTCAGTTGGGAAATCCCTAAATATATGTAGATCCGAGATTCAGGTCTTCCATTGAATGTGCTTGCCATTTAGCTAGTTTTCATTTCCCATTTCATTATAGATACAAATGAAATTAAATCAGGGTGCTTCTATATAAATTCATGACAGAGAGCGAGGCCTGGTGGAATAGTGATTAAGGTGTTTGAATCTGATATCAATATTCATGGGTTCAAACCCGGCTGGGATCAATTTATTTTTCAGGGTGAAAAAATCATGATTATTGGTTTCTTCGGAAGGCAACTAAATCCATTGATCCCGTGTCGAAAACTTACGACACCAAAAGTAACATCAGTCCTGGAAAAGAGGCCTCACAGCAACATTAGCCGTCCATTCACACCCATATTTGAATTTCGACGCTAATTAACTGAAATGTTTAAGAGCATCGTTATATAAAAGTGCATGTTACATCCTTCTGTGGATGACAGTAGCCTGGATTACCGACGGATTTATTTGATATAACTTCACAAATTTTCAAATAAAATTTCCAAATTTTATTTATTTTTTTCACAATACTGTTCTGTTTACAGACATACAGAGTATGATCACTTTATAACTCACTCCGTCACAGTCGTTGACGAGTTCAGTCACGATACTCTCTTGTCTTTTTTCTCACTTTAAACACCAAACCTCGTCCACAACAGTGTCATGCTGCCTGCCGCCAATTAATTGGCTAATAATATAGTATATTTTGAGTTCAGTAAGAATAGAAAAAAGTATGTCCATTAATTATTGAACGATCTAGTATTTTTTTCTAAAAAAATCTCTTAGTATTCAATTGATTTTTAGTGTTTCAGATTCCTTAATACTTAATAAATAATCATATAATTTTTAAGGGTCACCATTGTAAAATACGATAACGGTTTTCAATTTTCATATTTTTAACATTTTTATTTGCTTAGAATCATTGAATATTTTGGGAAAGTTTATTTCAGCCAGAAGATGCCTATAACCTTCACCTGTTATTTGAAAATATCAGTAGCTTAACCACCGAGGATGTGGTAAAGTATAAAGCAGCCCTGAAATTTCTTATAACTTAACATCAACCGCTAAATTCCAAACCTACGCCAGCAAACATTCCTGTTCCAAAACATACGGAATTAAACGTAGTTAATTGCTATTCATTTTCTATGTGAAATAAATGAATACAGTGTTCTGAATGTTTACTTAGTTCTCAGTCTCTCATGACAGAGGGACATTCATCGTCCTTTTATCGACTGAGTAAACCATGTTTTTTTCATACGGAAGCCATTATTTACTACATTTACTTAAGCTAATTTTTTATTCGGGTTACATTTCGGATTAATTCAATTTTAAGATGTCAACTAAATGTGTTAAGGATGTGTTAACTTTTGCTATGTCCGCTGTGACTTTTACATCTCAGAAACAGGAATTGACACCATTAATAAAGACAACACGGTACCATTACTTTGACTGTATAATCGATGATGACGAACCCTGGGAACCAAACATTTGCTGTAATTCATGTGCAGTAAATCTTTGTTGTTAGTTAAAAAAACAGTATGGCCAATGCCTTTTGCTGTTCCCATGACATGGCGAGAACCTTCAAATAATGTAAATGACTGTTATTTTTGTATGTTTCCTCATCTTGGACATGGAATGTCGAGAAAGAAGAAGATGATGATAACATTTCTAACTTCGACGTCAGCTACACGACCAGTACCACACGGAGAAGGTCTGCCTATTCTTTCCCTCCGGAACATTATGTGCTAGAATCTGATGAAGCCGTGGGGGATGTATGAAAACAACAGCTGATCTTCATATCAAGGTCCACATTATACATCATAATTAACCTCGCTCAGTAAACCACGTAAAAATTCTCAAGAAAAACTTAATGATTTAATTCATTATTTATCTGAAGCTATCAAATAGGAAGGTCAAACTTCTTGGCTCTAGGCTTCAGCAGTGGAATCTCATGGGCAAAAAATGTGAAATTGTCTATATATTGTTACCAAGAAATAGACTTAAACCCATTAATAAAAACGAAAAATGATCTTCTTGGCTGCAGTCATGTAAATGTTCTGATGGCATCTTTGAGAATGGAACATAATGTCGAGTGATGTAGACTTCTCACTGACTCCTTTAAGTTAAGCTTCAAAAATATTTTGCTTCACAAGGAAGTTCACTGCCGTCTTTTCATGTAGGTTAGATTATGCTGTACATACGAAAATGTAAAATTGCTTCTTGAGAAAGATATTTGTGAAGTCCATCAATGGCGATTTGATGGCTGTTGCCATCATACTCGGATTGCAGCTAGAATATACCAAGTATTGCTGCTTTGTTTGCGAATGGAACAGCCGCGACACGAAATCGCGCTACATACGGAAAATCTGGACTGAGAGTAAAATATTCGAACATGGGAAAAATATCATAGTTTCCCTCCTTTACAAAATAAACTAAGACTTGTGAAGAATTTTGTGATTCGCCAAAGAGAACTATCATGTATCTCAGTGGTGCTAATATCTAAGAGGGAATCTTTGTTGCTCCACAAATTCGAGAAATGTTCAAGGATGGAATATTTAATAATCTCATTAACGGGAAAGGAAGAGGAGCTTGGGAAGCCCTCAATAATATTGATCACAATATCTTGGGAAATGAAAAGAGCTAAACATTTCAATACCAGAGATCATGTCCGGAGCTAGTTTTTATAAATATCGCAGAAGATACACATTTGCACTCACATCTCTACTTCTTTCAAACATTTTGAGTAACGAGCACGAAGAGCGTTTCCATTAAAACTTTTCAGGAAAGAAATGAAAGCATCAAGACGAGTGGAACTCATAAATTATTTTTGGAACGTCATGAGAGATTCCCAGATGTAGGCAACAAAAAATGTATCCTAAAGGAAACGTTCCATACGTACATACGTGCGTATGTATATACGAACATATACAGGAACTTCGGATAATGTGGACCCTTCATTTGAGTGGACCCTTCGGTTTTTAATTGATGCTGTCCTAGAACAGAAAATATTTTAATTCCTTCCCCTCATCAACTTCGATGCGTTCAAGACCAGTTTATTTTGTTCTTTGTGCGAAGAAGGGTTTATTTGTGTTATTTATGAAAACGGCCATTTAAAAGTTTTTCAATCTAAGAATTAGTACTTAGTTTCTGCTATTCAATATTACAAATGTTGAAAGAACTCCTAAATATATTATATTATGTATATGCTGTTTTAATATACTGACGGGTTTGGTTTTATATTATGTGACATGGCTGCTGCATAAAATAATTAAACATAACAAAATAATTCTGTTAATGTAGACCCTCCAGAAGGCGGTTAAAGTAGACCTGGTCCACTTTACACGAATACGTATATTTTATCAGCAAGGGTGCTATATGTAAAAGTCATACACTTAATTAATTTTATTTAATATCCTTATAATTTTACTAAACTCAAAGACCGTTGTTGTCTGCAGATGAATGAAGTATGAATGTTATAATCAACGACAATTTTTCAAAACGTTAAATAAATATCAATGCTTTTTAATTACGATCAGCCATAAATATTTTTAGATTAATTTGTGCTTGTTTGTATAAATAAATAGAGTAAATGAACTTAAAATAGTCTAAAGGCCAGGATGGACTCTGGGATCTACTTTACCCGAATATGGAGATTAAAGTGGACTTTTCTTGTAATGTGAAGAAGTTTATAAATTATGAAGATGTTTCCAAATTTGAATAAAATAACATGGTTATAACATTAATGATAATCACTGTCTAATTAAACAAAATTAAAAGAAGAATAAAAACAACAAATTCATAACAGGGGTTCAATTACTCCAATTTGCTGTATATATATACATGTCCTCCGCTGTGGTCTCGAGGTAGCGTGCTGCCTTGTCACGCAGCGGGCCCGGTCGGGGCAGTTTTTCTGGGTGAGGTTTTTATCGGAGTTTTTCCTCACTTGTAAGACAAACGTCAGGAAAACTTTAAGGCCCAAACGGTCCCCGAAATCATATGGCCATCATCATCATCATCATCATTATCCTTATCATTATCATTATCATCACCATCATCGTTCACCGCTGTGGAAATTAACGGGAAGCTACCACACCTACACAATGCCCTAGTAAAGCTACAGGCATAGCATGAAAATGCTGTGATTGCAGTGAAAGACCTGCCTTCGGGCAGAATTACTGTGGATGGATATATATATAATATAATTAAGAACTTTTCTTAGGTTTTCTGTGTCGTGGATTCAAGTTCGGAAAACCCAAGGAAATGTTCTGAATCATACTTGTATCCGTGAAAATATAGCATATATATATATATATAGTGCCAGGAACACTTTAAGGCCCAAACGGTTCCCGAAATCATATGGTCATCATAATCACCATCACCATTATCATTATAATCATCATCATCCTTCACCCGTGTGGAAAGCAACGGGAAGCTATCACACCTACAATTCCCTAGTAAAGCTGCAAGCATAGCATGAAAATGCTATGATTGCAGTGAAGGACCTGCCTTCGGGCAGAATTACTATGGATGGATATATAGGCTATATATTCAAACCAAAAGCTAACAAAAGTTCCTGGTGTCACATCTCATGATGACGTAACTTGTGTTGTAGATTCATATACCAAAGAAACGAGTCTTACTTTATTTACTTCAGTTCAACCTCTTCCTTACTAGGTACTTCTACGCCCCATGCCACTCGAGAATTACTTGACTTCTCGGAATAATATTTTGAAACTCTGGGCGACATACATTATTTCTTGATCACTGAAAGATATGGAGGGCTTCCTGGATGAGCGATCAGCTCAATGCCGGTGTAACCTCCGAGACAACACGAACATTTAATTCAAGGCTTATTAATCACTGACGTATTAATACTAAACAAGGCCTATATAATATGGATGATTGTAATGGATAGATGCTGTTCGGGAACTAATAGAGCACGAAAGGTTCCTGACACTTTCCTCAAAGATGAGAAAATATCCCATAAAACTCACCCAGGAAACTAGTATCAAACCACTGCCTGTTTCGTCTAAAGACAAGTTGTTGCCACTATTCACAGCGGTGAGTGTAAATATTGATGGCACCTGCCACACTGTTTGATTGTGTTATTTCAGAAGATTTACTAATAATAATTGAATGTTCTTGTTTAAGGTGGGATATGAATTTCAGCGCAACTTGCAGCAGCTGGGAAACATGTTCACTTGTGGATTTAACGAGGCTCGTTATGAGGTATGTAATGATACTCATCTCAGTCATTAACACCAACATTCACACAAAAATATGCAACGTGTGTATAAATAAATTATATTCCAACTTCCCATTCAATAATATAAATTAATTCGTTCATAATAAAATAAATACTCAAAGAACTCTTTGAGTTAATTTTTAATATTCTATTATTAACAGAAGTTTAACATTCTAGTGCACTGAATTTGTTTCATGCTCGTCAATGTGTTGTTTTGATTTTGAAATATCAAAACAAGAGTTCAGAAAAATAAGTTTTGAGCTGCCTTACTGAATTAGAAATGTGCAAATATAATAAGTTTTGAGCTGCCTTACTGAATTAGAAATGTGCAAATATAATAAGTTTTGAGCTGCCTTACTGAATTAGAAATGTGCAAATATAATAAGTTTTGAGCTGCCTTACTGAATTAGAAATGTGCAAATATAATAAGTTTTGAGCTGCCTTACTGAATTAGAAATGTGCAAATATAATAAGTTTTGAGCTGCCTTACTGAATTAGAAATGTGCAAATATAATAAGTTTTGAGCTGCCTTACTGAATTAGAAATGTGCAAATATAATAAGTTTTGAGCTGCCTTACTGAATTAGAAATGTGCAAATATAATAAGTTTTGAGCTGCCTTACTGAATTAGAAATGTGCAAATATAATAAGTTTTGAGCTGCCTTACTGAATTAGAAATGTGCAAATATAATAAGTTTTGAGCTGCCTTACTGAATTAGAAATGTACAAATATACTTCAAGTATTGTTTTTAAATTACGTAGGTGAGTATCCTCTATACGAATTATTACAGGAAAATGTACTGAGTACGAGCTGAATATGGCAAACAGTCCGAAAGATCTACGCAATTTAAAACAATAGTTGATGTCCAGTGAGAAACTCAGATACGTTTGTACTTTTTTAACTTCAGATCGTCCTCTGTCTTCTAGAGATTAAATCCCTTACCTTTGGTTCAGACGGCCGCGTGTTCAAACCCAGTCAGTTCGCTGTGTGTACCGGGTCTTGGGAATACAAAAGAACCTTAAGCCTGTGAGCGTTTCCCATTCACGTAATAAGTTAGGTGAAAGGACGAGATTACCACATGTCACTCTCTGACATCCGTAGAATTAATGAAATAGCTTGGATCAGTACCTCCTAGAAAGAACACCCATCCCCTAGCTGAGGTTGTATGGCTATAAACTAATTACCTCAATGATAACCAAATGTTTGTTATAAAAACTTGAATATCTTAGTGAAGATATGGTACATTATTTGTAAAATTCGAAACTTGCGCACATGTTAGAAGGGTATATGTGTTTGTCTGTAAAACACTGTAATTATTAAACTCGTTTAGATTCCTTTCATACACGTAGGTCTGAATTACTACCAGCACATTACTCATTACATAACATAATACAATAATCAATATAGGCCACTTACAAAGAAAAATTTCGACCAGAGTCTGGACTTCAATCTACGATCTTTACAGCTCCAGGAGAAAATACAAATTTATCTTTCTTATAATCCCTGAAACTCTAGAAAATAGTGAATGTTTTTCACAGTACTTGGTAATGGCGCTTCTACTGGGAGAACACATTATATTGGGATTATATTGTAATGTCGGCTAATTGTAAACACCAAAATGAATGATTCCAGTCATGTAATCTGTGGATAATAGTTATTATAACTGGGGAGAAATGTATGCTTTCTCCTGGAAATGTTCCTTAGAAAATCAAGGATAAAGTGTCAGCACCGAAGTCTGGAGATCTGGGGTTCGAATACCTACTCATTGGGTTTAATTCCTCTAAACATAACCACTCGGGTGGAAACAATTGTCCTTTATACTTTTATTAACTGTGACCCATACACGGCGTGTGTTAAAAAGTTAATTTACATTCAAATGCATTTATTGACAATAAAATGTTTTTATTTAATGTCCCACGTTCTCATTTCGACACTTCTGTTGTTCGCTTCTGCTACTGGCATAATTTTAACCCACTGTTGGAGTTGGGGCGCCAGAAAGGCGGAGTTATGGTGCCTCGTGATACGATGATAATGGTGTTGAGAGTCGTTAATCGTAAATTTAATCTAAAGCGAACATGAATCATGAACATTGTGATGGCCATTTGACGTTCGGGACTGTGTGTTTAAGAGATGAGGAAAAACACCAAGTAAACCTCATCCGGGAAACTTGTACCGACCGAAATCCCGCTGCGTGACATGGTAGCGCACTTCCTCGACATAATTCCGTACAGCTGTGCAATAATAATGAAATATTATAGTGGTTAAATGTGCATGTACTACAATAGTAGGGTGGAAAAATTGAGTATAAACTGTTTAGGAGATCAAATTTTGCAAGAGTCGGCCGCAGCCTCTAGCGCCGAGAGTCGCGTGATAAAACCCGACCGGGTCTAATGAATTTTAATATTGTACAAACGCCGTAGCGTAGTGGTTAAGGCACTGAGCTACAAGCCGGAGGGTCGAGGGTTCAAGTCCGGTTGGGGTCAGGATTTTTAAACTGACCCAAACCCTCTGGCGGCACTATGGCCCTGGGGTCGACTCAACCTCTAACGGAAATTAGTACCAGACGCTTGTTCTGGGGTAAAGGCAGCCGTCACGCAGGGCTGACAACCCGGCTGACATAAAGTGCCGATTATCTAGAAAAAGTGGGAGCCTTAACGTTCTACTACCCCAAGGACCTCCGGGTCTGTTGTGGGATCGCTTTACTTTACAATTCAATGGACAATTCATCCAAGAGGGAGTTGGGTCTCCAATCTGAACATTTTTTTAATGTCGTTAAATAAATTCAATCCTGAAGAAATAAGCCACTAAGCAGAAGAGAACCGACTTTTCTCCATCCAAGTAACACCTTAGTCCCCTACTTGATGTCCCCTGAAGTGACAGGCTGAACGCACGTCAGTCACGAAATCTGTAGGGAAATAAGCATAATTAAATTTGATTAGTCACGAAACTCCAAAGGGGAAGCCAGGACCCGACTTGAGCTGTAAGTGTGACAGGAAGGAGGTAAAATGTAATAAGAACTAATGAATCCCATGTATGTGATGGACCGGGCATATAACACAAGTAGAGAATGGAAGAGAGGAAAGGAAACTCGTAGGAAAGCCAGAAAGTAGTGTCAAGTAGGTAGGTGAAGAATGTGATAGGGTAATAACTTGATGTACGTGAATTAAAGAGTCCATGAACCCCCGTGTTTGATAATGTCTATAGGTTTGTTATTTACTTGGTTATAGATTAACCACCTATTAATGCGTTTAATTGAACTATCTACGTACGTTTTATGATGACACTATTTACGATAGAAATCGTACGAGGCAACTTTTAATATAAATGAACCATGAAAATTTACTTGTGTTAAAAGTATTCACAAAATTTAAATACGGGTACCGAGTGTCACACGGCATATGTCCAGGCGATAGTCCATCCTTACCACACATCTATTGATCCGGGGACAGTAACAACACGCTCTGGTAGCTCTGACACGTTTTATGGGAGAAGTGGCATATTGACTACATTCTTCACATACTTCCGCACAAAGTAGCACATGTTGTAACACATGTATCTTGTCGAGATACATATGTTGATTCAAATAACATTTTACTTCATTGACATAAGGGAGTGATGCCCCATCCTGTTGGAAAAAGTAGTTAAACTTGTCACCCAATTGCGGGATATAAAACTGCTGCAGCATTTCAAGATAGGTTATTACAGCTACAATTGCGGGATATGGAACTGCTGAAACGTTTCAAGATAGGTTATCACATCTACAATTCGTTCAATGACGAAAAATGGGCCATAGGCTTTTGTTTGTGATATGTAGCAGAAGACATTGATTTTCTCTGGATATTAGTCCTGCTCTATGATGGTACGAGGGTTTTCTGTGCCACATATAATCACTCCAAAGAAGATCTGTATATATATATATATATATATATCTTGCTACTTCTCGTGTAAATTTAGAATACTACATATATAAGAAGAAAAAAGTTTGTGTTAGGATTCCTGAGTGGCTCAGAAGGTTAGAACGCTAAACGTATAGAGTTTAGAGACTCGGGTTCAAATCCTGTCTCAGGCATTTATTTTTCTTTTCATGCCATATATATATTGTCGGTTGCGGAGGCCTAATGGTTATCTTCACTACCTCTAGTCCCGAGGGTCCCGGGGTCAATTGATGTTTAAGATGAAAAAAAAACAAAGGTACAATTTATCCGGTAGGGACTTTAAGCTGTGGGTACCGAGTCTGAAGATTTTCAGGCCCGTGAAAGAACCGCAACACTGAATAAAAAGAATTAACTAATATCCATCCATCCAAATAATATCCTAATTGCCTCGTTAAGACGATGTGCTAACCGTATGTCACTCTTAGCATAAGTTGGTAACTAAGAGTAACTAAATTTGATTCGCTAAAAAACTCCTGCAGGGAAACACCCATGTCCCCATGTGGGATGTACGGGGTATCTATATATTAATACGTGAAGAAAAATCCTTGTATCCCTTTTTAAGCACATTACGTGCACGGAGGAGCGTGATATTTGGCATAATTAAAGTTCATATAGAGAAGGAGTGCAGAAAAATAAAATGTATGTATAACATGTGTTACAAATAAACGAAATTAAACAAGATAAAATAAATCGTTTCCAAGGAATTTATGTGTATTACTCATTCATTTGTGTACTCATTCATTTGTTTACGTTGATACTGAAAGTGCATTGTTGTAAAAATAAAATTGTGCAGCAGTAATGTGAACTGACTTACGCGTATTTACTATTAGTGGTTTAAAAAAGTGAGTACATTTCATTATTTAAATTAAAATTAATTTAAATTAAACCCTGTCTAATCTTTCAATAAGTTCATTACATTTGTTATTATATTTAAATATTCGAACCTACTTTCAGTATGTCTTGACATAGAACATTGACGGGTCGGAGTAAGAGACACAGAAGAAGGGATATATATATTCCCATACACATAAAAATAGGGCAAATGCAAATTTAAATATTATTAATAGTATACAAAATTAAAAATTAGAGTGCATTTCCTTGCTTCAACCCATTCTAGATTTCAAAAGTGTCCGAAAACTGTTTGCCTACACGCACACTACTCTTTGTGCCATTTAGACACATTCGTATAGGTCTAACTTTTTAGGAATTCCGAACTCCAGCAGGATACTATATAACTTCTCCCTCTTAATTGAATCATATGTTTTTTTTCTGTATGTACATTTAATAGCTGATTAAAGTAACTTTTCATCTATTTAATATACTCCTGGAATCTGCAATCATATCCCCATTTTCATTCCGAATTATGTTTGTTCCAGCCTGAAACCCTTTCTTCTCTATACTAATTCCCTGATATAATTATCTAATGTTCCTATTTTTTACGTTTATATCAAGATCATTCATCTTCTCTCTCAAATATTCCCTCTTTTTACTCTTTAGTAACTTGGTTGTTTCCCGTCTAATACTACCCAATTGCTCTAAATTTACCTGATTTGGCTCGTGTGACCATTTCATTTTTGCTAGCTTTCTTTTCTTTACAGTGTCGGTACATTCCTCATGAAACCATTTCTTGTTTTGCCTCTTTTTTAAAATACCAATGCTTTCTGATTCTGACAATTTAATAGTATTTCTTATAGCCTCCCATTCTTTATTTATATCAGTTTCATCTTCGTTTGCCACATTGTCGTCTGTAGATTCAGTACTTCAAATCTATTAGCAATTTTTATTCGGTATTCTTGCCGCATTTCATCATTTTTCAAGTTTTTTAATTCAAATTTTTCAGAATCGTCTTTAGCGTTTGTTCCTCTCTTAAGCGATAACCGTTGTCTGATTTTCACTCTGACCAGATGATGATCCGAATTGCAGTCTGTCCCTCTAACTGATCTAACATCGATGATGCTACTGTGCCAGCGTTTATCCACTAATACATTATCTATCTGGTTCCGAGTTTCTCCATCTGGGGACGTCCAGGTGTATTTATGAATATCCTTATGCTGAAATGTAGTGCTCTTAACAATGAGATTCATTGATGTGACAAATGTGACTAGCCTAACCCCGTTGTCGTTACTATCTTCATGAAGATAGCTTGGTTTGAATATATTTTCCCGCCCCACTTTTGCATTAAAATCTCCTAAGACAATTTTCATATTATATCGTGAAAGGCTATCAAATAAGCATTCTAATTCTTCATACAACTCATCCTTGATCTTGTCATCTTTATCTTCTGAGGGGGCATGTACATTTACAATTATAAAATCAAGTCGTTTGCCCTTTAGAATTATGTATGATTTCCTATTAAATCTTTAGAGAATGAGGAAGGCTTACAACTCAATGGTAATAATAAGCTGTTAGTTTTTACTGATGATGTAGTATTGTTGGCCGAGAGTGAGGAGATACTAAAGGACAACACGCACACACTATTGAATACCACTAAGAAATTAGGACTGGAAGTAAATATTAGTAAAACTAAATATATGGTCACACGTAGAAATTCATTAAATAATGGAAATGGACAGCTAATTACAAATGAGGGAAATTTTGAGGAAGTGGCTGAATTCAAATACCTAGGAACAATAATCACAAATAGGAATGAGATGCACAAAGAAATTAAACATAGTCTGAATTCTGGAAATGCGTGCTATTATGCATTGCATAGACTCTTGATGTCCCAACTCCTTTCAAAAAACGTTAAACTGAAAATATATAAAACTATTATTCTACCAGTTATATTATAAGGTTGCGAAACATAGACTCTTATTTTAAGGGAGGAAAGAAAATTGCAAGTATTTGAGAATAAAGCACTTAGGAAAATTTTTGGACCAAAGAGAGATGAACAGACAGGTGAATGGAGAAGGCTACATAACAATGAACTACATGGTCATTATAGGAAGCCAGTTATAATAAGAAGAGTTAAGTCTCGTAGACTGCGATGTCAGGACATGTTGCACGTATGGGGAATGAAAGACTTGCATGGAAGCTTCTTGTAGGAAAGCCTGAGGGAAAACGCCCAGTTGGTAGACCAAGAATTAGGTGGGAGAATAATATTAACTACGATTTGAGGGAAGTAGATTATACAGGGGATGATTGGAATGCATTAGCTCAGGATAGGGATGTATGGATAGCTTATGTCGGCGCGGCTATGAACCTACGGGTTCGATAGTGCTAGTGAGAAAGTAAGTATACAAATGTCATCCCGCTACATCATCTCAACAAAGTTTAGTCGGAGAGAAACAAAGAAGAGAAAATGACTATGAATAAACTGGAGTTAGGTACTTGGAATGTCAAAACTTTATTAAAACCCGGAAAATTTCAGGAATTAGTCGATCAAATCTGAAGAACTAATCTCAATATAATAGCCTTACAAGAGATAAGGTGGGCTCAAAGCGGAATAATCAACAAACAAGATTTACTCTGGAACTGAAAACAAAATCGGACAAGCTGGAACAGGTTTTTTAGTCATGAAGAAATTTGCAGAATCATGTTATAGATTTTGTTCATATTAATGAAAGAGTATGTAAACTGCGCGTTAGGGGAAAATATAATAATTTGACACTAGTAAATTCTTATGCACCAACTGAAGATAAAGATATCGAAACTAAAGAAATTTTTTACAATGTAGTACAAAAAGTAATGGACAAAATTCCTACAAGCGACACAGTGATAGTGCTTGGAGACTTCAATGCCAAATTAGGCAAAGAAGAATCATTCAGCTCAGTAACTGGAAGACATACTCTTCATGAACAAACTAACACAAATGGTGAACTGCTATGTGATTTTGCAACGGTGAACAACCTTAAAGTCATGAGTACACAATTTCAACATAAAGAAATACACAAGGGTACATGGCAATCACCTGATAACAATACCATGTTCTGACTAATGGTAATAAACATGAACTGATAGAAGATGTAAGGGGACCAAATATACATTCAGTTCACTTTTTAGTGAAAGTGATAATGAAACAATCATTACCAACCATCTATAAAAACAAAAAGAAACAGGAGATAAATATTAAATGGAATCAAAATAATTTACAGAATGCTGCTAAATTAAAAGGATATTGTAAGAAGTTATATGGAAATCTGATTAAATTAGATGAAAAAGAAGATGTTAACGAAGAATGGAGCTCAATACAACAAGCAATTAAAGAATCAGCTAATGTCACCATAATGAAACAAGAAGTCCAACCACGCAACGAATGGGTGGGATGAAGAATGTAAAGAAGCCATAAAACAGAAGAATGAAGCAAGAAAGAAAAAATTAATAATGAACACAAGAATGAATCAAGAAAGTTATAAAATCAAAAGGAACGAAGCAAATAAGTTATGTAAGAAGAAAAAACGAACATGGCTTAATATGAAGCTCAATTCAATAGAACTAAATTATAAGAAAAATGAAACCAGGAAATTCTTCAAAGATGTAAAGAGTTTCCAAAAATACAAAGCAGGTTCTTTATTATGCAGAGATATTGAAGATAATATCCTAACACAAAAAAAGAACAAATTCTTCAAAGATGGAAAGAATATTTCACCGAAATCTTTCATAAAGATAATCAAATAACAATTACTATACCAGAAACTCCAAACTTTCCCAACTCTCAATCAATACAACCTCCATCGTGGAACGAACTATGTTATATTATACAAAATTTAAAATCAAATAAATCGGTTGGTCCTGATAATATTCCACCAGAATTAATTAAACATGGAGGACGAACATTAAAACAAAAAATACATAAACTAATACTAAATATTTGGAATAAAGAAGAAACACCGACAACCTGGAATGAAGGAATTTTCTGGCCTGTGTTCAAGAAAGGAGATAAATTGTAATGCAATAATTACAGACCTATAATTCTCTGGAACATAGCATACAAGATTTTTGCAATTATATTAAACAATAGACTTTTAGAAATAATAGATGGGAAAATGAGTGAGGCCCAAGCAGGATTCAGACCAAACATATCAACAATAGACAATATCTTTGTAATGAAACCAATCTTTGAGAAATGTCACGAATACAATATTAACTTATATAATATACTTGTTGATTACTCCCCAAGCTTTTGATATTGTACATCGAAACAAAATAATTGAAAGTCTAAGTGAATATGAGATACCTAAAAAATTAATAAAATTAATAGCTTTAACCTTGATAGATACTAAAGTAAGATTAAAATGTAGCAACGCACTCAGCGATGCGATTGAAGTAAACTCTACGGTCAAACAGGGAGATCCTTTATCTACGACATTATTCTGTATAGTAATGGATATGGTCTTAAAACAACTTGATCTAAGAGGAAATATTTCAACAAGACTAAAACAATGTCTTGCATATGCTGATGTAATAATAACAGCAAGAACAAAAAATTCCCTACTGGAAACCTTTGACAAATTGAAAAATGAAAGTATAAAGTATGGGCTTGTAATCAATCTAAATAAAACAAAATATTTAAGATGTATGAGAAATAAAACAACTTTGACTGAACTAACTATAATTAGTGACTGTATTGATCAAATTAACTCCTTTAAGTACCTAGGTACAATACTAAACGATAATAATACTGTTGAAGAATAAATCAAAACAAGAATATTGCAAGGGAATAAAGCATATTTTGCTAATTTCGATATATTCAAAAGCAAATTAATATAAAAAAATGTTAATTTCAAATTATATACAGCAATAATAAGACCAATCATATGTTATGGAGCTGAAACCTGGGTACTAAAAGAAGCAGATAAATTAAGACTATTAACGTTTGAGAGGAAAATATTTAGAAGAGTGTTAGGTCAAATAAAGAGAAATGGAACTTGGAGGTTCAGAAGGAATGACGAATTATACCTCAAGAATAATAAAGAAAATATAGTTAGTTTCATCAAATCCAAAAGATTACAATGGTTTGGACATACACTAAGAATGCCAAAGGGAAGATTGCCGAATGATATTTTGAATTGGAAGCCACAGGGAACAAGACCAAGGGGAAGACCCAAGGATCGATGGGAAGATGACGTAATTGAAGATTTGAGAGAGATGGGGATTTTTGATTTGAAATCTACTGCACAAGATAGGAAGAAGTGGCGTAAACTGATTGAGAAGGCCAAGACATTCCACTGGAAGTCGTAGAGCCTGACGAAGAAGAAGAAGATACAAATGTCAAATGACGCGTTATTGTTTTTAAATATGGCTTAGTAAAGCTATACCACTTACTTCCAATCGTTCGTATTTTTAAAATAAATCGAAAATTTAATGCATAATGGCGCATTTGTATCAAACTAAAAAAATTAATGAATTGTGGTCGAATTTCGACCGCTGGGCTACCACTAGTATACATAAATATATTAATGGAGTGTCTTTATTATTAACTTGGTAGAATGACAGTGACTACTGATGCTTACAGATCAAACTGTTCCTGGACGTCATTGCTACCAACCCTCCTGTCATAAGTCTCTGTGGATTCATAATTGTCAACCGTGGACTCATCACTTCTGTAAGTTTCAGTTGTTGCTATTTATTAAATAATTAGTTATTTACCGAAAGTTCTGTCTCGTACAGTAGCGTTTGAGACTCTTATTTGGGATGTCCAGGGTTCAAATCCTAGACCCTACAAACGTGACTGAATTTTTTTTCTCGTTTGTCTTACTTGTAGACAAATTATTAGTTTGAAATTTCGTCATAAAAACCATAATACCTTAATGGATACATATACGGTATTATAGCGATTTAAATGTTTGAACACTAATTGTGCAGTATTGTTGTTAATACATTGTGTTTTAACTCATCATTGGCTCACTTACAAATTATTTTATGGATATTTGTTATATTTCAATATCTCGTTTTTTTTTCACATTGGATGGTAACTTGGTTATTTTAAATATTATATTTAAATTACGTATTTTTAAACAACCTTTTAGAAATGTTGTTCGTAACGATGTTATACAAGACTCGTTGACTAGTAACTTTGTTTTGTTCATAACATGACTTATTGGGGTGAATCGTTTGAGAGTGAATTGTGTTTTAATGTTAATTCAGACGTTTTCTTGAATTTTATCAAGCTAGCAAGAGCTTATGTCTGTGCGGCCATGAACCTACGGGTTCGATAGTGTCAGTGAGTAAGTATTATTATTATTAAACATTAAATATTGTATAATTTAGTATTGTTTATACCGTGGGTATACGGATCTGTGTAGTTTCGGCATCTACTGTCACAAGGCAACATGTTTTTGCTTAGGATTATTCCACGAGGTGTAATTACGCAATTGATCTCTTATCGCTGTTGTTTAACTTTGTTTCACTGAGTTACACGTGCTTCCACAACTGCCTAAACAGAAACTGATCGCATTCTCGAAACTTGGGTCAGTTCGACTGGTCCCGCTAATTTTCGAGACGACAATTATAAAATAGTTGAACTAATATCGGAAATTTCCAGGTTTGAGCAACTGTAGTGGAAGTAACTACCGCGGTTTCAACCACTGCACATTGTTATATTTATTTATTCTAAAGGAAACAAAAAATTAAGTTATTAATTCAGAACGTGTATTTCAGAGGAGACGCAAGGCACTCATATCACATACCGTATTTACTCCAGTAATTTCCCCTTTTTTAAGATTAGGAGTGAAAATTCAAGGGGGAATTATGGGGATGACTATGAAAATACCAATACGCTTTCACAATGTAGAACACTATCAATTAGACATCTATGGTAATTGCATCGTGATCATTGAACTTTACTTTTAAAAAACTTGAAAAAATAAGTCGTATTTAATGTTTCTACATTTCCAGACATTCAAACCATACAAAAGAGAACGGTACAGTATATCACAATGAAAGTGTGTTTTACTCCGTTTTCCTTGGTTTCAATTACCACTTGTAACTTAAAATTTGTAGTGTAATTGTTAACACCGTGTCCCATTCAAACCTCCCATATTTTTAATTAATCATAACCCAAATTATGCGGAATTATGAAATAAGGTTGGTATTAAAAGAAAGAGAAACTCAAAGAATATTTGTTTTCATTGTTTCAGTTAATTCATCTGTCATTTGTTGAACAATAATGACATTAAAATAATGGCGACTCCTCAGCAACGAACAGAAACTGATTTCTGATATATGCAGAGACGGAGTCAATAATTACAGTGCAAAGAAATTACCGGAGAGAATATGGAGGAAATGCACCTGATGGGAGGACCATTAAGGCATGGCTTGAGAAGTTCCTGGCGACTGGGAGCGTTAAAAAAGAATGAAGAAATGCTGGTACACGTGTTTCAGAAGAAAATATTGAATAAATTGGAGCAGGATTTCAGAGAAGCCCACGAAAATAAATTCGCCAAGTTTCCCGGCAGTTCAAATTCTTTGAGTTTTTGTTTCGTTTAGATCCGGCCTCATTTCATAATTCCGCATACTTTCTTAGTTATGATTAATTAAAATGAGGGAGGTTTGAATGGGACACCCTGTACTTCCTTCGCATAGTTGAGTTTAACAACACTGACGCTGTGGTGGAATAACACTGTTACCAATGCACAATGATACCTAACTCTATTCAGACTGACAACCCGGTGACAGAGACTATAGGTAGCATTATGTCTTTGTAGAAGGAAATTAATTCGACCTTGGGTTTTACATTAATTCCTTTGTGTTGTACTTTAAATATTGATAAGAGTGTCCAAAGTTGTAATTGAACATTTTTGGCCTAGGTAATGCACATTGTATCAGAGGTGAATTATGTATATACTCGTACATGAAAAACGTGGAAATTACGTGAAGGTGTTAACTGTGCGAGTAAATACGGTATTTGCGGGGATTGCGGACCACTCGTTACACATATTCAGACACAATGAAAAATCATCTTATAATTATTAAAATTAATTACAAATCTAATTCATTGTGTCCACCGCTGTGGTCTCCAGGTAGCGTGCTGCTTGTCATGCGGCGGGTCCGGGTTCGATCCCCGGTCGGGGCAGTTTTTCTGGATGAGGTTTTTATCAGGGGTTCTCTTCACCTGTAAGAAAAGTCAGGAAAACTTTAAGGCCCAAACGGTTCCCGAAATCATATGGCCATTATCATCATCATCCTTATCATTATCATCATCATCATCATCATCATTATCATCATCATCATCATCATCATCATCATCCTTCACCGATGTGGAAAACAACGGGAACCTTCCACACTTACAGTTAAAGCTGCAAGCATAGCATGAGAATGCTATGATTTCAGTGAAGGACCTGCCCTCGGGCAGAATTACTATGGATGGAATTCAATGTAATTAAAATTGATCGTTGAAAATATTCTTTATAACCAAAATTACTAAAGAGATAATTCGTCATAGAATTACAATTGGTAAAGAGTATATTCTTTTTAATTACAATTGACCAAGAAATAATTCATCACATAAATAAAAATGGTTACAGAGGAAATTAGGTTTTATTAAAATTCATCAATGGAGAGTTCGTCTTATAATTAAAATTACTCAAATGGAATTTTAGTTATTAAAAAACGTGACAAATTATTAATTACATGAATGTTATTTAAAATGGTCAGAGATCATTCATAATGTATTTATAACTGTTTGGAATAAAACATTTGTTCTGCAGTCCTGATTGAAATTGGTCTCATACACAGTTCCTTACAATTATAAATTATCACAAAGATAATAATTAATTATCTAACTCACTAGCACTATCGAACCCTTAGGTTCATGGCCGCGCGGATATAAGCTCTACATACATCCCTATCCTGAGCTAAATTTTTCCAATCATTTCCTGTATAATCTATTTCCCTCAAATCATAGTTAATATTATTCTCCCACCTCATTCTTGTTCTACCAACTGGGCGTTTTCCCTCTGGTTTTCCTACAAGAAGCTTCCATGCACGTCTTTCATTCCTCATTCGTGTCACATGTCCTGCCCATCGCAGTCTACGAGACTTAACTGTTCTTATTATATCTGGCATCCTATTAAGACCATGTAGTTCATTGTTATGTAGTCTTCTCAATTCACCTGTCTGTTCATCTCTTTTTGGTCCAAAAATTTTGCTAAGAACTTTGTTCTCAAATAGTCGTAGGTCACAGATATAATTCGTCATACAGTTATAAATTGACCACCGAGACAATTTGTATTATAAGTAAACTGACTGGTTGTAGTGTTGCTACACATGTAAGATTGCATTGATATCACAAAATACCGTGTAGCTTAGTTGGAATAACGCAGCATTATTCTTATGTTAATTTCTCATATTAAGATATGCAGATGGTCCGGTGTTTCCGACGTTTGTTGTTATTATCTTCAGGCGGAGAAAACCTCCTCTTCTAACTGCCATTGACGCTCCTCAGCAAGTCCCGTACCCGAGTGATTAAGCAGAGCTACGGGACATGCGCTGGTTCGAGTCGCCATGGGCGAATACATTTTCTCGTGGAATTTCGGCCTGTATGGGACCGGTGTCCACCCAGCATCGTAATTTGAGTAGCTGCAATAAGTAGCGACCCCAGGTTAAGAAAACCAGCTATAACGGCTGGGGGACTCGACATGCTGACCACATGTCACCCCATCACTGTCTGGATGATCGTCTACCTCTGTGATAAACACATGTGGGTGTGAGACCAGCAGCCAGCTGGTATACCAATGGCCCTACAGGCCTCTCGCACTTGTGGAGTTTTTTTTATATGCATCACTTCCTTTCGTTTTTTTGTTACAGGAAGAATAATTTAATGTATAGAAAAACTAACAACAGTATTACACTGCCGTATTGTTAAAACTAACGTTATTTTTATATCACTATACAGTAGTAAAAGAAGAATTTGAACGAAGTTCCAATATACAATATTTGAACTGTGAATAAATTCTAAGTTCAAGGGCACAGCCACTTTCTTTCATGATAGCTCTATTTAATGCAGAACACTTGTGAATTGAAGGAGGTGTCAAGGGAGGAAGCTGTTCCGCTAATTGAATTGCATCGCCTAATGAAACTAATGTTTTTATCGTGTATTTCAAAATATATTATAACAGCGGTACTAATATTAAATGTGGAAATCCTTAATTTGTTGTTGAGTGACCAAGTGAGTTACTTGTAATATATATATATCCATGTTGTGTTTCAGCTGATGGCCGCGATGGTGACTTACTTAATTGTACTGATACAGTTCCAAATGAATGCAAGAGAGACCTGCTTTCAAGATTCAAACGCCACTGATGTTCACTAACCCAACTTCATGTTGCATTTCCTTTGCAAATAGTGATTCAGTTATAATGAAGTACCTCCCACTTACACCTTGTTTTTGTGCCAGTAACACGAAAGCCAATCAATCTGGGTCTCTAGGCAAAACAACGTACAAGACATCCGAAACTAATATTTTTTTTTCGTTTAATAATTACTATCCTTAACTTAATAGAATGTTTACTGCTTTACATAAATAGTATAGGGAAAATTTTCAGATTTTTAGTAATTCCTTTGCAGGTTTCCATGTGTTACTTTCACTTTATAAATATATGTAATATTTGCTGCTGATATATGTATTCCCTTTTTTATAATTACTGTATTTTTAACTATTTTTTCGCAAGTTGTAAATTGCAGCATCATTTAGGAAGTTGTACAATTTTGGCTACTTAACGTAATATATTATTTACTTATTTTCATAAGTTTTTTATCTTGGTACAAGTACATGCTTGGTTTTCGGACAAAGGGATCGATAGAACCGGCCTGACCGTCATCTGAAAGAAAGGAAAATTAATTGGAAATGCATATGTTTTACATCAATTGTCAGCAGTTACCTTTATATTAGTGTTGGACTAGCTCACTAGTTTATGTTTTCCACTGGTTAAAGTACTTAAGTGGGTTATATTATTTTTGGTCTGGACATCTTACCTCAATATTGAGGTAAGATGTCCAGACCAAAAATAATATAATTAAAATAACCTCAAAATATAACTTCCTAAAATTAAATATTAATTACAACTTAAGTGGGTTTTTACGAAGTTTTATTTTTTTTCTCTTGTCGATTCAAGTAAATGTGGAAATACAACTTACGCTGGTTGTTAGTTGTATTTGAGGCTTAATAGTTTAATTTTTACTTAAAGTCATGGGTAGAATTTCAGTTAATAATAGAATATTTAATGCCAGATATTTAACTATATCCTTTTTTTCATAATTGATAATTTTTATTCTGATTATCCCATAGGCGTGGGAACAAAAAACAAACTATTGCAGTCTGATGGAAGAGAGGTTGTACTGAGTATATTCAACTATTTCTTCAAGGATTACGTGGCACTGCAAATAGGAAACTAAACTTTTGTATATTCATAGGCAAAACAGCAGCTTCTGGAACTGGAGTGTCTCATCCGGTTATTTACAAAATTAATCTCGAGAATTAGGATACAGATATTTCAGAAACGAAATTGCAGATTCCTGGAAAGAAACGGCGTAATTGGACACCAGTAAAGAGAATTATCGATTCTTTCTTTCAGCCGCCATTACCTTCCTGCGTCCCGAAGAAACATTCAACAAGATATAGATAATTGTTCAGCCTAATGTATTTTTAAGGATCCAAATTTAAAAAATGGGGTATCAAACATTTTGGAGGTATTTCTGGGGGTCCTGAATTGAGATATTGTCAATTATAATGTTATTTCCACGTTTAATGGGTTTACAACGGCCTAAATGGCAAATGTTAAAGTTCAAAAAAAAGTTTTATTTCTTAAGGGGAGGGCATAAGGCGGTTTATGGAAGGTATCATATATGATGCCTTTGGTCTCAACCAAATCAATATTTGTCCTTTAATTGTACTGTTATCTAAAGTCTATAACGGCTGGGGGACTCGACATGCTAACCACATGTCACCCCTACACTGGCTGTTGATCATCTACCTCTGTGATTGACACATGTGGATGTGAAGGGCCAGCAGCCGGCTGGTAAAAGGACAACCGCTGAAAAGTGGAAAGACCCTCAATCGGAATCTAAAGTCTTCAGTTGTAAACAAATAAAAATAATAATTTTAAGCTCTGAACCGATAGAATATAATACAACCGATCACAATACGTTGGAGTTATTTCCGGAGCGAGAAAAAATAAACGCCAAAGCTCTCATATATGACACCTAAGAATACAGGTGGTTAACACGGAAGTAAATTCATTTTATTGTAAAAATCTAAATCTGTAATTTGGTCTACACGCATGATTCTGGTTAAATTATATAAAGGCAGTTACTGGAGTGTAAGATGAATACTAAAAGAGTTTAACTATTAGCTACAGAAGAACATTTCTACTAGAAAATCCAGACGCAACGACAAAACGATTTTATTTCTTCGAAACAACTAAAAATTGAGAACGAGCGGACGACCGATCGTCTGCCGGGGTGCAAAATTAATCATGGGAAGAAAGAAGAGTGTATTACACTAAAACCTGACAGTGATGTTAGTGTTATTATTAAAGTGGCACTAGAGATAGCATAAATAAAGATTATTGTGCATGCTCGAGCTCCTGCAGGACTCCTTTATTTCCAAATTGAAACGTTGAACTATTACTATGAAGAGTTGGATGGTTGTTTTTATACACATTCCTAATATTCCTTTCAACTTTATAACATCTTTATGCTCGATATCGTTCCGTTGTTAAATAAAGTAGCTAAGTCTTCATCCAATAGGCTTCAGATACAAACATGATTGAAGGAATGTTACCAGTTCAGTATTCTATGAAATTATAAAGAATTAAAAAATAATTTTAAGAAGTAATAGCTAGGCACTCTAGTCACATATGCATATCCATACAGTAGTCTGTCACCCGCCTTTTTATTGCAAGTTTAACGATATGGAATTAATTTGTGCTCAAATGAAAAATAATGTTGCAAAACATAATATTTAAGACAAGCTCTATAAAGTCTACGGTGAGTGCAGAGGTGTGTGATCATGTGGTAAAACATGAAGTGTACGGGATGATCCAAGTAATTTGATGAGTAATGATAACTTAGAAGACTCGGGAAAAAATGAAGATAGTGCGAATGAGGAGTCCGCCACTGTTTTTGTTAAATTAGGAAATGTGCACTCAGTTGAGAATTAGTGGTGGGACAGGACACACACCCAGACCCAACATGGAGATTTTTTTTTAAATCTCTTACCCCGCCGGGAATTGAACCCGGGTCCCCGGAGTGGACTCTACCGACTACGCCACGGCGACGGACTCCGTCACTGCTTTGTTAACTGGGATATTTCCACTGTCTTCAACCCGTACAGACTGTCTTCTGTAACATCTAATTCTAAAGTCTATGCCAAGTTGCAACTCACGTAATAATATCCAATAAAATGTAAATTAATAAATATTCCGTACACAAAGATATCAAAATCTCACAGATTAATAAGGAATACGTCAACAGTGCTGTGTGTACCAGCGGACACTGATTAAATTATAACAAAGATTATAAAAAAATATAAATTTAGAATATTCTATTCATTCCAACTATAAGAAAGTAATTTTATTTTATAACGAAGAATGAAAATGTCAACAATTGATATCATTAGTTATAATAAGCTGTAGTTGATGTCCCAACTCCTTTCAAAAAACGTTAAGCTGAAAATATATAAAACTATTATTCTACCAGTTATATTGTATGGGTGCGAAACATGGACTCTTACTTTAAGGGAGGAAAGGAGATTACGAGTATTTGAGAATAAAGTTCTTAGGAAAATGTTTGGACCAAAGAGAGATGAACAGACAGGTGAATGGAGAAGACTACATAACAATGAACTACATGGTCTTTATAGGAAGCCAGATATAATAAGAACAGTTAAGTCTCGTAGACTGCGATGGGCAGGACATGTTGCACGTATGGGGAATGAAAGACGTGCATGGAAACTTCTTGTAGGAAATCCAGAAGGAAAACGCCCAGTTGGTAGACCAAGAATGAGGTGGGAGAACAACATTAACTATGATTTGAGGGAAGTAGATTATACAGGGAATGATTGGAAAGCATTGGCTCAGGATAGGGATGTATGGAGAGCTTATGTCCGTGCGGCCATGAACCTACGGGTTCGATAGTGCCAGTGAGTAAGTAAGTAAGTAAGTAAGTAATAAGCTGTAGTTTCAGACGGCTTAATATTTGAGAGAATGATTTTCAGAACATCTCTTGTCCATTTTTTAACAAGAATTGACTTATTGTGTACATTTGGCTTTAGATCACCACAAATGCGGTTAAATGTGGTGATTGTAATCAAACTGGTTGTAGTATACAGCAAAATGACAACAGATTCCGTCAAAACATTGTGAAATGGACAAGAAACATTTTGAAAACTAAACTTCTCATTTAATATTTATAAATATTTATTGGACATTTATTTTAAAGTTAGTAATGTCACATTGATATAGTTGGAAGCAAAGGAGTGTACATTATTATTGTTTTCGCAGAAAAGATCAAGTTTGGTGTATAATTACATTTATGAAGTATAACTTAATTTAGTGGCTGTTATAGTAAGTGTATGCGTTGGGTGTAGAAAAACAATGATTGTTATAATATTCAATTATATATGATTTTCTTATACAACTTCGACATTAAGCCTGATTTTCTCAATACTGCAACACTTACACTTACATCCCTTTGCTTCTAACCGCCTCAATTTATTAAATATTAGATCTTAAGTTATACATTAAAAATAAAGAAATTAATGACATTAAAGTTGTGTTCTTTTCCTTTTGTGTTTGACAACGCGATTCCGTAAAATGAAAATATAAATGTAGATTTTATGTTACGTACTGATATTAATACGACGTACTAGTAAATAAGTTACTGCAATTAGAATGATAATATACATATATGTTACGAATAGTTTTGATAGTTAAGACATGGAATAAATGTTGTTAAGAACATAAAACATGTTCCCAGAATATAAAAGCTCGGAATGGTGCTCAGTCCATTAGAATTGAAACATCCATATAGTTATGCGAAGCAAAACTAAATAAATAATTAAATACATGCATAATATGCATTCTTAGCATATTAATTAATGACGTTACATGGACGAGTTCTTATTGGAGAAAATTTCCATATTATTTCAGTTCAATGAAATATAAGGGGGAATTAATAAAACTATTTGTAAATAAATTAAACATATTTACGAACATTATTTTAACAAGCTATAAACGTTTGGTGTGTTGAAACTATGATAAATAAAATATTATACATTATTGGGATTATCAGTGTATATTCTTAAATATTGTTAACTAACATTCTTATTTGATAATCATCCGCGGCGCGGTCCACATCTGTTTATTCTGCCACCGAGTTTTTTCCCTCCGTGTTTTTAAGTATACTTATTATTATTATTGTTATTATTATTATTATTATTCTAGAATAAACCTATTCATTTTTAGAATATTCTTATTGCACTGGCTCGGGTGAATCAAATAGTTATTATAAGCCGCAGGAAGTCACAATAAGAACTAATAATTGTCACAGATACGTCTCTAAACTGAATAATGAACCGACCCTTTATTTAGTGAAGCGTATTTTACTCTGGACCCTCAACATACTTAGACATACACAAGGAAACATTACAACTGCCACAAAAATATGCATTCGAGTAATGCTAGGCATTTGACATAAAGGTCACGAGATTTATTTCCATTATTATTTTTTAACTTCTCGTAATCAGGTCAGTAAATTCTAACGGTTTGAATAATTTTGTATAGAGCATAATGTAATAGGAATTGCAACATTATTACACGCAAAATGTGACCGCTACTAAGATTAGCATCTCACCAGTGCCACTTTATCATAAAACTCTTCTTAGAGCTTCGAAATTGATTCATAAGGCTCGACAACTGAGTGGCCAATTAATACAAGTATTGAAATCCCTTTCAAGAAACATTAAATCGCTAACAATTCGATTTTGAGTACGGTAATCGTCTAGCAAGTGAGAGAACCACTTCAGTCTTGGGTCTTATCCATTTCTACCATAAGACATTAGAGGCCATCGATATTATCTTGTTCTGAAATAAATTTAAATAATGTATTTATATTGCAATACCGGCACATATTTGAGTAAATTATTGATTCTATTTGATCTTTTGTTTTTCTACTAAAATATATGAGCGTTGTTCAATAAAGCTGCAACGACCAGACGATAAAACTTCAATAGTCTTAGTGATAGGAGCTGGTTGTATACTGGTCATCAGTGGCCGCTCGTCGAACGAGATATTGATAATTGCTAAACAAACATGACGACTGCTAGATTTTTTATATTACAGGTTTCGGGTAAAATCTCAATTTTAACAATATATATATAAATATATATATATATATATATATATATATATATATATATACTTTTTCCCTTATGTTCCATTCTATGTAGGATGTAAAATATTGTCAAATTATATTTTCGGTCGGAATTCTTTAAACACGGTAGGTAACATGTTTATTGGATATATTTTTTTTCCTGTTTAGAATATTAACTCTTATTTTGTTTACTGGGGCCCACAATTGCATTACTATTGAATTTATGAAAGAATAAGTGAGAAGAGCAAGTACAATTTCTGTATACAGGGTGCTTCAGTTAAAGCGTAAACAGTATTTTGATATTGCTCTACTGAAAAGTTAGAAATCGAGAACTTAGAGTGTAATAATAATAATAATAATATGGAAGTCAATTTGTGTGTCACATACCTACACGCCATTACTATTTACTGGGTCGGTTATAAACTACATAAATGTTTACATAGGGTTACGTTATATGTAACTTTTTATTTACATTATTTACTTGTTACTGCAAGTAATATTACTCATAAACATTATTAACGTACCGTGTTTTGTTTCATAACAGTCGTTCAAATAACCGGCCACCAACATTACTCCGAACATGATATTATCATATAAGACTGAGTTGCACCCTGATGTCGTTTTAGATTAGATTAGATTTATTTAGCCAGGTGGAGTTAAGGCCATGTGGCCTTCTCTCACACTCACCAGGACAAACATATATTACATCAGAATTAACAATCTCAATTAAATACCAAATAAAAAAATTATCAAAAAGATAATATCTATCATATTATGATCTATAGTGCAACCAGTTAATGTTAGTTAATATTAAGACTAAAACTAATAATACAATGTATCCAAGCAAGACATATTAAATTGTCCCTGTCTAATATATATGAAAACAAAGAAAAATAATGAGATATGGAAAACTAATTTTACGATTATACAATATTTGCAATAGAACAAAAGAAAATATTTGTTAATATTATTTTCATAAATAATTAAGTTTATTAATTGTTAAAAGAATACTATCAGTGAGGTGTATAAGTTAGTTTATTATTAAATAATGATTTAGTTTGTTTTTGAAGGAAGTTATAGTTTGACAGTCTCTGGCAAAGGGCGGAAGGGAATTCCATGTTTCGGTAAGTGAAACCGTAAAAGATAATGAATAATATACAGTGATAAAGATAATGAATAATATACAGTGTGATGAGGAGGGATATAAAGGACAACGTGCTGATGGGATCGAATGTCAAGATTGTGTGTGTCGGATAGTCTGACGAAGCGGCGATGATGTGTGAAGTATTTTATAGAGAATGGATAGGGAATGGACAGTTCTACGATCTGTTAGACGAAGCCACGATAATTGTTCCAGGGACGGTGTAACATGGTCAAATTTGTGAATACCACAAATAAAACGTGCGCAAGAATTATGAACACGTTGAAGTCTTTGAGTGAAAATAATATTTAAGTCTGTAAAAAGAGTGTTGCAATAATCAAAATGGCGCATTGCAAGTGTTTCTAGGAACAATTTCCTAAGAGCAAATGGCAGACAATTTCTTGCGCGATTTAATGAATGTATTATTGAGAAGACTGTTTTGCATGTATGGTTTATTTGTGTATTCCAATTTAAGTTGTTGTCAATAAATCTCCTAGAATTTTTACTATCTCACTATAAGAGATTTGAACTCCACTTAGTGACACATGCGAGACTCTGTTTAGGTTAATTGTAGATAATGGTCTCTGGTGACCCATAATGATTGATTGTGACTTTCTAGGATTTAATTGCAGTCCATATTTAACGGTCCAAGTCATTAGTGAGTCAAGATCCTCGTTAATTTTGGCAACAGCGTCATTTAGAGAATATTTGTCTGTGTAGATGTAGATTTGCATGTCGTCTGCAAATAAATTATGTTTGCTATGCTTTAGGGAGTTAGATATGTCATTTATGTAGATTGAAAAAAGCAAAGGTCCAAGCACCGAACCCTGTGAAACCCAGCTTTATAGAAGGACCAAAAAGAACATAATGCATGATTTCCTACAACAGATTGCTGGCGCTCATGAAGGTAGGAATTTAACCATTGCGCGGCCTATATGAGCCGCATAAGAATAATGGTGGTCCTGAATGGGATTCAAAAGTTTACTTACATATCCCCTTAAGGCGATTTCGCACACCATAAGCTATCTATCGTCAATTGTTCAGTAGAGCATCCACCGTAGCCTGTTCTATATTTGCACGCTTTCACTGAATCACTTTTCACGTGCATTTTCCGTATCAGCAAATATAATGTCCGTTGCAGAAACTTATATTAATTTATGTTTAAATTTCAACTTATTTCTATGACCAACAATTGACAGAACTTCGAGGCGTGTGCAAAACCAAAGAAAATGTTATATCAACAAGTACATTGTTGACGGTGAGGATACACTTAGTAACGTTATTACAATATGAACCATTATTATTTGTTTATAGTTTCATTAATTTTTCCTGAACTCTAATTTAATTATTACTGAGTTGTCTTATTCTAACCCTCACAGGTCATAAATATTACTTGATTTCGAAAAGGAAAGTGAATACTTTAGAAGTAATAAAATGAACTTACAACATACACATTTATTTAAAATAAATAATTAAATAATATTATTTACACCAATTATAATTAAATATCTGATGATGTTCAAATCCCTCATTTATTAGATGATCTTGTACTAACTCTGTTAATTAAGTAAATTTAAATATTCTCAACTATTTAAATGTAATATGTTTAATTCATTAATATTCATCAGGAACATTTCCCTTCATACATTGATACAGTGATATAGCCAGCTGGTTATCAAATAATTATTTCAAAATGGTACAGTCGCTTTGCTAATATTTAATTCTTAAATACCAGTTATTTTCGTAATACGTCAGTTATTTAAATTAATTTTGAATACTTTAAAAACTGAACTGAACAGAATTACAATAGTAAATATAAAACAGCTGTTGTGTATTGTTACCTCGCAGATCTTGAAGGTTCCTGTGAACCAAGTCATAACCAATCAAGTGAACCACAACATTTTATACATTTGTCTTTAACTATAAATATAGCTGTACTTAACTTGCATTCAGGACATTGACTTATACTTGTACAGTACCAGAAATTAATTGCTTAAGCATCATCATTAATTCCTTCATTCTTGACTTAAATGACAATGCGATAATGGCGTATATCATTACATTATTATAATATAAAAAGATGATTTTAATAATATGTATATATCATCATCATCATCCGGTATCATGGCAGCTCCCGCAGTCTTCCGGAAACCAAACGCCATTCCTCTCTGTCCACCCATAGATCTTCCTTCCATCCTATGATATTCATAGCCACTTGTACCCTTTCTATCCAAGTTTTCTTCGGTCTTCCTCCCTTCCTCCTTTCCATTAGGATCCATCCATAATAATTTTAGGCAATATTTGCTCTGGCATTCTTTTGACATATCCATACCACTGTAATCTTTTCTTTTCGTAATGTCCGGCTCCTCTTGCACACCCATAATTTCCCTCATTTCTTTATTTCATATTCTATCCATTCTAGATTTTGCAGTTGATCTTCTTAAAACATCCATTTCAGTACTTAAAATTATTTTCATTTCCCTGATAGGAATTTGCCAAACTTCAGCACCATATGTTAAAATGCTCTGAATTATGGTTTGAGATATTTGTAATTTTCTATTTTTTTTGTAATATTATTGCTCCACCAAACAGAGTATAAAGCATTTATTGTTTGCTTTGTTTGTGCGATTATATTTTTAATTTCCACTGAATGGTCTAATTTTGTTCGTAAATAGGTGCATTCATTACTAGGTTATAGTTCTTCTTCATTGTTGAAATTTATATTTTCCATTTCTTCTCCTATACACAGATATTTAGTTATCTCTGTATTTATATAAAGGCCCCATTTTTCATATTCTTCTTTTTGTTTTTTTTGCCATATATTCTATGTCATCTTGGTCTTGTGCTATTAATACTGGTCGTCTTCAAAATTGAATGAATATACATGTGTATTTTGGATTGGCAACTTTAATGAATTTATTATTTAGCAGGTTGCACACCTTCTAACGCCCTTTTAATCTAACGTCATTCTCCTCTGCATCTCTCTGTCATTCCTATCTCCATCGTCTTTTACCCTCATTGTTGCTCAAAACACCATCAATCTACGTTATTTTTGGCGCCTTCTTGCTCTTCTACAATGTGGCACACGTTATAGTATTATTCTTGGGAATCTGTCTTCAGTCATTCCATTGGCATGACCATACTATATTAATTATTTGTTCTTTTTAATGAAATCCACAATTGAACAATCAGATTTTGATTTATCATCCGACATGATGAATTATCTCTGGCAAATTTTAATTTCATGCCTAATTACTTCTTAATTAATTTCAGTTATAACGAATGTTCTGTAAAACCAAATTTAATTTTAATAAATTTTTAACGAATTATGTCATAAATCTTAAATATACATGAAATTATTTCTGATTACTTACTTACTCACTGGCGCTATCGAATCCGTAGGTTCATGGCCGCGAGGACATAAGCTCTCCATACATCCCTAACCTGAGCTAATACTTTCCAAACATTTCCTGTATAATCTACTTCCCACAAATCATAGTTAGTTATTCTCCCATCTCATTCTTGGTCTACCAACTATGCGTTTTCCCTCTGGCTTTCCTACAAGAAGCTTCCATGCAAGTCTTTCATTCCCCAATGTGCAACATGTCCTGCCCATCGCAGTCTACGAGACTTAACTGTTTTATTATATCTGGCTTCCTATAAAGACCATGTAGTTCATTGTTATGTAGTCTTCTCCATTCACCTGTCTGTTCATCTCTCTTTGGTCCAAACATTTTCCTAAGTACTTTATTCTCAAATACTTGTAATCTCCTTTCCTCCCTTAAAGTAGGAGTCCATGTTTCGCACCCATATAATATAACTGGTACAATAATAGTTTTATATATTTTCAGTTTAACGTTTTTTGAAAGGAGTTGGGATATCAAGAGTCTCTGCAATGCATAATAGCACGCATTTCCAGAATTGAGCCTATGTTTAATTTCTGTGTGCATCTCATTCCTATTTGTAATTATTGTTCGTAGGTATTTGAATTCAGCCACTTCCTCAAAATTTCCCTCATTTGTCATTAGCTGTCCATTTCCATTATATAATGTATTTCTACGTGTGACCATATATATAGTTTTATCGATATTTACTTCCAGTCCTAATTCCTTAGTGTTACTCAATAGTGTGTGCGTGTTGTCCTTTAGTGTCTCCTCACTCTCGGCCAATAGTACTACATCATCAGCATAAACTAACAGCTTATTAATACCATTCAGTTGTAAGCCTTCCTCATTCTCTGAAGATTTAATGGCATCCTCTAGGACAAAACTAAATAGTAGAGGAGATAGTGCAACTCCTTGCTTCAACCCATGTCCGAAAACTGCTTGCCTACACGCACTCTTTGTGCCATTTAGACACATTCGTATAAGTCTAACTAACTTTTTAGGAATTCCGAACTCCAGCAGGATACTATATAACTTCTTCCTCTTAATTTAATCGTATGCTATTTGGACGTCTACTTATAGTTGGTGTACAGTACCATTATATTCCCATTTATTTTCTAAAATCTGTCTTATACTAAAAATCTGATCTGTTTTAGACCTGTTTCTTCTAAATCCACATTGATGATCTCCTAGAATGTCATCAATATTGAGAGTAAGTCTGCTTACTAATATATTTTTGTTAGAATTTTGTACGAAGTTGAAAGTAATGAGATGCCCTGTAGTTGTTGCAACCAGTTTTATCTCCTTTCTTATAAATTGGTACGATAATTTATTCTTTCCATTCATCTGGAAGATCTTCTTTTTCCCAAATCATACTAAGTAACCAGCGTATTTTGTCCATCAATTTTTCTCCCCCTGATTTTATTAGTTCTGCTGGGATCTCATCTGAACCTGATGCTTTATACATCTTCAATTTTTCAATCGCCATTTCAAACTCTAATACATTTTGTTCTGCGACTAGCATTTCTGATGTCTGTAAATTATCCTCAATGTCCTGTTCTATATATACATTTAATAGGTGATTAAAGTAACTTTTCCATCTATTTAATATACTCCTGGAGTCTGCAATCAAATCCCCATTTTCATTCTGAATTATGTTTGTTGTAGCTTGAAACCCTTTCTTCTCTATACCAATTCCCTGATATAATTCTCTAATGTTCCTATATTTTGCATTCAATTCAAGATCATTAATCTTCTCTCTCAAATATTCCCTCATTTACCCTTTAGTTACTTGGTGGTTTCCCGTCTAATACTACCCAATTACTCTAATTTACCTCATTTGGCTCGTGTAACCATTTCATTTTTGTTAACTTTCTTTTCTTTACAATGTCGGCACATTCCTCATCAAACCATTTCTTGTTATGCCTCTTTTTTAAACAACCAATGCTTTCTAATGCTGACAATTTAAAAGTGTCTCTTATAGATTCCCATTCTTATTTTATTTATATCAGTTTCTTCTTCGTTTGCCACCTTGTCATCTGAAGATTCCAGCACTTCAAATCTATTAGCAATTTTCATTTGGTATTCTTGCCGCATTTTATCATTTTTCAAGTTTTTTAATTCAAATTTTACAGAATCATCTTTAGCGTTTGTTCCTCTCATAAGCGATAGCCGTTGTCTGATTTTCACTCTGACCAGATGAAGATCCGAATTGCAGTCTGTCCCTCTTACTGATCTAACATCGATGATGCTACTGTGCCAGCGTTTGTCCACTAATACATGATCTATCTGGTTCCGAGTTTCGCCATCTGGAGATGTCCAGGTGTATTTATGAATATCCTTATGCTGAAATGTTGTGCTCTTAACAATGAGATTCTTTGATGTGGCAATTGTGACTAATCTAAATCCATTGTCGTTACTATCTTCATGAAGACTGAATTTGCCTATTGTTTGTTTGAAAATATCTTCCCGCCCCACTTTTGCATTAAAATCTCGTAAGACAATTTTCATATGATATCGTGAAAGGCTATCAAATAAGCATTCTAATTCTTCGTAGAACTCATCCTTGATCTTGTCATCTTTATCTTCTGTGGGGGCATGTGCATTTACAATTATAAAATCATGTTGTTTACCCTTTAGAATTATGTATGATATCTTATCACTAACAAACTTAATATCTCGGATAGCGGATAGGATCCTCCTTCTGACCAAAAAACCCGTTCCAAATGCAGGTCTTTCTGCACCCCGTAGTATAATGCAAAGCTTCCTGATTCCTGACTACCTTCTCCTGGCCACCTAACTTCCTGTAAAGCGGCTATATCTAAGGGCGATTTATCTAATTCCGGCGTTAATATCTCTAGTGCCCCGCTATTGTATAAAGTCCTAACATTCCATGTTCCTAGGAACATATCCCTGTGTTTGAGCCTTTGGCATGGGTTCCCTGAAGTAATCCCCGCCCGGAGAACAGAATGGGTGACTATTTGACCTCCCCCGCCCGCAGAACCGAATGGGGGACTATTTGACCTCCGAAAAATTTTACCCCAGATGAACCCATGTCCGCAATTCTTGACGGTTGTATTTTTACGGTGAAAGATCGTCACTCTTTCTCCCAAGGTACGTTTTTCGTCTGGCTTATCACCATCGACCAGTCCGGCATGGGTAACCATATCGGCAGCAATCCTACCGCCGGCATACCTCTCAGGATCATATAAGCACGCAAGCCACTCCACCACGACAAGGTAAAGATACCATGGAGGGAATTATTTCTGACTATTCTTAATTATAAGCCGAATTAACTATTAACAATTTTAATTTCACAATGTATCGAAAAGGGCTTTAAAAGTTTACAAACTTATAAAAATATATTGTAATATAATCTTTATGCTGTCTCTTTTAAGTAAAGCACTCGCGTAGTGCCGTAATACTATATTCGAACAACGACAGAGCTAGAGTAGTAGCAGTCAAAATGGCGATATTCTCAGATAGGGAACGTTTTCGACACATACTCAAGTGTTACGAAACACAGCGTTGATACTAAGTAACGGAACGGTCCTGCTACCAGAACTACAGCTTACTCCTGGCACAAGGTTTTCGTTGAGACTTTTGCTCTGTGCGGCAAATATCCTTGTGATGCTGTTGCTGAATGAGCCAGACAGAGCTTCTCTAAGAGTCCGACACATTCAACGAGACAGTATATTATGTACAGCCATATTATTTCTTCATTAATCGATTTTATTTGTAGGCCTAATGATTACCTTTGTTATGAAGAAGTATGTTTTTATTGTGATACAAATATTATTTATAACATATTATTTTCAAGATGAATTTTAATTGTATGTATAATTGACTCAGTGCCCAATTTACGTTTACGAAAAATTCCCAACCACGACTTTACTTCTCTCAGTAACACGTCAGCTATGACATAAATGTAAGAGAATAGTCGATAGCAAGAACTGATTGAGTTATGAGAATATTGATTCGATATCATTTTTAGTTTAGTGTTATGAATTTTCTGAAGCAGGTGCGTGCACTTTTTAAGTAATGTATGATATTTTTGTTAAGGATAGGATCTTGTCTTTTCATTCTTTTTAATTACAGTAAAAATGCAAAACAGATAATTATAAGGTCATGGTATATTAAATTCATGAACACTTTGTCATTTACTAAAACAGTCTCTTAAATAATACAATCAGTTACAACTTACAAACTACACGATTTAGTGTCCACCAGTAACTTATAACACTAATATAAAGCACTAACTACAGGTGTTGTAACAATTCAGACCCAAGTTGCGTTTCCTTTTCCGAGTATTGGTAGTGAAAACACTTGTTGAACGAACCCTAATTTTTAAGGCAGCAGCCACTTTAGTTTTTTTGGAAGATAAGCAATAGAGCATGGATTACGCAGAAAAAAAACAGAAGTTTACAATCTAACTAGGAAAAATCGAATTCATTTTTCATTCGGGAGCATATGTAGGTTACTTATCCTTATCAGGAGAGAAATTAGGAGACCTTCAAGAAATGAGTATTTTGCACCAGATAACCTGAAATCTACTATTTAATCCTACTTCATATGCGTAACGTAAATGAAAAACGGTTGGAATTAAGGCTAAATATGATTCTGCAGCTGCATAATGAGGGTGTTGATATCTCTTACTTGTGTTGGGAAAAATGGTATTTGGATTATTTCCTCATGTTTAATATTTCTATTAACTTCGGTTATTTTAATTGTTGTTCTAACCTACCACATTAATCAAAAATGTAATTATCAGAAGAATCACTGGAAAATTATGCTATTTTCCACCTAGAAATCTAAGTAAATTTGGACCTACCATATTCTTCTTCCATTAAACTTTAAAACAATTTGTTTTATTTATTTTTGTCTGCATCAAAATCTGGTCGCCCGTTATTAATTTTTAAACAGTGAATATTTGTCATTTTTCTGTTAAAGTCACAAACTAGAAGTTTATACATTTGTAACAATAAAGTTATTTGGTTTGAAACTTTAAATGATTTTATGCAAAACAGTGAAAACATGACAACCCTCTGGAGTGTTTAATTGAAATGAGTCTTACCATCAAGAGATCTATAATATGTAATATTATATATATGTCCATAGAAATTCTACCCGAAGGTCCTTCACTGCAATCATAGCATTTTCATGCTATGCTTGCAGCTTTACTAGGGAATTGTACGTGTGGTAGCTTCCCGTTGCTTTCCACACCGGAGAAGGATGATGATGATAATGATAAGGATGATGATGATAATGATAATGATGATGACCATATGATTTCGGGGACCGTTTGGGCCTTAAAATTTTCCTGACATTAGCCTTACAGGTGAGGAAAAACCCCAATAAAAACCTCACCCAGAAAAACTGCCCCGACCGGGGATCGAACCCGGGCCCGCTGCGTGACAAGGCAGCACGCTACTACGAGACCACAGCGGTGGACAAGAGATGTATAATATGTAATATACAGAATTATGCATTTTTGTGTAAAAATTACATTTAAAATGATTGTTTAAACTTTTAGTAAATAGCACAAATGGATATCATTTCAAGTTGCTTAAGACATTCAGAGAGTATTGGTTTATGGAAGTAGATATAGAAAATAAGAAGTGAGTTCGGTTGGCTAAGTTTATGGATCAGTGAAGTGAACGCTGCAATAAACCAACGAGTGCCAGGACACAGAGTAAGTTACTTGTGCAATTCTTGATATAAATCTCCTTATCAGAGCTGCTAAATATTGGATATTAAATTTCACCAAGAATATAACTACTTTTTTATATTCCATATGTTGTAAAGTGTTTAAGTACGTCATTATGTGCTATATTTATTACGTTTTTGTAAATTAAAATTCTTTCCCAAAATGTGTGTGTAATAAGCAGAAGAGGATAAAAAGAGATATTGATTTTTTAATTTCTTTTTCACATGTTATGTAAGTTGATTTTGTATCTTTTTACAGATTTTTACCCTCTCAATTTCCTTTAGCGTGAGATAAAGAACCTGAATAATTTTCACTGCAATTTTATGTTAGTGGTGTTAGTATTAGTCCGACATTTAATGACAATGCATACATTAATTTTTAGTTGCATTATTACGCATATCTACCAAATTATTTAAAGCGATTATTATTATTATTATTATTATTATTATTATTATTATTATTATTATTATTATTATTATTATTATTATTATTATTATTGGAGATGGATCAACATATACAATATATACACTTTATTTACGGATGACCAGATAATAATTGCTCAAGAATATGTAAAGAAAATTATTGGACGAACACGATAACTGGGGTTTGAAAATAAATTTAGCAAAAAAAAAATGTATATGGAATGTGGAACAGAAACCGAAGATTTATTATTAGAAGATCAAAAGGGGTATATTATAGGATGTGATGAATTTGAGAATCTGGGAGTAAAAGTAGATAAAGAACATAAAGAAGAAAGTGATATTAAGAACAGAATAAATACAGGTAGAGCAATAACAGCAATTATGAATGGAGTAATGGAACAGGCATATAACCAGAAAAAATAAGTTACAAATATATAATTCAAAAGTGAGAAGTACTGTCACATGTGGAGCTGAAGTTTGGAAATTCAACAAAAACTTAGAACAAAAAATTATGTCGATGGAAATGGATTTCATAAGGAGAGCAGCAAGATGTTCAAAATTAGAAAAAATAAGAAATACTGTCATAGGAGAAAAAATGAATATAAGATATTCGATGGTACATTACATAAGATCTATTCCATAGTGTTATGCTCTAGGGTAGGTCTTGAACTGCAATCATAGGATTTTCTAGCTATGTTTTACATATTTACTAAGGAATTGTATAAGTTACAGGCAATTAAATTGGTATGGTCAAGTCCCGTAGACTGCGATGGGCAGGACATGTTGCGCGTATGGGGAATGAAAGACGTGCATGGAAACTTCTTGTAGGAAAGCCAGAAGGAAAACGCCCAGTTGGTAGACCAAGAATGAGGTGGGAGAACAAAATTAACTATGATTTGAGGGAAGTAGATTATACAGGAAATGATTGGAAAGCATTAGCTCAGGATAGGGATGTATGGAGAGCTTATGTCCGCGCGGCCATGAACCTACGGGTTCGATAGTGCCAGTGAGTAAGTAAGTAAGTATGGTCACGTGAGACGAATGCAAGAAGAAAGGTTACCCACAAAATCATTGGAATGGTGTCCACCTGGAAGAAGGAAAGGGAGACCTCCTCGAAACTCGTGATTGCAAAAAATAAGAAGTGGAATGAGAACAAGAGCACTGGAGGACATGGAGTGGTTGGATAGAGACGAGTGGAGAAGGAAAATAAAACTTTAGGCACAGAAATATGTGTAAACATTAAAAATCTGTATAAAAATAAATAAAATTATTATTATTATTATTATTATTATTATTATTATTATTATTATTATTATTATTATTATTATTATTATTATTATTTTACACATTATATTTTGTATAGTCCACCGATGTGGTCTCGAGGTAGCGTGTTGCCTTGTCACGCAGCGGGCCCGGGTTCGATCCCCGGTCGGGGCAGTTTTTCTGGGTGAGGTTTTTTCGGGGTTTTTCCTCACCTGTAAGACAAATGTTAGGAAAACTTTAAGGCCCAAACGGTCCTCGAAATCATATAGCGATCTTCTTCATCATCATCATCCTTATCATTATCATCAACATCATCATCCTTCACCGGTGTGGAAAGCAACGGGAAGCTACTACACCTACATTTCCCTAGTAAAGCTGAAGCATAGCATGAAAATGCTATGACTGCAGTGAAGGACCTGCCTTCGGGCAGAATTACTATGGATGGTTATTTTGTATTAAGAGACTATTGTAATCTGAACTTATAAAAAATTTAAAAACATATAAAACGATTATGTTGCAGTTTGGTAGCGAAAAATGATCCGTATTATAAGAGAAAAGAAAATATAACAAGCATTTGAAAATAAAGTACTTAGGAAAATATTTAGACCGAAGAGACAGGCGTTCAGGTGAATGGTGAAAACTACATATTACTGGGTTACACGTCTTTTTACCTGAAAACAGGTTAATAATAATAATAATAATAATAATAATAATAATAATAATAATAATAATAATAATGATGATGATGATGATGGAGTTCGGTCGCGCAAACTGTTATGATGAGAATGTGTAGTACGAGTGAGGGAACAAATAGGGATATGGGAACTAGCGTGTAGGAAAACGAGAGGGAAATCGCCCGATGTGTGGACCTAGAAAAAAGTGGGAGAGTAACTTCAGCTGTGGTTGAGGGAGGTGAATTATGGAAAGGATGAATTTTGTAACACTAACACTGAACAAGGTTGTATGAGGAGATTCTTACCGCGCAGCCACGAAGATCCGAGTTTGATAGTGCGAGTGAGTTAGTTTTAAGTATTATTACTACTATTATTATTATTATTATTATTATTATTATTATTTATTGTATTATTATTTATTAATAATTATTAGTAATCGTCACCATCCTGCTGTCCTGCTACACCAGCGATGTGAAACACGAGCTCCGTGAGACGGTGCGCTCCGATATGCACCAGGAGCGCTCCGCTTGACAGGTGACTTGGTTCAGTTTCACTCGTCAAACGCAATGATGAGCATGGCTACGTTCAGCGTGGAGAGCTTGCGAGAATCAAGCCTTCCTATTTTTTTGGCACAGAATATCTCTCCCAATTTTGAAACGGTTAAATTAACTAAGTTGATGGAAAACAGACGAAAACATAAAAATCGCCTTTTAAGCTAATAACAAACTCAACAACATCGTATCAAACAAAATTGAAGTAACAAATAAATACGAAAATAAAGGCGTTTATAAAATAAAGCACAACATTGCGATAAGTTTTACTTCGGAACAACAACAACAAATGTTAACACAAGATATACCGAACATTAAAAAAAAAATATTAATAACAAAAAAAATCAAGTTTTGCCAAGCATATACTAGAAACGAATCATCAGTTCGACAAAATCGATAATACTATGTCAAAATCACACAGAAAGAATAACAAGACAAGATTAGCATCATAGAAGATATAGAATTTTTTTAAGAAGCTGAGAATGAAGACTTGCTCAACAAGAACACGCCCGCAGACCTGAACCCGTTGTAGAACTTATACAACAACATTAGTATTGTAGCCTAACTATGATGGATGCCCAGCGGTTCGCTTTGTTTCCCCTCAGCTATTTTATATAATTAAATACAAACATGCCGACTACCGCCACTATAATAATTCCACATGTTAATCTTTGTTAAGCATTGTCGCTCCATCCGCTTTTATATAAACGGACAACCATCATAGTGAGGCGATAATACCAGATGAAATGCAGAAGATGAAACATTGTTTTGAAAGGCCATCATATTTTTAACTACTTGACGAAGTTTTCGAACAGAACTTTATTTTACATGAGGACGACTGATTTATCAGGTACTAGTTTTATATTTTTAATATTAAATTAGTAAATGGGAGCAATAGACGAATAAATATTATTGCATTTAGACCATCTTCTAAAATTGGTATGATATTAGATCCCACAATTCGTTTTGAGACTCATAGTGGCCAACTTGAGGAAGTTGACTCTGAAAAGAAAGCCATATATGAGTCAACAATTGACTATTACAAAGATAAATACCAATTAGATAGTATAATTGTCACAGGATTGATGATCGGGGCAAGAGGTACTATACCAGGATTCTTAGCTGAATTTTGGAATTTCTTAGATTTGGACACAGTGTATCTTTCTAAAATTGCCATCGCCATTTGAGGATCAATTTCAATTTTAAGAAACCATTTTTACAAAATTACTACTTTATAGCATGCATACTTAAATTAAAGTTTGAAATGTTTTAATGTATTTCATCGATTTTGAAAAGTAATTGTCTGATCACTTTGGCAATCCTCTAATGAGGAAATATAATATCAGAAAATTTAAAAAAATGGCAAGTGTCAAGTATGAATGCCCGGGAAGCAGCACCCTGAAAAGAGGTGATTTATTTTCCTATAGTAGGAACAACAAATATACCCACTATTTTTTTTCTTATACCAAGAAATAATAGATAATGTTTGTTAAAATGGTGTAGAAACACATGAACATTTTAAACGTATTCTCATATTTTGTTTTGTTTGTACGTAGAAGCCTGTTGGTTCTTAATGCTTTTTTTTTTCAGGCAAATATTAAATATTGCAGATTAAAATCTTTTGAGATAATATTTAATTCTGTAAACCAGTTAATACTATTCATTAATAAATGCTTTACTCCTGTTTGTGCGTTGTTTTATATTTTGATTCCTCCTTGTATAAGCGTTCGTGACAATGCTAGTATTTCGTACAGGTCCCACCGGGGAAGTAGGAAATAGAATGCATGCTCCAGAGTTAGTACCGCGCTTCGCACGGAACTTGGAGCTCTGAACTATGACAAGCCTGTGCTACACTCTTCCTCTTTCAACTGTACGGTAATTTAAAATGTGAAGAGGGATGCGGGTCGGATTCGTGCGCTGAAAATGTTGCTGTTATTCCTGTATGTAGACATATGGTCCATAAAATAAGAGGTTTCAAGTACTTGAAGGATGTTGTCACTTCTTTTTTATATAATTTTCATACGGTTCTCTTGAATTTCATTTCATCAGGTTTCCGCAGGGGCCTAAATTTAATTTCCATACGTTAGTAACGGTCTCTTTATGTATCTGTTTTAAATAATTCTATTAGGGATTTGATAGAGTTATTAAAATGGTGTATTTAGCTGATATGACTGACCGGTAGAGTAAAGATATCTGTTTAACAATTATGTTGTAGACTCAGATTTCATTACGAATACGTTGTGCTCTTTAGAGCCCATCACTGTTATTTTATTTGAACAAATGTTCATGTTACACATTTCTGCTAATTGTTATAATTGATTGTTGAAGGTTCTATATCGACTGTAAATAATCATCCATCATCATCATCCTTTCAAGTATTAGGCCCAGTGGCCCGTTACGGTCTCCCGCCATCTCCGAAAATGTCGACCCACAGATCTTCTGCCTCGAGGAATGTAGTGAAGAATTTGTTTTGGTGTAAATAATAACATGCATTTACTTAAATGTGTGTTGATGTGATGGTAATTCTGCTTGTATTCCTGTATTTATTTAACTTATATATTCAATTCTACAGTAATTCTGCCCGAGGTCAGGACTTTCATTACGGTCATAGCATTTTCATGCTATTCTTTGCAGCTTTACTAAGGAATTATAGGTGTGGTAGCTTCCCGTTGCTTTCGACACTGGTGATGTATGATGATGATAAAGATAAGGATGATAATGGCCGGATGGTTTTTGGGAACCGTTGGGTCCTACGCTTGACATTTTGTCTTACAGCTGAGGGAAAACCCCGAAAACAAATCTCACCCAGGAGCCGGTCCCGACCGGGAATCGAACCCAGGCCCGCTGCGTGACAAGGCAGCACGCTACCTCGAGACCACAGCAGTGGATAACTTTTATATAATGTTGCAAATAACAGCAACTTCGACATACTCCTCGATTAGTGGGTTTCCAATCGATAAGTTTATCTTTTATATATTATTGGCATTGTTTATCTACATGAATTTCTGCACTGACAGCGAAAATAAGTAAACAAATTGATATTGTGTTATTACTCCGGAGGTTAGCTGTCTGAGTCGTTCTTCTATCACATCTCAGGTTGCTTCTCATCTCTATACAGAGTACGACACATCCACATATACTTCCGAAATTTGACCTGTTTGCTAATTTCTTGTACGCCTGTGCTTCCGAGGAACAGTCGTTCTTCTATCACATCTCAGGTTGTTTCTCATCTCTATACAGAGTACGACACATCCACATATACTTCCGAAATTTGACCTGTTTGCTAATTTCTTGTACGCCTGTGGTTCCGAGGAACAGTCGTTCTTCTATCACATCTCAGGTTGTTTCTCATCTCCATACAGAGTACGACACATCCACATATACTTCCGAAATTTGACCTGTTTGCTAATTTCTTGTACGCCTGTGGTTCCGAGGAACAGTCGTTCTTCTATCGCATCTCAGGTTGTTTCTCATCTCTATACAGAGTACGACACATCCACATATACTTCCGAAATTTGACCTGTTTACTAATTTCTTGTACGCCTGTGGTTCCGAGGAACAGTCGTTCTTCTATCACATCTCAGATTGTTTCTCATCTCCATACAGAGTACGACACATCCACATATACTTCCGAAATTTGACCTGTTTGCTAATTTCTTGTACGCCTGTGGTTCCGAGGAACAGTCGTTCTTCTATCACATCTCAGGTTGTTTCTCATCTCTATACAGAGTACGACACATCCACATATACTTCCGAAATTTGACCTGTTTGCTAATTTCTTGTACGCCTGTGGTTCCGAGGAACAGTCGTTCTTCTATCACATCTCAGGTTGTTTCTCATCTCCATACAGAGTACGACACATCCAAATATACTTCCGAAATTTGACCTCTTTGCTAAGTTCTTGTACGTCTGTGGTTCCGAGGAACAGTCGTTCTTCTATCACATCTCAGGTTGCTTCTCATCTCCATACAGACTATGACACATCCACATATACTTCCGAAATTTGACCTGTTTGTTAATTTCTTGTACGCCTGTGGTTCCGAGGAACAGTCGTTCTTCTATCACATCTCAGGTTGTTTCTCATCTCCATACAGAGTACGACACATCCACATATACTTCCGAAATTTGACCTGTTTGCTAATTTCTTGTACGCCTGTTTTTTCGAGGAACAGTCGTTCTTCTATCACATCTCAGGTTGTTTCTCATCTCCATACAGAGTACGACACATCCACATATACTTCCGAAAATTGACGTGTTGGCTAATTTCTTGTACGCCTGTGGTTCCGAGGAACAGTCGTTCTTCTATCACATCTCAGGTTGCTTCTCATCTCCATACAGAGTACGACACATCCACATATACTTCCGAAATTTGATCTGTTTGCTAATTTCTTGTACGCCTGTGGTTCCGAGGAACAGTCGTTCTTCTATCACATCTCAGGTTGCTTCTCATCTCCATACAGACTATGACACATCCACATATACTTCCGAAATTTGACCTGTTTGCTAATTTCTTGTACGCCTGTGGTTCCGAGGAACAGTCGTTCTTCTATCACATCTCAGGTTGTTTCTCATCTCCATACAGAGTACGACACATCCACATATACTTCCGAAATTTGACCCGTTTGCTAATTTCTTGTACGCCTGTGGTTCCGAGGAACAGTCGTTCTTCTATCACATCTCAGGTTGTTTCTCATCTCTATATAGAGTACGACACATCCACATATACTTCCGAAATTTGATCTGTTTGCTAATTTCTTGTATGCCTGTGGTTCCGAGGAACAGTCGTTCTTCTATCACATCTCAGGTTGTTTCTCATCTCCATACAGAGTACGACACATCCACATATACTTCCGAAATTTGACCTGTTTGCTAATTTCTTGTACGCCTGTGGTTCCGAGGAACAGTCGTTCTTCTATCACATCTCAGGTTGTTTCTCATCTCCATACAGAGTACGACACATCCACATATACTTCCGAAATTTGACCTGTTTGCTAATTTCTTGTACGCCTGTGCTTCCGAGGAACAGTCGTTCTTCTATCACATCTCAGGTTGTTTCTCATCTCTATACAGAGTACGACACATCCACATATACTTCCGAAATTTGACCTGTTTGCTAATTTCTTGTACGCCTATGGTTCCGAGGAACAGTCGTTCTTCTATCACATCTCAGGTTGCTTCTCATCTCCATACAGAGTACGACACATCCAAATATACTTCCGAAATTTGACCTCTTTGCTAAGTTCTTGTACGTCTGTGGTTCCGAGGAACAGTCGTTCTTCTATCACATCTCAGGTTGTTTCTCATCTCTATATAGAGTACGACACATCCACATATACTTCCGAAATTTGACCTGTTTGCTAATTTCTTGTACGCCTGTGGTTCCGAGGAACAGTCGTTCTTCTATCACATCTCAGGTTGTTTCTCATCTCCATACAGAGTACGACACATCCAAATATACTTCCGAAATTTGACCTCTTTGCTAAGTTCTTGTACGTCTGTGGTTCCGAGGAACAGTCGTTCTTCTATCACATCTCAGGTTGTTTCTCATCTCTATATAGAGTACGACACATCCACATATACTCCCGAAATTTGACCTGTTTGTTAATTTCTTGTACGCCTGTGGTTCCGAGGAACAGTCGTTCTTCTATCACATCTCAGGTTGTTTCTCATCTCCATACAGAGTACGACACATCCACATATACTTCCGAAATTTGACCTGTTTGCTAATTTCTTGTACGCCTGTTTTTTCGAGGAACAGTCGTTCTTCTATCACATCTCAGGTTGTTTCTCATCTCCATACAGAGTACGACACATCCACATATACTTCCGAAAATTGACGTGTTTGCTAATTTCTTGTACGCCTGTGGTTCCGAGGAACAGTCGTTCTTCTATCACATCTCAGGTTGCTTCTCATCTCCATACAGTGTACGACACATCCACATATACTTCCGAAATTTGATCTGTTTGCTAATTTCTTGTACGCCTGTGGTTGCGAGGAACAGTCGTTCTTCTATCACATCTCAGGTTGCTTCTCATCTCCATACAGACTATGACACATCCACATATACTTCCGAAATTTGACCTGTTTGCTAATTTCTTGTACGCCTGTGGTTCCGAGGAACAGTCGTTCTTCTATCACATCTCAGGTTGTTTCTCATCTCCATACAGAGTACGACATATCCACATATACTTCCGAAATTTGACCTGTTTGCTAATTTCTTGTACGCCTGTGGTTCCGAGGCACAGTCGTTCTTCTATCACATCTCAGGTTGTTTCTCATCTCTATATAGAGTACGACACATCCACATATACTTCCGAAATTTGATCTGTTTGCTAATTTCTTGTACGCCTGTGGTTCCGAGGAACAGTCGTTCTTCTATCACATCTCAGGTTGTTTCTCATCTCTATATAGAATACGACACATCCACATATACTTCCGAAATTTGACCTGTTTGCTAATTTCTTGTACGCCTGTGGTTCCGAGGAACAGTTGTTATTCTATCACATCTCAGGTTGTTTCTCATCTCTATACATAGTACGACACATCCACATATACTTCCGAAATTTGACTTGTTTGCTAATTTCTTTGTACGCCTGTGGTTCCGAGGAACAGTCGTTCTTCTATCACATCTCAGGTTGTTTCTCATCTCCATACGGAGTACGACACATCCACATATACTTCCGAAATTTGACCTGTTTGTTAATTTCTTGTACGCCTGTGGTTCCGAGGAACAGTCGTTCTTCTATCACATCTCAGGTTGCTTCTCATCTCTATACATAGTACGACACATCCACATATACTTCCCAAATTTGACCTGTTTGCTAATTTCTTGTACGCCTGTGGTTCCGAGGAACAGTCGTTCTTCTATCAGATCTCAGGTTGTTTCTCATCTCTATATAGAGTACGACACATCCACATATACTTCCTAAATTTGACCTGTTTGCTAATTTCTTGTACGCCTGTGGTTCCGAGGAACAGTCGTTCTTCTATCACATGTCAGGTTGTTTCTCATCTCCATACAGAGTACGACACATCCTCATATACTTCCGAAATTTGACCTGTTTGTTAATTTCTTGTACGCCTGTGGTTCCGAGGAACAGTCGTTCTTTTATCACATCTCAGGTTGTTTCTCATCTCTATACAGAGTACGACACATCCACTTATCTTCCGAAATTTGACCTGTTTGCTAATTTCTTGTACGCCTGTGTTTCCGAGGAACAGTCGTTCTTCTATCACATCTCAAATAAAGACTATTGCTACCTTCAGAAGAGCGTCGTATATTTAAGGCACGTAAAGGAACTACATGAGTGAAGATTGGAATTTGAGTCCTAATTCGTTCATGATTTTTAAACCGATGCAAACATTCTGTTAAAATTAAGTTGATCTTCATACAGGGCTGGAAACTCGGCTGACATTTTTTGCCAATTGTCTACAAATGCGATAGGTTTAATTTTGTACTACCACAGTGGCTTAATAAGACGTAGGGACGGATCAATTTAAAGGAAGTGAAAGCTGAAATAAGAGCGCCCAGAGCGGGGACTTGACTTTTAACTCTGAAGGAAATGACCTGAGGTGTTGATTACATGTTTACATTGGGGAGCCTTTAGACTGCAGGTCATGAGGTCTGGTTCAGATTTCATGGTGCTTCATCATTTTATCAGCCATCAGTCGAGAGGGAGGGGCATTTTTAACGTGAGGCTAAGAATCTGTCCCCCCCCATACACACACACACACACACACACACACACACACATATATATATATATACCGTATATATAATTCTACCAGTTATGAATGAGAAACATGGAATCTTACTTTATGGGAGGAAAGGAGATTACGAGTTTTTGAGAATAAAGTTCTTAGGAAAATTTGTGGACCAAAGAGAGATGAACAGACAGGTGAATGGAGAAGACTACATAACAATGAACTACATGGTCTTTATAGGAAGCCAGATATAATGAGAACTGTTAAATCTCGTAGACAGCGATGGGCTGGACATGTGGCACGAATGGGGAATGAAACACGTGCGTGAAAGGTACTAGTAGGAAAACTAGAGTGAGAAGTCCAGTGGGTAGACCAAGAATGAGGTATGAGAATAAAATTAACTATGATTTGAGGGAAGTAGATTATACACGGCATGATTTGAAAACAATTGGTCAGGATAAGGATGTATGGAGAGCTTATATCAGCGTGGCCATGAACCTACCGGTTCGATAGTGTCAGTGAGTTAGTTTGAGTTATATATATATATATATATGTATGGTCCACCGCTGTGGTCTCGAGGTAGCGTGCTGCCTTATCACGCAGTGGGCCCGTGTTTGATCCCCGGTCGGGGCAGTTTTTCTGGGTGGGGTTTTTATCGGGGTTTTTCCTCACCTGTAAGACAAATGTCAGGAAAACTTTAAGGCCCAAACGGTCCCCGAAATCATATGGCCATCATCGTCATCATCATCCTTATCATCATCATCATCTTCATCATCATCCTTCACCGGTGTGGAAAGCAACGGGAAGTTACCACACTTACAATTCCCTAGTAAAGCTGCAAAGCGTAGCATGAAAATGCTATGATTGCAGCGAAAGACCTGCCTTCGGACAGATTTACTATGGATGGATATATAGGGTGTTTCAGAATAAGTATTACAGGCTTCTAGGAGTTGTACTACACAATGATAAATCTCCGCATTTCTGGACTAATGTTAAGTCACACGGATGTAAAATCTGGAAAATTACTGATGAGATAACACGGACCTTCTTTGAAAGGTTTCTGAATTATATTTTTTCTCATATTTTAGAGAAATATTATCTGTGATGAAAACAAACTCTTAACATCCAAATAAAGACAAAGGAATGGCAAAGTAATGGCAACATTCTTACAAAAATAAGAATGCCGTTGAAAAACCTGTGTTGTTTTGGAGACGACAAGTGTAGAGGAAAAGTGATTTATAAGAATACTATGGGGATTGAGAGCTCTGAATACGGCGTGTTGTTGAGACCCTGTGCTCTACATAAGAGCAACACTAAGTTGCTGTATATTTTCACTCTATTTATTTTCATTGACTAAAATTAACTACGAATTGAAAGCAGAAGCAACCAATCGAAACTCTTCTTTCTAACAAAATTGAGAACATTACTCATATCTGTAAAGTAAGATGATATTTTATTACACTTGCATAAGTTAGTTTATAATTTACTAAGAGTTTATAAATGTATTTAAAATTATTGCAGTATTTTAAGAATTTGATTAATTTTACCCGCGCCGTAGTCGGGCGATTTAATACATCAAATCTTGTTTTTTATCATTTATTTAATACTTCACACTGAAGGAAAATTATATTTGAAGAGAAAAATGAAACGCTCAGACTGGGGTTTAAACCCAGAACCTTTGAATTTCCTTCCCAATGCTCTCCCAACTCTGTAACTCAGTTGGTAGAGCATTTCCATGGAAAATCAAAGGTCCTGGGATGAAACCCCAGTCTAAACGTATAATTTTTCTCTTAAAATATAATCATGTTTTGTTGCAAAACTACGGGAATACGCTGGTTCGAGTCCCCATAGAGAAGATATGTTCTCATGGAATTTCGGTCAATGTGGGACCGCACCGACCCAGCGTGATAAGGAACTAGGGTAACTACAATATGTAGTGGCTTCAGGTTGTTAAAACTTGATAAGAATAAGAATAAATTTTATTGACAAATAAATGTTATACACAGTATTGACACCCGAATGAGCAAGTGCTCGTGCACGGGCGCAGTTCAGTTAAATGAATAATACAAATAGAATATATACATTTAAAGTTAGGGCCAGTTTCATTTTTACATAAATTATGACACATACAAATAAAAAATAATAATGTATTGGGAATAAGACTTATTCTAACAAGAGAATTAATGGAATGGAGAATGATATACATAAAATAATATAAATCATATAATGTAATGGATTATAACCAATAATACAGAAGAAAGTAATTAGTTATATATTGATTTATAATAATATAAGCAAAAATAGATGCTTTATATTTATTATTTTAAAATATTCAAATGATTAATGTTATTCACATAATTAATTAAAAATTATTAATCTAATTGCTTTTTTAAAACTAGCTGTGTTTAGTTTACTTAGTTATGGTTTGGATCTAATCAATTCATTATATAATTTGGGTCCTAGATATCTACTATGATTAGATCCAGAAGTTGAATAAAATTTTGGAACTCAAAGAAGTAGTATTTAGTCGGGTACTGTAAATACTTCGATTGTGCTCTTTAAATTCGTTTTTATTTTTATGAAAATAAGTAAGCAATGTATGCTTGAATATTTGTTTAATATTTGGCACGTTGAATTGTAAATAAATTAAATTAGTAGGGTAATCTAAAGGTTTCTGCAAGCAGATTTTTATGATTCGTTTTTGTAGTAATGTTAAGGGAGAAAGAATGGAATTTGCGATTCCACCCCAACCTAATATTCCGTATTGGATTATCGATTGAACCAGAGCTAAGTAAACAGTTCGCACTACATACATTGGTAAATATAATCGAAGGATGATAAATTTGCTAATAGTTTTACGTAGTTTGTTACACAGCAAGGAAACGTGTTTGTTGTATTTTATATATTGGTCTATTATAATACCTAGATATTTCACTTGTGTTGATATTCTCAAGGATGGACATGTGCAATATGAGTTATTACAATTGTGTATTGTAATATCGTGACTGGGGTTTGAATGAAATTCATATATACCGCGTGATGTTAAAGAAAAAGGAATTAATGTAGTTTTTGAGATGTTCAAAGAAAGTAAATTTGTGTCTAGCCATTCTTTAATTACATTGATTCCTTTATTAGCATTATGTATGGTTTCGGTCCATGTAGAGCCGGAAAATAAGACAACCGTGTCGTCAGCATATGCATATATAGAACCAAAAAATGTTTCTAAGTTAATTTTGAGTAAATCATTAATATAAATTAGGAATAAACTTGGTCCTAAAACAGTCCCCTGAGGGACACCTATATTAATATTACGTATACTACTGTATTTATCGTCGATTTTTGTTGTTTGGGTTCTATTACTTAAATATGATTTAAATAGTTCTAAAGCGGTTCCTTTAATGCCAATTTTATCTAATTTATCCAGCAGTATGCTGTGATTTACTGTATCAAAGGCTTTTTGGAGATCTAAGAAAATTCCTAGGCATTTATTTCCTGAGTCTAATTTATGAATTATATTTGAGGTGACAGTCATAATTGCATCCTCTGTACTTATTTTATATCTGAAACCAAATTGATTTCTGCTTAACAAACAGTTTTTTTTTTGCAAAAAATTCATTAATCGTGTCTTTATACATTTTTCAAAGATTTTTGAAAAACTTGGTAAAAGGCCTATAGTTGTTAAGATTATTTTTGTCTCCGGCCTTGTGTATTGGAACAATCACGGAGCGTTTAAGAGCTGATGGATAGATTCCTTGAGAAATGCACAAGTTAAATATGTAGGTAAGTGGTTTTGCTATAGTTTCGACAATACGTTTAAGCGTATTATTTGTTATTCCGTCTATTCCTGGAGATACATTATTTTTTAATTCTTTTATAATGTTGATAATTTCGTTTTCGCTCACAGGGAATAGAAACATTGAAGACGTGATTTCCTTATTTTCAAAATTGTAATGAGAAGAATTAAATATTTTCTTATTTATGTTAGCAGCAATGTTGCGTCCTATTTCAGTAAAATGCTCATTAAATTCATTAGCAATGTCATTTTTATTCTGTATTTGTTGACCATTCAGATTTATGATTTCATTGATTGAAGATTTTTTACTTGAAAATGTATCAGTGGCCTCATTGACGGTCTGCCAAAATTTTTTAGGGTCATTTTTGTTATTGTTAAATTTTTCAGAATAATATTTAATTTTCAAAGATCTTATCACGCGTGTTAACATATTTCTATATAATTTATATTTGCTAAATAATTCAGTATTCAAGGGTTCACGTTTTACTTGCCTTGCAATTTTATCTCTAGTTCTTATTGATTTAACAATGCCAGTTGTAATCCAAGGTTTTAATATTTTTGTACTTGCTGGAAATAGATGCGACAGTAATAGAACATTTGGAGATGTGATTACGTATGGTTTTATAAAAAATACTAAAACTTAATTCCGCATCTGTGCAGTTCAAAATCGGGTCCCAATTCATGTTTTTAATTTGGGTTATTAAATATTTATAATTAATAATTTGTTTGTAATTCTCAGAGTGTTCAATAGGTTTTTTGTTTGAAGTTTTATGTGGGCTCGAAAATAAAGCAAAAACCATATAATGATCTGTTATAGCACTACTATATACTCCAGGTTTAAAATTTAGATTACTAATGTGTTTTTAAAAATATATGATCAAGATATGAGTCATTTTTGGATGATGGCCTAGTGGTAGAATTGAGGTATTTTAAATATCCATATTCATGCATTACGTCCATGTATATGTTTCCACAATTATCCAATTTATTTTCTAAGATTTGAATGTTAATGTCGCCTACAATAATGTGGTTATTGACTTATTTATAGGAAAACAAGAACCTTTCATACTGTTCGACGAAGCTGAATTTACAAAGATTTGGGATCTATATATTGCACTTAGAGCAATTGGAATATTATTTAAAAGGAAATTATGATGTATAGAATTGCAGTGAGATATAACATCATTCAAAGAGACTCGAATGATTTTTTTAAAATAAACAATTATGGCGTCACATTTATTATACTTATTAGTCTTAACAATTTTTTATAGCCATTGATGGACTCGACATGTTGACAACGTCATCGCTAAATTGCCTGTAGAATCGTCCATCTCTTAGATTCCTGTGGTCATCACCCGGCTACTAGACCAAGACCTTCGAAGCTTGTCGCGCCATACAGTTATCTCGTATTTGATATTAGTCTAAAAAGTTCATTACAGTGCATATATGTATCTTCTTATTCCTCTGGCTTTCTGGAAGATAAAGTCTTAAATCTTAAATCTGCAATTTAAATGAAACTTAATCATTATAATTATAATTATTATTATTATTATTATTATTATTATTAGCAGTAGTAGTAGTAGTAGTAGTGTAGTAATACCGTTATTATTATTATTATTCTCATTATTATTATTATTATTATTATTATATTAAATATGTAGGATCTATCTTAGATAAAAGTGAGAATTCAACTACAGAAATTGAAAGAAGAATAATTGATGGAAGAAGAATCATTGGTATGTTGAACTCAGTACTTTGGAATAGAAATAAAATATACAGAACGAAGAAAACTATATATCAAGTTCTGTTACAAAGCTGTTTATTACATGGGTCCGAAACCTGGTCAGTAAGTAGAAAACATGCCAACAAGCTGCTAGCAGTACACATGGATTTTTGTAGGCGATCGACAAGAATTTCAAGAAGGGATAAGGTCAGAAACAGCACAATAAAGGGGGAAATTATGCAAGTTGAAAAACATGTTAGAAAAAATAGAAGAAAAATGTTTGAAATGGTATGGGCACCTCATAAGAATGGAAGAAGAGAGAATATCAAAGAATATTCTTAACTGGAAAGCTAATGGAAAAAGTGGAAGAGGCAGGCCTTTAGAGAACGATGGATGGATGGAGTAAAGAGAAGCATGGAAGCTAGAGATTTGAGGGAAGAAGATGATTTAGACAAGAACCTCTGGCGACAAATCACTTTGGATTGAAGGAGAAACACTGTACTGTGGAATATTCGTAAATAAAAAATTGTTTTATTATTATTATTATTATTATTATTATTATTATTTTTCGTAGGTTGTTGTCTAATTTGCTGCATCTAACACTGCTGAAGTCATTAGCAGTCTTGCTTTCTAATACTACTAAGTTTTGAAAGTTTTCTGTTTGACGTCTGTACAATTATTGAGGTGTTGCTCATCCTCTGGGTGTTTATATCGTGGTGTAGTCAATATATTGATGTTGTGTAAGTGTGTAGCAAGGCAAACGTCACCAACAGTTAACCTGAATTATTCAACTTCTATCTTCCGTGGTAGTTCTGGTATGATGATGGTGTTGTGAAGGAGGCATTACCATACATTGTATTTTGTGGATGATTGGAGTGTGTTGTCATTAATATCCTTGCTTTATTTTATGTGCCTTTTAGCTGAAATATAAGATAGAGGTTTGGGTATTGGTAATTGTGTTATCAGGGAACCTTTCTTCGCCAGGAGATCAGCTGCTTCTTTTCCCAAGATTCCACAATGTGATGGAATTCACTGTAGGATGATTTCTTTGTCGTAGTTAACATTGTTTGGAGTCATGAGTACTGATTGAAGAGCTGCTTTTGAGTCTGACAGGAGAACTAATGTGAAGAAGTTATCTGATCTCAATAAGAGGTTTTCAAGTGATGTTTTTATAGTATGGATCTCACCCAGCATGACAGTAAAATGAAAAGAGGGGTCTGTACCAGCGCCATTTTGAGCCGTCTGTATAGACATGGAGCCTGTCATTTTTAGAGTACGTGGTGTGGATCGTCTCTGTAACTGTATTCTTCAGGATAGTGCTTTTCATTCTCTCTATTTGTTGATTTTTTACAGATATATCTAAGTTGCATGGGATTGTTTTAAAATGTGCTGGATTAATTTTAGAAGGAATTATTTCTCGGTTTTTGAAATATCAAATATCTGTTGTATTTTTTTCAATGTTCATTAAAGGTGAACTGGGTGTTCAGTTTCGTCAACTGTGGTTGTTTCTTTCTGCTTGTGTCTCGTGGTACTCGGATCATTTTCTCATTCTGTAGGATTGTTATTTATTGAAGTGAAAATAGGATTGAATACGTCTGTGTTATAGTTCACATTGCTTTTATAGTGTTTTTTTTACTGCACCAGTTATTAGTCGCATTACATAATTTTTATTATTATTATTATTATTATTATTATTATTATTATTATTATTCCTAGTCCATTCCACGTGCTTTCGATGTCCCTTTTCGTTGCTTTTGTCTCTCGTACTTTTTTTGTGTCCGGCTTTGACTTGATTGGCATTTTGGCATTTTATGTGTTTTTATAATGTGTGGGGAGCTGGCCCACAGCATAAACCCCAACCTGGAGGACCAGGAAAATTTCTGTCTGGGTTTTCCTCCCATAGCCTTTGAAGATCCCTCTACATCGCAAGGCAGCGTTTCTCTATTTCCCTTAGAGATATGGTTGCCTCTTCCGCCAGATCCGCCGTGTTGATGGACTCCTTCTGCACCGACTCTGCCATTGAGGTCTTCACCGTAACCCTGGCTAGGGGCCCTTACAGAGTACTATCAGTCGGAGCCAACTGAACCCTGGTTTTTTTACGAGGTTGTTACTCCTCCCCCTCCTCCTTTCCCATCCGGACTTGGGACCGGCCATGGCGGAGTGAGGTATGGACAATAAATAAGTACTATAAGAATAGACTAATAGATCTAGAAATGGATTATATACGCAGAAGTGCCAGAAAGTCAAAATTAGAACATGTCACAAATAAGGAAATTAGAAACATAATGGAAGCAGAAAAAACATAGTTGACTGAGGAGAAGGAATTAAAATGGTTGAGACATATTTTAAGAATGGAAGATAAGCGATGGGCGAAGCAACTATATCAATGGCAACCGACCAGAAAGAGGAAAAGAGGGAGACCAAAGTTAACATGGAAGGAAAACATGAGGATAGGAATGCAAGCAAGAGGGCTAAGCATTGAAGATGCCCAAGATAGTACGCTTTGGAGGTTTGGCACGGGAAGACGGGTACAGCTGTAAAAACCCGAAGATAGATAGATTGTTATTATAATTATTATTATTACAAGTGATGACACTATGAACTCGAGTGTGTGCACACCTCCACTGAGCAGTTTACTAGATTGAAACTGCTTCAGTAACTTAACATAATCAGTTAACATATAATAGGTTATACATACCTCAGATAATGAGTATTATTTACTGCTGATAATAAATTTGTGGCTCATAATGTTAAACAAAGTATTAAGCAATAAGATATGTTTTATTGTAATTTCACAAAACGGACAATAAAATTCTAATGAATGAAATATTTGAACTGATTCAGATTAACATGATTCTTGAGCTATTTTCCATATTGATTAGTGTTGTTAGTTTTAGTTTAGAATTTCCAGCAACAAATACTCGGAGTGGTAAGTAAACATTTGAGACATTCGCGGAAATATTTTTTACGCGTTTATATTAGCTTGACCTGTATCTGTCTATCAATGTAACGGAATTTTTCAACACGATTTTCACCCACTTAAAAACATTGGATTGACTTGAAACTTTGTACACTTGTAAAGGACCAATGGCAATATAATTAATTCATAATTGTTTCTGGCCAGGATAATCAGGATGTTATGAATACATAGTCTTTTATATAGATTTTTTATTGTTTTATAGATTATTTTAATTTTTCAAGCAAAGTCTGTTGAAATAGAGTTTAGACATGATATAGTTCAGAGCAAAGTTTTGCTTAAGCTAACTGTAAACATCCCTACATTTAGTTCATTGGAATGTTAGTGAGTACAGTTAGGGTAACTAGAGGTCAAATTGAGTATATAATACTTGAGAAGTGAGGGTCTCGTGTCTGTTGATGTGTGACAACGAGGTGTTGATGGGTGAGTAAGCTACCATTTTTCTTAATATGTATTCTGGACGTCAGAAATCTGATCAAGTACAATTAACTATTTTGATATTAAATTTTCAAAAAGGGATATAACATTTTTAAACATGTAGATTAGGTTAGATTTATAAATTCCACAACTCCCTCTTCTCAACCCCCAGGAAGTACTGTAGTTTTAATATAGCCTTAGATTAGTTATTTAGGGCTAGAATACTTAGGGATTGTAATTATGTATACTTTAGTAATAAAATCGTTTAAAATAAGACTCCATTTGTTTATTTCAAATGTATAACTGTACATCCTCATACTAACGCTCGGCTAGATAAACACGCTACCAGATTTTCCAAGTCCCGAACGTCCTTTAAGCCTTAGAAATCCAAGTTGGGTTTATAATACAGGACATCAAAAAAAAATAAAGACCGGTATAATAGGTTGCGGACTTATCGACTTTTTAGTCCATCGTTGTAAGAAATTAATATTATATTCTCTAGTAGCTCAGTTGGTAGAGCGGTGGACTGTAGTGGTATATAATTTCAATAATCCGTGGGTCGTTGGATGAAATCCGGCTCTGAGGATTTTTTTAGAATAGTATTACTTTTAGCTCATACTACAATAGTATCGAATTTAAAGATATTTACATTTTTATCTTATTCTGTAAAGTATTAATGACAATTTTGTAAACTGACCACATTGTAATTTATAAAAATATATGAGAAGGATACGATTAACTGTAACTATTTATCTATATTAAAATATTAAAAAATATTATAATAATGTTAGATAATAATATTCTTAAAAATATAATTATATTCGTGCAATTAAATTTTCATGGGATTTCGGTTTATGACAATCAATTAAACTAAAAATAAAAAGTGAATAATAGTTTAAAAAACTAAAAGAACACGCTTTATTAGAAGATTAAACTAAAAAATAAAAAACAAACAATAGTTTAAAAAACTAGAACAACACGCTTTATTAGAAAACCGAACTAAAGAAGAAAAATAATTTTAATTTCCAACACGCTTGAGATAAAATTAAAGTTGTCAACAAAAAAATCATTTACAACAAATCTAGAATAAAAGTAAAGTTATGTACAAAGAAAAGAATTTTACCATGAAAAGCGTGGGGTGCTTTTTATGGTTTTTACGTTTTCTTCTTAGAGACTTTGTTTTTACCAATATCTGTTTATTATCAAATATATTAATTGATGTACAGCACCCTACGCTTTTGATTGTAAAATGTTTTTTTTTGTAGATAACTCTAGTTTTATTCTAGATGTGTTGGAGATGATTTTTTTGTTGACCACTTTAATTTTAACTCAAGCGCGTTGGAAATTAAGATTATTTATCATTTTTAGTTCGGTTTTCTAACAAAGCGTGTTGTTTTAGTTTTTTAAACTATTATTTCTTTCTTTTATATGTAGAAGTGAAATTTAAGAAGGAAAGACATCTTCTTCCTCTGTATAACAATTAATAGAGGTCAAGGCCCTTGCTTGCCTCACACAAAATAATCTCTTAGAAGGCAACACACACATATTCATCCATGTGATGTAATGTTTGGAGACTGTGTTTGGAACTGCGGTAATACTCAGTCCTGCATTATGCGTTTTTCAATTGTTCTGAAACTGATGGATGTATTCCAAAACTGGTTTCTTTTTCAGTTTGTTAAAAATATTGCAATTTAAAATCCAATTTAGTATATTGCACTGTTTCTTATTACTAGTGTCGTAGTCTTCGATGGGCAGGACATGTGGCACGAATGGGGAATGAAAGACGTGCATGGAAGCTTCTTTTAGGAAAGCCAGAGGGAAAACGCCCAGTTGGTAGACCAAGAATGAGGTGGGAGAATAACATTAACTGTAATTTGAGAGAAGTAGATCATATAGGGAATGATTGGAAAGCATCAGGATAGGAATGTATGGAGAGCTTATGTCCGCGCGGCAGGTTCGATAAAGCCAGTGAGTTGCACATTACCCACATTACACAAGCTTTTTATCATTTTGTTTGTTACAATGTCATGTGGCGCCAGTGTACTGTGTGCGAGTTTCATTTTGTTTGTTACAATGTCATGTGGCGCCAGTCTACTGTGTGCGAGTTTCATTTTGTTTGTTACAATGTCATGTGGCGCCAGTCTACTGTGTGCGAGTTTCATTTTGTTTGTTACAATGTCATGTGGCGCCAGTCTACTGTGTGCGAGTTTCATTTTGTTTGTTACAATGTCATGTGGCGCCAGTCTACTGTGTGCGAGTTTCATTTTGTTTGTTACAATGTCATGTGGCGCCAGTGTACTGTGTGCGAGTTTCATTTTGTTTGTTACAATGTCATGTGGCGCCAGTGTACTGTGTGCGAGTTTCATTTTGTTTGTTACAATGTCATGTGGCGCCAGTGTACTGTGTGCGAGTTTCATTTTGTTTGTTACAATGTCATGTGGCGCCAGTGTACTGTGTGCGAGTTTCATTTTGTTTGTTACAATGTCATGTGGCGCCAGTGTACTGTGTGCGAGTTTGTTTCTCAACAAAGTATGGTTTTACCGCGCTATTACACACATTACTGTAATTCTTTTTATGCTCCTGTGATAATTTTGTTCATACAAAATTGAGATATTGTAATCTAGGAAATGGAAGCTATTACATGTATCTAGTATTTTATTATTAAGACACTTTAAAAGAATATTTCACGCAAAATTTCACAACATTTGCTTCATCTGTTGATATTACCATTTTATACCTCGAGTAATATTCACGCAAATAATACATTGATTTTTGGAGGTCATCTTCTGAAGGTATAAATTATGACAAATAATCTGTTAATACAATATTGAATCCAATATAAGCTCCGTATATTAAGTTGTACAAGAAAATAATTGCTTGTATACAGCCACTCTGTGTAGGTTTTGTATAATGATTGCCTATTAATGTTCTGTGGTAATTGAAACAAAAATATATTTTGTATTTTCTAAAACAAATCAGATTGTTTTCTCAAAAAAAAATTGAAATGAAATATGTTGTGCATTAGTTTATAATAATGATGAGTGTTGGTCTGGTTTTCCTCAATTCTGGAAATGCGTGCTGTTATGCATTGCAGAGACTCTTGACATCCCAACTCCTTTCAAAAAGCCTTAAACAGAAAATATATAAAACTGTTATTCTACCAGTTTATATATACTATTATATGGACGCCAAACATTGAATCTTACTTTAAGGGGGGAAAGGAGATTACGAGTACTTGAGAATAAAGTTCTTTTTTTGGACCAAAGAGAGTTGAACTGACAGGTGAATGGAGAAGACTACTTAACAGTGAACTTCATGGTCTTTATAATAAGAACAGTTAAGTATCATAGACTATGATGTACAGGACATTTGGCACGAATAGGGAATGAAATATGTGCATGGAAGCTTGTTATAGAAAAACCAGAGCGAAAACGCTCAGTTGGTAGACGAAGAATGAGGTGGGAGAATAACATTAACTATGATTTGAGGGAAGTAGATTGAACAGGGGATGATTGGAAAGCGTTAGCTCAGGATAGGGATGTATGGGGAGCTTTTGTACGTGCGGCCATGAACCTATGGGTTCGATAGTGCCAGTGAGTTAGTTAGTTGGTCTGGTTTTCACGCAGTACGTATAAGTGAAATGAAAAATAAAATATATATTGCTTTTGTATTTTTTAACCTACAATTCATTTAGATACGAATTGAAGTAAAAATGACGGAATTAAATAAATGTCTTTTTTATAAATATTAGGCCAGGAGAAATCTAAATATTGTAAGGGCGTTTTATGAATTTTATTAAAACATAACAAAAAAAAATCCTCTCACGCCCCCTTCTGTACTCTTTAAAAATTACAACAAACACTCGGCATAATTGGAACGTAATTTTTTTCTGATGAAATCATGTAGTTGCGACCTTGAACCTATTAGATATTTTTATTGTATTGGTTACAAGGAATTAGATTAAGTGTACATGTAATGTTATCTTATTTTCACAGTTGAATAAAATTAACTCCATGAGTTTTACCGGACAGTATAACTGTTTAGTGTTAGGTAACGTAGCTATGTTTCAATAAATGACACCATGTTGGCCTACGTTCCATCAAACATGAAGCATATTTTAAACATATGTTAATATATGGAGGTGAAACATGGAGAGAAACATATTCGGATTTAAGTCGAATTCAAAGAACAGATATGAATCATTAAGGCACGTGATTTGGAAAACCTGAAGAGATACATTAAATAACTCTAAAATAAGAGTCGTTTTGAAGATAGAGAAAATACTAAATTAAATAGAAGACAGTACAATAAGACGATATGGCCGGGTTTAAGGAATGACCACTGAAAGGAAATAAAGAGAAATCTGAAATTTTGATTAGCAGTGAAAGGATCCGAGGAAAAAAACATAGGACAGGAACAGTTAAATAAAAGATGTCGAGGAAAGAGAATTCGAATATTTGGATATGATGGAAAAGATACATGAAATAACTGGGATATGTGGAGTTTTTTTATCCAGCCTTACAACGAGACTAGCTGATGATGAATAAGAATACGAAAATATATCACACTGTATCATTATGTACATGGGCTCGAGCCATAACGAACAGTTTAATGTGTTGGCTTTAGAAATTATGTACTCGGTGTACTGAAATTGATGTAAACACAGATATGTAGTGGCGAGGGTATTCTCTGTAGTTTTACCTTACACTATAGTCATTCCTAGAGAAGATAAACATTCCACTGTTGTACACGTCTCGGAATTATATACTAACACAAAGAAACAAGTAAAGCAAAATTAGCAGTACATATTTAGGAGCAAAAGTTGAAAAAAGGCAAATATTTGAGTCTAGTTAAAACTTATATAACTCAGTTATACATAAATTAAGTGCAAATTCAACATACTCATACGTTCACACCGAGAATACACAATTATCATAACACGAAGCAGTACTTGAAAAAACGCTGATGATGGGCGACGATCAGCAAGTACTCTGCAATTTAAAATTAATGTAGAGCATGAATGAGTAACTCAGGCACCCTCCTGCAATTTAACTTAAATAAATATCTGAACGGCCATAAATATTATACTTAGCGTATGTGTGGAGTTAAGACTTTACCTTTTATGAAGAAGACTTTTATTGGGGGTTTCCCTCATCAAGTTACGTAACTTCACAAGATGGTTCTTAAAAGTGATATATTTATTTAATTCATTTATTATAATTATAAAACTCGTTTTCTAGGTACAAAAATTGATGAACCACCTTGGTTGACGAGTGGAAAGTATGAAGGTGATATTGTAATTGGGAAAGGACAGATGAGAAATGGATTAATAGAAAATACAAGACGCTGGAAAAATAAAACTCTTGTCTATCAAATTAGCGAAGATTTCGGTGAGTATTTTTTTTTCATCACTTATTTCTGAAATTATTTGTGATAGAAACCATTTTCATAATCGTCGCTTTAATCTACACTATTTTAGAAAATACGAGAGTAAATTTTTATGAATCAAATATATAAAAATGTTGATCCGATTTTTATGGGGCTTTTTGCAAAATGTTCAGGAGATTCCCGGGATGAACATAGGCTATAAGAGAGTTGTGATACCTAACTCCTACACCCTTAAAAATCTCCCTTTGTAGTGGAAAACGTGAAAAAAATAGCTCTTTAGACTTTAAATGCTCTACGCTACCTAAACCATAATAAATACAAAACATTAATGTACACAGAATTGAATATCTCAAGAAGCTCTACAAAAAAGTCGGGACAGCATATGTTTATCTCTTACAGATAACTCACAATCACCATTTTTTACTTTCATTGATGCCATGAAGATCGAGACAAATACGTAGATTCCTGTGCAAGGATAGCAGCACATGGCGGGTATTCTTTTACGGATAACTCACAATAACGAATTTTGTCTTTTAGCTCATTTATGCCAGGAAGATCCGGTAAATCAGCACGGGGTATCTAAAAAATATACATTTATAATTGTTTTCCTCTTACTTGTTCAACTAAACATAAAATCACATTAATTATCGTTTATTTAGCCGTAGCAGCACTAGCTGGGTATTAGCCAGTACTCTGTAAGTTCAACATTAATTTTATGAACTGTTTATTTGTCTTACTAACCTATCATCAACCTGACAACTTCAAACGATAAAAACAATTTCCATCATTTAGCACTAATTAAAAATCTACTTATTTTAAAAACAGTATTGCATCAGTAAATTGAAAACTTATAAATTATATAAGTCTCCATATGTAGCTGCATTTGATACTAAAAGATACATTTTACTCGTAGTATTAATCACTCATCTCTCAAGTAATGTTACAAAAATATTTTATGGTTGAAAAATTGTCCAAATTGTAGCACTAACTAAAAATACCACTTATGAGAAATCAAGTTACACAATTGAATAAGCACATTAAAGTACGTTTTATGAAACTAACAATTGAAGGTTAGTGGGACGAATGGGAAGTCAGCAGTACCATGAGATCAAGAAATCGGAGTTCTAATATTATGAACCTGTTTGTCACAACTTTACAGGTAAATTAACTCTTGACTAAACTGCGTCTGTACTCTTTCACACTTCTAAAAGATACCTCTATCCATAGAAAATCTAATGCCACATCTAAGTCCATTTAGACGAAAAGTGAATTAGATAGTTTTTCCCATTACCTTTCATTTGAATCATTGCTAATGTTTCATTATTGTAGCACTGGGATATGAGAATACTTATGGTAGTAAACTTGTCATTATTGTACATCTAATTGAATATAATCTACTTATTTTAAAATCGTTTCTAAGCTCTGGCACTGAATTATTCAACATATAAACAGTGGCATTATTGTAGCGTAACTTTTATATCATTGTAGGATTAAAAATTAAAACTATTCATGATACGATAATATATAACCGCCCAGAACAAGAATGTAACCTTCATTTATTTCTATTTTTATTTATTATAACAAAAAAGTAAGATGCGTGAACACTTTTTACCTAACAAATATTTTGCGTACAATATATCCATCACGCCATTAACAACTTTTCTCCACGGAAATGTTAGCATTGTAGAAAATGATAGTTACAGTTTTATCTGTGCAGCTATTAAATTGTGATCCATGTAATAGTTTTGAACAATAATTTAAGAAGCCACCAATTCTTAACGCTGTAAGAGCAACCCACCTTCATTGCTGCATTAATTGGGGAAATTATCAAGTATCTAAATAAACATACAGACAAATTAGTGTATAATAATTAGCAACTTGATACATACAGTTTGTGGTGACTATTTAACTCATGCCCCAAACGGCAGTCAATGACCAATCACGTTTCTATTAATTTTGATTTACAACCAATCACATTCGTTTTTCACCTCGATTTTATCACTTTCATTTTATCAAGGGCTCCCAGATTGTATATATAGTGCATGGATGTAACCAGATTCTACTTGAGAGATATAATAGATAAACATTCGTAGCAATTGATTATACCATAAAAAAAGAAACCAATGTTTGCATTTTCTTAAACGTATTGTTTCCCAGGAATTTACGTTACAGAAATACATAATTGACATATTTACATCATAGTACATCACAAATTAATTAATGACATGTAATGATGTGTTTAATTTTTCTCCACTAGGATGCATTCTTACAATATTACGATTGTATTTCGCAATAAATATGATCTGGTTGCAGTGATGATCAAATGAAACATAACGTTTCTCATTTGTTTTCAAACATCGCCGTTTACATTAAATATATAAATATTTCAAATTAACTATATTTAAATAACGACTTGTGAGTAAACAGCTTAATTTTATTCGTTAAATAGTCTTAACAAATGCCACTCTTGGCTTCCAAATTCTCTACATAAATTCACTCCTCACATTGTGAGTCGTGAATTTATCGATAACTTAGAAATCACTCGGACATTACGGTACGTGAAATAGCGAAAAATAATCGAGATACAAAACATGAAATTCGTTTTGAAAATAATATTGGTACTGGAAATATAGCTGCAGACGGCAGGTAAAAACATAATTGCCAACGTATTGAGATTAATCGTGTTAGAGACATCTGATGTTGTATCACTCAGGAGTGACTTCCTCCATTTTGTAATGCTTCCTCGTGAAGCCGAAAACAGAATATTCGCCACAAAAATTCACACAGACAAATTTCGTAAGGAAAATTACTTCCAGCTAACGTACTCAAATCAAAAGTAACAAAATATAACATAACATAACTAATTAAGGTATTTACTTGTACACACTTTTGGAAACTAGTAAAGTAACTGGCAATGGTCTTCTCCTAGATACATATTTTCCCGTTTCGTGAAGATGTTTCCTGTGATGTAAAAATTCAACGATGTAGGATGTAGTGGACAATGATGTCAATTCAAGAAAATGTACGAATATAGTCAGACGTGTACAGGAAAATCATATAGTTTACAACATGTGGTATCGTAATTCGTCTGTTCTAACGTGCAAAGTGCATAATGGTTTGAACAATAACAATAAACTACTTATGGTGAAAATAACTATTATCACTGCAACATTAATTTAGAAAAAAAATTGAAAATAAAAATATATTCTTACTTACTTACTTACTCACTGGCACTATCGAACCCGTAGGTTCATGGCCGCACGGACATAAGCTCTCCATATATCCCTGTCCTGAGCTAATGCTTTCCAATCATTCCCTGTATAATCTACTTCCCTCAAATCATAGTTAATGTTGTTCTCCCACCTCATTCTTGGTCTACCAACTGGGCGTTTTCCTTCTGGCTTTCCTACATGAAGTTTCCATGCACGTCTTTCATTCCCCATACGCGCAACATGTCCTGCCCATCGCAGTCTACGGGACTTAACTCTTCTTATTATATCTGGCTTCCTATAAAGACCATGTAGTTCATTGTTATGTAGTCTTCTCCATTCACCTGTCTGTTCATCTCTCTTTGGTCCAAAAATTTTTCCTAAGAACTTTATTCTCAAATACTCGTAATCTCCTTTCCTCCCTTAAAGTAAGAGTCCATATTTCGCACCCATATAATATAACTGGTAGAATAATAGTTTTATATATTTTTCAGCTTAACGTTTTTTGAAAGGAGTTGGGACATCAAAAGTCTCTGCAATGCATAATAGCACGCATTTCCAGAATTGAGCCTATGTTTAATTTCTTTGTGCATCTCATTCCTATTTGTGATTATTGTTCCTAGGTATTTGAATTCAGCCAATTCCTCAAAATTTCCCTCATTTGTCATTAGCTGTCCATTTCCATTATATAATGTATTTCTACGTGTGACCATATATTTAGTTTTACTGATATTTACTTCCAGTCCTAATTTCTTAGTGTTACTCAATAGTGTGTGCGTGTTGTCCTTTAGTATCTCCTCGCTATCGGCCAGTAGTACTACATCATCAGCATAAACTAACAGTTAATTAATACCATTCAGTTGTATATTCTAGATATTTTAATGGTAAATGTGTAACTAGATATGACAGAATCAACTGTGATCATTGTAACAATAAATTTAAGGGGTAATTTGCAAAGATCAATTAAAACGTAACTTGTGATTGCAATTACCTGATATTTTAAAAATAAAGTTACATTTAGCTTTAAAGAATATACATGCATTTTATACATCCCGAACCATTAATATTACACTAATATTTAAATAATATAAAATGTCGCAACATTATTGAGTCGCAGGTAAAGTAAGAAAATAAATTATAAAAATCATATATAAAAATACGTTACACTGCTGTATGTTTAATGTTTTGTATGTAGAATTATTTAATTTTTAACTTGGAAATGTAAACTATTTATAAAAAGGCATTTTCTTAACATAATATGTTACAGGAGGTTCATGGTGCAAACTGTTCTGAAAATGTTGCATCTCTTCTTCCTCTATTAGTTTTGATAATGTTGTACCAATAGTATGATTTTTCAGGAACTAACTTTGGATGAATCATCCTGATTGGTTTATGATTTTTACTTTAAATTGTAGTGTATTCTTTAGTAACCAAAACAATTGTAATCATGTGAGCTGATTAGAGTCAGGGAGGTGTAACGTTTTCATTATCAGTTCTTTTTACCTCTCTTCATAACCTACTCGACCTTAACGACCTTTATGATAAAAGTTTTCAACCCACTACCCGTTTCATTGTGAATTATTTAATAAACTAAACGCAGCCGGCAACCACTCGTGACCTGGAGTGTAGAAAATATAATATAAATAGTAAATCGTTCGCGATACACTGCCAGCAAATAAGATGAAAGTGTACTAAGAAGAATAAGCAGGACGCTATATAAAATTAAAGTAGCAAAGAAAGACGATAAAATAATTTCAAACTCACTTATTTTATAAATGGACGTCATAACACAATAATAATTTTATAAATTGTTGCAAAAATATATGAAGAAGGAAATTACAATCATCATACTTTCTTCATTATAGTATTAATTTAATAAACAATTACACTGTAAATGGAGGTTCTGATGCCAGAGTGAACCAACTACAATTACACTGTACATTGAGGTTCTGATGCCAGAGTGAACCAACTACAATTACACTGTAAATGGAGGTTCTGATGCCAGAGTGAACCAACTACAATTACACTGTACATTGAGGTTCTGATGCCAGAGTGAACCAACTACAATTACACTGTAAATGGAGGTTCTGATGCCAGAGTGAACCAACTACAATTACACTGTACATTGAGGTTCTGATGCCAGAGTGAACCAACTACAATTACACTGTAAATGGAGGTTCTGATGCCAGAGTGAACCAACTACAATTACACTGTACATTGAGGTTCTGATGCCAGAGTGAACCAACTACAATTACACTGTACATTGAGGTTCTGATGCCAGAGTGAACCAACTACAATTACACTGTAAATGGAGGTTCTGATGCCAGAGTGAACCAACTACAATTACACTGTACATTGAGGTTCTGATGCCAGAGTGAACCAACTACAATTACACTGTACATTGAGGTTCTGATGCCAGAGTGAACCAACTACAATTACACTGTACATTGAGGTTCTGATGCCAGAGTGAACCAACTACAATTACACTGTACATTGAGGTTCTGATGCCAGAGTGAACCAACTACAATTACACTGTACATTGAGGTTCTGATGCCAGAGTGAACCAACTACAATTACACTGTAAATGGAGGTTCTGATGCCAGAGTGAACCAACTACAATTACACTGTACATTGAGGTTTCTGATGCCAGAGTGAACCAACTACAATTACACTGTACATTGAGGTTCTGATGCCAGAGTGAACCAACTACAATTACACTGTAAATGGAGGTTCTGATGCCAGAGTGAACCAACTACAATTACACTGTACATTGAGGTTCTGATGCCAGAGTGAACCAACTACAATTACACTGTACATTGAGGTTCTGATGCCAGAGTGAACCAACTACAATTACACTGTACATTGAGGTTCTGATGCCAGAGTGAACCAACTACAATTACACTGTACATTGAGGTTCTGATGCCAGAGTGAACCAACTACAATTACACTGTAAATGGAGGTTCTGATGCCAGAGTGAACCAACTACAATTACACTGTACATTGAGGTTCTGATGCCAGAGTGAACCAACTACAATTACACTGTAAATGGAGGTTCTGATGCCAGAGTGAACCAACTACAATTACACTGTACATTGAGGTTCTGATGCCAGAGTGAACCAACTACAATTACACTGTAAATGGAGGTTCTGATGCCAGAGTGAACCAACTACAATTACACTGTACATTGAGGTTCTGATGCCAGAGTGAACCAACTACAATTACACTGTACATTGAGGTTCTGATGCCAGAGTGAACCAACTACAATTACACTGTAAATGGAGGTTCTGATGCCAGAGTGAACCAACTACAATTACACTGTACATTGAGGTTCTGATGCCAGAGTGAACCAACTACAATTACACTGTACATTGAGGTTCTGATGCCAGAGTGAACCAACTACAATTACACTGTACATTGAGGTTCTGATGCCAGAGTGAACCAACTACAATTACACTGTACATTGAGGTTCTGATGCCAGAGTGAACCAACTACAATTACACTGTAAATGGAGGTTCTGATGCCAGAGTGAACCAACTACAATTACACTGTACATTGAGGTTCTGATGCCAGAGTGAACCAACTACAATTACACTGTAAATGGAGGTTCTGATGCCAGAGTGAACCAACTACAATTACACTGTACATTGAGGTTCTGATGCCAGAGTGAACCAACTACAATTACACTGTACATTGAGGTTCTGATGCCAGAGTGAACCAACTACAATTACACTGTACATTGAGGTTCTGATGCCAGAGTGAACCAACTACAATTACACTGTACATTGAGGTTCTGATGCCAGAGTGAACCAACTACAATTACACTGTAAATGGAGGTTCTGATGCCAGAGTGAACCAACTACAATTACACTGTACATTGAGGTTCTGATGCCAGAGTGAACCAACTACAATTACACTGTAAATGGAGGTTCTGATGCCAGAGTGAACCAACTACAATTACACTGTACATTGAGGTTCTGATGCCAGAGTGAACCAACTACAATTACACTGTACATTGAGGTTCTGATGCCAGAGTGAACCAACTACAATTACACTGTAAATGGAGGTTCTGATGCCAGAGTGAACCAACTACAATTACACTGTACATTGAGGTTCTGATGCCAGAGTGAACCAACTACAATTACACTGTACATTGAGGTTCTGATGCCAGAGTGAACCAACTACAATTACACTGTACATTGAGGTTCTGATGCCAGAGTGAACCAACTACAATTACACTGTACATTGAGGTTCTGATGCCAGAGTGAACCAACTACAATTACACTGTACATTGAGGTTCTGATGCCAGAGTGAACCAACTACAAACAATTACACTGTACATTGAGGTTCTGATGCCAGAGTGAACCAACTACAATTACACTGTACATTGAGGTTCTGATGCCAGAGTGAACCAACTACAATTACACTGTACATTGAGGTTCTGATGCCAGAGTGAACCAACTACAATTACACTGTAAATGGAGGTTCTGATGCCAGAGTGAACCAACTACAATTACACTGTACATTGAGGTTCTGATGCCAGAGTGAACCAACTACAATTACACCTGTACATTGAGGTTCTGATGCCAGAGTGAACCAACTACAATTACACTGTAAATGGAGGTTCTGATGCCAGAGTGAACCAACTACAATTACACTGTACATTGAGGTTCTGATGCCAGAGTGAACCAACTACAATTACACTGTACATTGAGGTTCTGATGCCAGAGTGAACCAACTACAATTACACTGTACATTGAGGTTCTGATGCCAGAGTGAACCAACTACAATTACACTGTACATTGAGGTTCTGATGCCAGAGTGAACCAACTACAATTACACTGTACATTGAGGTTCTGATGCCAGAGTGAACCAACTACAATTACACTGTACATTGAGGTTCTGATGCCAGAGTGAACCAACTACAATTACACTGTACATTGAGGTTCTGATGCCAGAGTGAACCAACTACAATTACACTGTACATTGAGGTTCTGATGCCAGAGTGAACCAACTACAATTACACTGTAAATGGAGGTTCTGATGCCAGAGTGAACCAACTACAATTACACTGTACATTGAGGTTCTGATGCCAGAGTGAACCAACTACAATTACACTGTACATTGAGGTTCTGATGCCAGAGTGAACCAACTACAATTACACTGTACATTGAGGTTCTGATGCCAGAGTGAACCAACTACAATTACACTGTACATTGAGGTTCTGATGCCAGAGTGAACCAACTACAATTACACTGTAAATGGAGGTTCTGATGCCAGAGTGAACCAACTACAATTACACTGTACATTGAGGTTCTGATGCCAGAGTGAACCAACTACAATTACACTGTACATTGAGGTTCTGATGCCAGAGTGAACCAACTACAATTACACTGTACATTGAGGTTCTGATGCCAGAGTGAACCAACTACAATTACACTGTAAATGGAGGTTCTGATGCCAGAGTGAACCAACTACAATTACACTGTACATTGAGGTTCTGATGCCAGAGTGAACCAACTACAATTACACTGTACATTGAGGTTCTGATGCCAGAGTGAACCAACTACAATTACACTGTACATTGAGGTTCTGATGCCAGAGTGAACCAACTACAATTACACTGTACATTGAGGTTCTGATGCCAGAGTGAACCAACTACAATTACACTGTACATTGAGGTTCTGATGCCAGAGTGAACCAACTACAATTACACTGTAAATGGAGGTTCTGATGCCAGAGTGAACCAACTACAATTACACTGTACATTGAGGTTCTGATGCCAGAGTGAACCAACTACAATTACACTGTACATTGAGGTTCTGATGCCAGAGTGAACCAACTACAATTACACTGTACATTGAGGTTCTGATGCCAGAGTGAACCAACTACAATTACACTGTAAATGGAGGTTCTGATGCCAGAGTGAACCAACTACAATTACACTGTACATTGAGGTTCTGATGCCAGAGTGAACCAACTACAATTACACTGTACATTGAGGTTCTGATGCCAGAGTGAACCAACTACAATTACACTGTACATTGAGGTTCTGATGCCAGAGTGAACCAACTACAATTACACTGTACATTGAGGTTCTGATGCCAGAGTGAACCAACTACAATTACACTGTAAATGGAGGTTCTGATGCCAGAGTGAACCAACTACAATTACACTGTACATTGAGGTTCTGATGCCAGAGTGAACCAACTACAATTACACTGTACATTGAGGTTCTGATGCCAGAGTGAACCAACTACAATTACACTGTACATTGAGGTTCTGATGCCAGAGTGAACCAACTACAATTACACTGTACATTGAGGTTCTGATGCCAGAGTGAACCAACTACAATTACACTGTACATTGAGGTTCTGATGCCAGAGTGAACCAACTACAATTACACTGTACATTGAGGTTCTGATGCCAGAGTGAACCAACTACAATTACACTGTACATTGAGGTTCTGATGCCAGAGTGAACCAACTACAATTACACTGTACATTGAGGTTCTGATGCCAGAGTGAACCAACTACAATTACACTGTACATTGAGGTTCTGATGCCAGAGTGAACCAACTACAATTACACTGTACATTGAGGTTCTGATGCCAGAGTGAACCAACTACAATTACACTGTACATTGAGGTTCTGATGCCAGAGTGAACCAACTACAATTACACTGTACATTGAGGTTCTGATGCCAGAGTGAACCAACTACAATTACACTGTACATTGAGGTTCTGATGCCAGAGTGAACCAACTACAATTACACTGTACATTGAGGTTCTGATGCCAGAGTGAACCAACTACAATTACACTGTACATTGAGGTTCTGATGCCAGAGTGAACCAACTACAATTACACTGTACATTGAGGTTCTGATGCCAGAGTGAACCAACTATAATTACACTGTACATTGAGGTTATGATGCCAGAGTGAACCAACTACAATTACACTGTACATTGAGGTTCTGATGCCAGAGTGAACCAACTACAATTACACTGTACATTGAGGTTCTGATGCCAGAGTGAACCAACTACAATTAATCTGTAAATGGAGGTTCTGATGCCAGAGTGAACCAACTACAATTACACTGTACATTGAGGTTCTGATGCCAGAGTGAACCAACTACAATTACACTGTACATTGAGGTTCTGATGCCAGAGTGAACCAACTACAATTACACTGTACATTGAGGTTCTGATGCCAGAGTGAACCAACTACAATTACACTGTAAATGGAGGTTCTGATGCCAGAGTGAACCAACTACAATTACACTGTACATTGAGGTTCTGATGCCAGAGTGAACCAACTACAATTACACTGTACATTGAGGTTCTGATGCCAGAGTGAACCAACTACAATTACACTGTAAATGGAGGTTCTGATGCCAGAGTGAACCAACTACAATTACACTGTACATTGAGGTTCTGATGCCAGAGTGAACCAACTACAATTACACTGTACATTGAGGTTCTGATGCCAGAGTGAACCAACTACAATTACACTGTACATTGAGGTTCTGATGCCAGAGTGAACCAACTACAATTACACTGTACATTGAGGTTCTGATGCCAGAGTGAACCAACTACAATTACACTGTACATTGAGGTTCTGATGCCAGAGTGAACCAACTACAATTACACTGTACATTGAGGTTCTGATGCCAGAGTGAACCAACTACAATTACACTGTACATTGAGGTTCTGATGCCAGAGTGAACCAACTACAATTACACTGTACATTGAGGTTCTGATGCCAGAGTGAACCAACTACAATTACACTGTAAATGGAGGTTCTGATGCCAGAGTGAACCAACTACAATTACACTGTACATTGAGGTTCTGATGCCAGAGTGAACCAACTACAATTACACTGTACATTGAGGTTCTGATGCCAGAGTGAACCAACTACAATTACACTGTAAATGGAGGTTCTGATGCCAGAGTGAACCAACTACAATTACACTGTACATTGAGGTTCTGATGCCAGAGTGAACCAACTACAATTACACTGTACATTGAGGTTCTGATGCCAGAGTGAACCAACTACAATTACACTGTACATTGAGGTTCTGATGCCAGAGTGAACCAACTACAATTACACTGTACATTGAGGTTCTGATGCCAGAGTGAACCAACTACAATTACACTGTACATTGAGGTTCTGATGCCAGAGTGAACCAACTACAATTACACTGTACATTGAGGTTCTGATGCCAGAGTGAACCAACTACAATTACACTGTACATTGAGGTTCTGATGCCAGAGTGAACCAACTACAATTACACTGTACATTGAGGTTCTGATGCCAGAGTGAACCAACTACAATTACACTGTACATTGAGGTTCTGATGCCAGAGTGAACCAACTACAATTACACTGTACATTGAGGTTCTGATGCCAGAGTGAACCAACTACAATTACACTGTACATTGAGGTTCTGATGCCAGAGCAGAGTGACCAACTACAATTACACTGTACATTGAGGTTCTGATGCCAGAGTGAACCAACTACAATTACACTGTACATTGAGGTTCTGATGCCAGAGTGAACCAACTACAATTACACCTGTACATTGAGGTTCTGATGCCAGAGTGAACCAACTACAATTACACTGTACATTGAGGTTCTGATGCCAGAGTGAACCAACTACAATTACACTGTACATTGAGGTTCTGATGCCAGAGTGAACCAACTACAATTACACTGTAAATGGAGGTTCTGATGCCAGAGTGAACCAACTACAATTACACTGTACATTGAGGTTCTGATGCCAGAGTGAACCAACTACAATTACACTGTAAATGGAGGTTCTGATGCCAGAGTGAACCAACTACAATTACACTGTACATTGAGGTTCTGATGCCAGAGTGAACCAACTACAATTACACTGTACATTGAGGTTCTGATGCCAGAGTGAACCAACTACAATTACACTGTACATTGAGGTTCTGATGCCAGAGTGAACCAACTACAATTACACTGTACATTGAGGTTCTGATGCCAGAGTGAACCAACTACAATTACACTGTACATTGAGGTTCTGATGCCAGAGTGAACCAACTACAATTACACTGTACATTGAGGTTCTGATGCCAGAGTGAACCAACTACAATTACACTGTACATTGAGGTTCTGATGCCAGAGTGAACCAACTACAATTACACTGTACATTGAGGTTCTGATGCCAGAGTGAACCAACTACAAAATTTGAGGTTTTCTGTTTCCTGTTGATGTGTGTTGAATAATCTCATTGGAGCAGTGTGATATGTTAAGTTGGCATTCTTGCAAATGAAGTAGGTAATCTCATTGGAGCAGTGTGATATGTTAAGTTGGCATTCTTGCAAATGAAGTAGGTAATCTCATTGGAGCAGTGTGATATGTTAAGTTGGCATTCTTGCAAATGAAGTAGGTAATCTCATTGGAGCAGTGTGATATGTTAAGTTGGGCATTCTTGCAAATGAAGTAGGTAATCTCATTGGAGCAGTGTGATATGTTAAGTTGGCATTCTTGCAAATGAAGTAGGTAATCTCATTGGAGCAGTGTGATATGTTAAGTTGGCATTCTTGCAAATGAAGTAGGTAATCTCATTGGAGCAGTGTGATATGTTAAGTTGGCATTCTTGCAAATGAAGTAGGTAATCTCATTGGAGCAGTGTGATATGTTAAGTTGGCATTCTTGCAAATGAAGTAGGTAATCTCATTGGAGCAGTGTGATATGTTAAGTTGGCATTCTTGCAAATGAAGTAGGTAATCTCATTGGAGCAGTGTGATATGTTAAGTTGGCATTCTTGCAAATGAAGTAGGTAATCTCATTGGAGCAGTGTGATATGTTAAGTTGGCATTCTTGCAAATGAAGTAGGTAATCTCATTGGAGCAGTGTGATATGTTAAGTTGGCATTCTTGCAAATGAAGTAGGTAATCTCATTGGAGCAGTGTGATATGTTAAGTTGGCATTCTTGCAAATGAAGTAGGTAATCTCATTGGAGCAGTGTGACATGTTAAGTTGGCATTCTTGCAAATGAAGTAGGTAAACTCATTGGAGCAGTGTGATATGTTAAGTTGGCATTCTTGCAAATGAAGTAGGTAATCTCATTGGAGCAGTGTGATATGTTAAGTTGGCATTCTTGCAAATGAAGTAGGTAATCTCATTGGAGCAGTGTGATATGTTAAGTTGGCATTCTTGCAAATGAAGTAGGTAATCTCATTGGAGCAGTGTGACATGTTAAGTTGGCATTCTTGCAAATGAAGTAGGTAAACTCATTGGAGCAGTGTGATATGTTAAGTTGGCATTCTTGCAAATGAAGTAGGTAATCTCATTGGAGCAGTGTGATATGTTAAGTTGGCATTCTTGCAAATGAAGTAGGTAATCTCATTGGAGCAGTGTGACATGTTAAGTTGGCATTCTTGCAAATGAAGTAGGTAAACTCATTGGAGCAGTGTGATATGTTAAGTTGGCATTCTTGCAAATGAAGTAGGTAATCTCATTGGAGCAGTGTGATATGTTAAGTTGGCATTCTTGCAAATGAAGTAGGTAAACTTTTTTAACATAGCAAAACGAACCAAGTCTGAAAAAAAAATTGGCGTCGTCATCTGACATAGTTCCCGCCAAGAGGAGATTATTACGTGAAAACAATAGTGATACAGACTTTAAAGGAGGTTCTAGTGACGAATATGTTCCAGAAAGTTGTGCTTCAACAGTGGAGGTATGTATTCCAATTCATCTTCCATTAGTAATGCAACAATGCATTTTTTCTCTCGTATAAAGTTAATCATATTAGTACTTTTTTTATATGCCAAGGATGAACTGACTACATTTTGTAAGCGTGTGGCTCGCTCTGTTAACTTAACTTCAAACTATTACAGTCGTTCACTCCACAGCTGTTATGTCATTTTTAATACATAGTGTCAACTCCAGAAAGCCGGGTGGATGTAGTTGGTTCACTCTGGCAGAAGAAATCCTTAACAGTTTCCTATACATAATGCAGTACTAAGTTTTTACGTAGACTAAGGTGTTGCAAAATACTAAGTTTTTACAATCGGGATGTGAAGATGCAATATATTAATGTTTGCTTAAGACTATGATAGATTAATTGTTTACATTTCAGGTGAGAACACTGAAAGAAAAAAATAAAAAATAAAACGTTTTAAAGCACAACCAGATCAATGGAAAAAGAATATTACAAAACAAAAATAGAACAATGTAATACCCTACATTACAACGGCAGGAAAGAGAAACATCGGAAAGCCATATAAAGATTATATATGCAATTGTAAAAATAAATGCTCAAAAAAGTCAGTGTTGAGGATCGACAAAAATTCTATGATGTATTTTCAAAAGATGGGAATTTTGAAACTCGAAATGCGATTAAAGGGAGATCAGTTAAATCTCTACCTGTATCTGATAGGAGAGTGCAATAAGGAGAAGGTTTCAAGAGGCAGTTCTCACAACAATAGTTCATGCCAACATCAGTGGGAGATATGAAAGTATATATAGGAATATTTCTTCAAACCTTAAATATTGACAGCGCAAAAGTACACTGAACTCTTTCAAAAGTATCAAAAAGTGACTTAGAAGACCAGAGAGGTAAACATGTGCCCTACAACAAACTACCAGAATAGAGATTACTTCATGTGAGGGAACACATAAATTCATTCCCATGTTACGACAGTCACTACTGTAAAAAGGATTGCCCGGACAATTTTGTTTTGAAAGAAGGTTTGAATTTAAGTATAAGTATAGGTTGTACAAGGAAAAAATGCTGCAACAAAACTTACCTTCAGAAATCGTGTTTCAATCTGTGTATGAAAAAAAATTCTACAAAGATTTCAATCTAGGGATTAAATCTCCCCACAAAGACAGTTGCAAAACCTGTGATGGATTTGATGTCCAATTAAGATACCTGGAATCACAACCAGAAACTGCAGAAAAGAAAATGGCCATTGCAGAAGTCAAGACTGAAAAAGAACTTCATCACTGGAAAGTCGAATTTGCAAGGGATACAATGAAGAAAGATAAAGAAATGGCAAAAAAGGTGAATGTACTATTTTGTCTTTCGATCTTCTAAAAACGTTTTCTCTACCAAAGGTACCTACAGGAGCGGTATATTACAAGAGAGAGCTCTCCTGCTTCAATTTAGGTATCCATGACCTAGGAAATGCGAAAGGTACCATGAATTTGTGGCATAAAGCTGTAGCTGGGCGAGGACCCGATGAAATAGGTTCATGCCTACTTAAATACATGCAAAATAATCCTATGAAAAGTAAAGTTATTCTGTGGTCAGATTTCTGTGGGGGTCAAAACAGTAACATTAATCTGACTAGCCTCTTGGTGCGTCTTGTTCAAGACCAGCAAATAACATCAGAGAGATTTTTCAGGAATTTTCTATACCAGGCCACAGCTACATGCCTAATGATACTGATTTTAGCCAAATAGAGAATGCTATGAAGTATCAGTCACACGTTTTTCATTCAGATGATTTTGCAAATGTGATTAAAGCATGCAGAATCAAGAAAGCATCTTTTGATGTGTACTGTATGAGCACTGAATACTTTCATAGCTCTGAGAATGTTACTAGAATGCTTACTAACAGAAAGAACGTTGATGGACAGACAGAATCTTGGCTTAAGATAATAAACATGAGATTTTCCGAAGAAACCCCAAATATAATGGAATATAAGTATACCCATAACGATGACATAGAATATAGCAAAGTGGGTTTTTTCAAACGACTCAAAGGTCGCCCTGCGCAACTACATAATATTGTACTAGACTTAAAATTTCCAAGTGGAAAGAATATAGCAAAGTGGGTTTTTTCAAACGACTCAAAGGTCGCCCTGCGCAACTACATAATATTGTACTAGACTTAAAATTTCCAAGTGGAAAGCCAATCACAACAGCTAAGAAGAATGATTTGTTAAGCTTGCTTTGTCTCATCCCTCCTAAGTACCATGGTTTCTATAACAACATTTGCAGTGAAGAAAATACCATTGAAGAATATCGAGCAGAAGAAGATGTACAACTTGATAGTGAGTAGGCCTAATATAAAAGACATTTTCAGATTATCAGTGTTTTGTTCATTGTGTCCTGTGCGAGAATGACTCCCCCCAATTTATTTTCAGTTACCTCAAGTATTTCAAAGCTTATTTAATTGTGCATTTATCTATTTATGTGTCTCAAAATATAGAACCAGTCTCATAATGATATGTTGTATCTTCAATAGTGAACCAAGTCCGAAATTCATATAAACAAACAAGTGCCAATGAGAGGCCAATAGTGCTCCAATATTCAAATGCACACAAAAACGATAAGAATAATATGTTAGATGGAAACCAATAAAGAAAAACAGATCATGCCATAATTCTTTTTTATATTTCAAAACATACTTTGAAGTTGAATTGTGAAAAATATTAAAAACGTAGTTGGTTTACTTTGGCATCAGATCATCCAAATAAAAAAGAGTACATTTGCGGAAGTGTTTTCTGTGAAATCTCCTTGTATTCTTATCCTTCACAGACACAGACCTGTCTAACAGGATTTGTAAATATACATGTATAAATATGACATGTGTTTTATTTATAGCTCCTTCAGAAAAGCAGACTATACTAGAAACGCTAGAAGATATAGAGGGCAAGTCCTGTGTTAAAATGAAAGAATATGAACCAGGTGTAGATCAAGATTATGTTTACATCCAGAACAAAGATGGCGGATGTTGGTCATTGGTTGGTTGTAATGGCGGGGTAAGTCAGCAATAGCATTAAAAAAATTACTGGTCGCTATAGTGGCGTAAGATAGCACAAGGATATGTAAAGCGGAGTAAGTCAAAACATGTATACAAAAGTAATTTACGTTATGGTATGATTAGTCAACACAAGTATATAAAAGTAATTTGTCGCTATGGGGGGTAAGTGAGCACAATCATAGAAAACCGAATGGTCGCTGTGGCTGTGAAGGCCAGCATAAATACAAAAAGGTTACTGGTCACTATGTCGGGATAAGACAGCATAATTGTATGAAAGTAACTGATCTTTGTGCCGGGATATGTGAGCATACATTTACAAAGTAACTTATCGCTATGACGGTGTACGAGAGCACAGATATAAGAAAGTAAATGGCCGCTATTACGGTAAAATCAGAACAAATATCGTGAAATATATGGTCGCAATATCTGGGTAAGTAAGTACAAGTATACAAAGTAACTGGTCGCTATGGCGGTGAAAATCAGACAAAAATATAAGAAACTATGTGATCATTATTGTGAGATGATTCGGTACAAACACACAAAAGTAACTCGTTGCAACGGTGGTGTATGATGACACAAGTATACAAAAGTAAGTTGGTATGTGGCGGAACATAAATTATATATGTTCAATACTGATGTCCAAAAGTAACTGGTTCCTCTAGCGAGGTAAAAAGTAAAGTAAAGTGATCCCACTACAGGCCCAGAGGCCCTTGGGGTAGTAGGAGGTTAAGGCTCCCACTTTTTCCAGACAATCGGCACTTTATGTCAGCCGGGTTGTCAGCCTTGCGTGACGGCCGCCTTTACCCCCAGAACAAGCGTCTGGTACTCATTTCCGTTAGAGGCTGTGTCGACCCCAGGGTCATAGTGCCGCCAGAGGGTTTGGGTCAGTTTAAACATCCTGACCCCAACGGGACTTGAACCCTTGACCCTCTGGCTTGTAGCTCAGTGCCTTAACCACTACGGTACGGCGTGCCCCTCTAGCGAGGTGAGGCAGCACAAATATAAGAAAGTAAGTGGTTTTTATGGCAGGATATGTGAGTACAAATATAGACGTAAGTGGTCGCTATTGTTTGTAAGTCAGCACAAAAGGTATATTTCTTTTATATGTTTTCTTCCATCAGCTCCAAAATACCATTCATGATAGAATTCGCGCTCCTTTACTATGACAGAGTTTTGATTAAATGGGATAACTGCATTTTATAAACGAACTCCGCATAAGATTATTCTGTTCCTCCTCTCATCATCATCATCATTCTCCTATTCTTATTTCAGATTCAGATAACGATACATTTGTGATTATTGCACTTTTCTATGCAAAGCAACATGCCGCCTTTCTTAATTGTTCACATTTAATTAAAATCCACATGCAGACAATGGAATAATTCTTTGTTCCAACTCCTTTCCTCAGAGGATTGTCACTCCCACTGTTACGTTGACGGTGAAGGCACGAACGAGATACCCCTAACATCTCTGCCGCATGATATAATCTACATCCCTGAATGAATGCTATAATAGCTCTATGAATATCAACTTCTGTGCGACTTCTTTTGGATTACACACCTGCAATTCAACGGTTATAAATAAATGAATAACATAAGCTGTCCCTATTGAGCAGAAAGTTAGTGTTCCTATTCACCCGAAGTGCACTGTTTAAATTTTCAAAGGAAGAAAAGATTTAAACCGTTGATGAAAAAGACGGTAATTATCACAATATCTTTGAGGATAAATACTCAATAATTTAGCTAAAATGAATTCGTAATCGCACCATTAGTTAATAAGAGACACGCATAAGGAAACACTAAAATATTAAATATACGAAGCCATTGTATTGACTTAGGATTCACGGCCAGAGTTGCTATGATGACCTTTAAGAAGATTTCCGGGCTGTAGGCCGTGGTCTCGAGGCTTCAAGTTCCCCGACGTTTCGTCAGAGACTGCGTCTGGCATCCTTAAGGACGCAGTATCTGGCGAAACGTTTGGGAACTTCAAGCCTCGAGACCATGGCCTACAGCCCGGAAATCTTCTTGAAGATCATCATACGAAGCTATTATTTCACCTACTTGGATCACCAATTCTTTGTGGTGAATATTCAGATAAAGGCATTTTATATTCATTAGACATATGGTAACAGGAACAAAGAATGTTTAATATTGAAATTTAGTTGTTTTTGAGTACATTTAAGCCTAACTGAAGAAACCACAGTTGGCAACACTATCACATTTTCGTGCGGTGATACAAAAATCGCATCCGTAAAATATTCAGACAATTATGTGTGGATACGTAATGTTAAATTATTATTAAGACTATGTTGCTCTTAAAGAAGACTTCCGGGATGTAGGCCATGGTCGTGAGGCTTGTAGTACCCCGACGTTTCGCCAGAGACTGCGTCCGGCATCCTCAAGGGTTGTCCTGAGAGTCTACGACAATATATTATTAAGGCTATTCCAAAATAAAAAGGCTATAAAAGTATTAAATCCAAAATTTATTTTCGAAAATTTACTAATCTTTGAAAAACTCACATTTATTATTATTTAAATTCTCTACTCGTGTCCGGCGAAATGCGAGATCTACGATTGAGATGAGATGAATTTCCTATTATTCAATTTATGTGATGTTAATATGGTTCACGACTGGCTAGACTTGTCGCAATCCAGAGGCAAATGAAATTATATGAAAATAATTTCCAAAATTGCTTTTAACAAAGTTATGAAATGCAAATTACATTATAACTGCTACTATAATGTGAAATATTGGCTTTTGTAGTCCAAATGATGCACAATGCTTATTGGTACAAAATAGGCGTTACAAAATATATAATTTATTTCAACGTCCAAAGTTAAGTTCATAAGTTCTACCCTCTCACTCAACCAATAAACTAACACTAAAAAAGTGTAATTTTCTCTGAGACTAATACTAAGTGCTATAAATATAAAAAAGTAGTGTGTTTTTAAATGCTCTAATAGTTATAATTTATTACAAATGCAAATTTGTAATTTATTGAATAATTCTTGCCAGTATAAAACAAATCAACACTTTCAGACAGGTTGTTTTGTGTAGAGAGAGGAGTGTAAGTGAATGTGTGTACGAGGGATGATAATGAAGTGGTCAAGTGGAAAAACAGGGCGTGACTGTCGTACGGGAATTATCATAAGTAATGCCTCGAGTGATTTCCAAATTATCGATAAATTCACGACTCACGAAGTGAGGAGTGAATTTATCTAGAGAATTTGGAAATCAAGAGTGGCATTTGTTAGGACTATTTAACGAATAAAATTAAGCTGTTTACTCACAAACCATTAATTAACTGTAGTTATTTTAAAATATTTATATATTTAATGTAAACGGCGATGTTTGAAAACAAATGAGAAACGATAGGTTCGCTTCATCTGCTTCTTTTGTTTATCACTGCAACCAGATCATACTATTTATTGCCAAAGGAACGCAATATTGTAAGAATGCTCTCTAGTGGAGAAAAAATGAAACACATCAAACTGTATATTAATTCATTTGTGATGTCGTATGATGTAAATATGACAATTATATTTTTTCTGGATTATTACCTGGGAAAAAAAATACATTTAAGAAAGTGCAAACAGTGGTTTCTTTTTTTGGTGGTATAATCAATTGCTACAAATGTTGACATGTATGCACTATATATACAATCTGGTAGCCGTATTTCTTATAGGCTCAGTCACTGCAAAATAACGGTCAGACCTGTTCAGAATATTAAAAAGGAGGAGCTATGTTTAATATATGGTAATTATAACACTGATAAATATTTCGTGAAACACGACTCTGATTGGTTGTAAAACAGAAATCATTGAAACGTGATTGGTCATTGATTCCCATTTGGGGCATGAGTTAAATAGTCACGCTTAATCTCACCTTCCAACGGAAGAATCGATATCAATAACACCAAATTCCTTCTTAATATATATACTGCCTACGAGTTAGGAATTTGCACCAGGAATGTGGTGTAAAATCTTGAGATATAAAGTATATACAACCGCCCTCTTAGCTTCGAGATAAAAAATTAGAAACACTTGTATAACCAGTGTAATCTGTCAGTTATAGGGATTATCTTTTTGCATAATAGTTATACTTACTTACTTACTCACTAGCACTATCGAACTCGTAGGTTCATGACCGCGCGGACATAAGCTCTCCATACATCCCTATCCCGAGCTAATCCTTTCCAATCATTCCCTGTATTATCTACTTCCCTCAAATCATAGTTAATATTATTCTCCCACCTCATTCTTGCTCTACCAACTGGGCGTTTTCCCTCTAGCTTTCCTACAAGAAGTTTCCATTCACGTCTTTCATTCCCCATACGTGCAACATGTCCTGCCCATCGCAGTCTACGAGACTTAACTGTTCTTATTATATCTGGCTTCCTATAAACACCATGCAATTCATTGTTATGTAGTCTTCTCTATTCACCTATTTGATCATCTCTCTTTGGTCCAAAAATTTTCCTAACTATTTTATTCTCAAATACTTGTAATCTTCTTTCCTCCCTCAAAGTAAGAGTCCATGTTTCGCATCCATATAATATAACTGGTAGAATAATAGTTTTATATATTTTCAGTTTAACGTTTTTTGAAAGGAGTTGGGACATCAAGAGTCTCTGCAATATATAATAGCACGCATTTCCAGAATTGAGCCTATGTTTAATTTCTTTGTGCATCTCATTCCTATTTGTGATTATTGTCCCTAAGTATTTTAATTCAGCCACTTCCTCAAAATTTCTCTCATTTGTCATTAACTGTCCATTTACATTATATAATGTATTTCTACGTGTGACCATATATTTAGTTTTATTGATATTTACTTCCAGTCCTAATTTCTTAGTGTTACTCAATAGTGTGTGCGTGTTGTCCTTTAGTATCTCCTCGCTATCGGCCAATAATACTACATCATCAGCATAAACTAGCAGCTTATTAATACCATTGAGTTGTAAGCCTTCCTCATTCTCTAAGGATTTAATGGCATGCTCTAGTACAAAATTAAATAGTAGAGGAGATAGTGCATATCCTTGCTTCAATCCATTCTGGATTTCAAAATTGTCCGAAAACTGTTTGCCTACACGCACCCTACTCTTTGTGCCATTCAGACACATTCGTATAAGTCTAACTAACTTTTTAGGAATTCCGAACTCCAGCAGGATACTATATAACTTCTCCCTCTTAATTGTATTATATGTTTTTTTTTAAATCTACGTATATTTGATGTACAGTACCATTATATTCCCATTTCTTTTCTAAAATCTGTTTTATAATAAAAATCTGATTTGTTGTACACCTGTTTAATCTAAATGCACATTGATGATCTCCTAGAATGATCAATGTAGGGAGTAAGTCTGCTTACTAATATATTTGTTAGAATTTTGTACGAAGTTGAAATTAATGAGATGCCCCTGTAGTTGTTGCAATCAGTTTTATCTCCTTTCTTATAAACCGATACGATAATTGATTATTTCCATTCATTTCGAAGAGATTCTTTTTCCCAAATCATACTAAGCAACCTGCGTATCTTGTCCATCAATTTTTCTCCCCCTGATTTTATCAGTTCTGCTGGGATCTCATCTGAACCTGATACTTTATACATATTCAATTTTTCAATCGCCATTTCAACCTCCAATGCACTTGGTTCTGCGACTAGCATTTATGCTGTCTGTAAATTATCCTCCTCAATGTCCTGTTCTGTATGTACATTTAATAGCTGATTAAAGTAACTTTTCCATCTATTTAATATACTCCTGGAATCTGCAATCATATCCCCAATTTCATTCCGAATTATGTTTGTTCTAGCCTGAAACCCTTTCTTCTCTATACTAATTCCCTAATATAATTCTCTAATGTTCCTATTTTTGCGTTTATTTCAAGATCATTAATATTCCCCCTTTTTACTCTTTAGTAACTTGGTGGTTTCCCATCTAAGATAATTTTCATATGATATCATGAAAGGCTATCAAATAAGCATTATAATTCTTCATAGAACTCATCCTTTATCTTGTCATCTTTATCTTCTGTGGGGGCATGTACATTTACAATTATAAAATCATGTCGTTTACCCTTTAGAATTATGTATGATATCCTATCACTAACAAACTTAATACCTCGGATAGCGGATAGGATCCTCCTTCTGACTAAAAATCTCGTTCCAAATGCAGGTCTTTCTGCACCCTCGTAGTATAATGCAAAGCTTCCTGATTCCTGACTAGCTTCTCCTGGCCACCTAACGTCCTGTAAAACGACTATATTCAAGGGCGATTTCTCTCATTCCCGCGTTAATATCTCTAGCGCCCCGCTATTTTATGAAGTCCTAACATTCCATGTTCCTAGGAACATGTCCTTGTGTTTGAGCCTTTGGCATGGGTTCCCTGAAGTAGTCTCCGCTCGGAGAACCGAATGGGGGACTATTTGACCTCCGGAATATTTTACCCCAGTTGAACTCATGTCCACATTTCTTGACGGTTGTATTTTTACGGTGAAAGATCGTCACTCTTTCGACCAAGGTACATTTTTCGTCTGACTTATCACCTTCGACCAGTTCGGCATAGGTAACCCTATCGGCATCAATGCTACCGCCGGCATAGCTCTCGGGATCATTTAAGCACGCAAGCCACTCCACCACGACAAGGTAAAGATACCATGGAGGAACATAATAATTATACCAAACATTAAATCAGACATTTATAGTTTCTCTTGTTAAATTAAAATCAACTTGCTGAATACGGCGATGCTTCAGTTTGATGTTTGCAAACGATAGAGGGAAGTCTGTTGTGATTCTAATTGCCGGACAAAATTAAACCGATTTATGTTACTTATGAATACAGTACACATACTTTGTATGTCCTAAAGGTCTAAATTAATTTTTTAGTTATTGGCGTTTGGCCTGGACCTGACTACTGGAATATTTCCTTTATTATGATAAAAAAATACGTTAAATTCTAATCATAAATAGTTATTGCTAATTAAACTCATTATGTATATAAATCTGCCTAAGAAATACGATACGTATATGTTAAATTGGATTAAAGGATGAGATTGGATTTTAACATAAAATATATTTGTATAAATTATTGATGAAAACGTAATTCTTGAAGAACAGTTTCACTGATTATACTACAGGAAACGCATCATAACATGAAACTAGTGTCCTGACAAATATCATAGCATCATAACATGAAACTAGTGTCCTGACAAATATCATAGTTTTACCTTTTGGAATATTTGAAGACATGATTTTTCAGAAAAACATAATGAATTTAAAGGAACTGAATACTTGACACACATATACTGTTAATGAATAAAGTATATTATTAATAACGTAATACTTATAATAAAGTCAGGTGATTAGAATTAGACTTATATCGTTGTTGTTAGTCCAAAACCCCTTCGTAAGTCCGAAAGAATTAAAATTTTCAGTTGTAATAAAATATTTATATTACTTCAATTTCTTATCAGATAAAAAATAAAAGTAAAATGTAAGTTTTTATTCAATTTATTTTTAGGATATTGGGAGTTACGAGGTTTTGTATTTAATTTAATGCTAGTATCAACTGTTATATGTAGCTGTAATTAGCGTAGCATGAAGGAACCCATTGATAACTTGCCTTCCGTTATTATAATTGTTGTGTTTTAAGGACGAACATGGTTAATAATGTGAATGTGTGTCATAGTGGAATTTGAAAATAAAAAAAATGTTTCAGTTATTCTGTGGGTAATTTATTGTGACATCAACATGCTCCATTTAATAAGAAAGTAGTTACGAGGTATGAGTATGCTTACCTTCTGCAGTAATTTAACTTTAAATCTTGAAAATTAAAAACATTATAACTCATTAAGTGAAACTTTCTCATCTGAATCATCAGTTCATCCAAATTCATAACATATTTGTAGTTTATGAAAAATTGAATGTGTTTGCATGGTAGTAGTTACACACAAGCTGAACATTATCACACGCGTGATGATAATGACGCGGGAAAACCACATTCATTTCCTGCAGGTGAACTAATTTTTTGTGGATATTTAGGGGGGCGGTCCATAAAAGTATCTAGGACTGACGTTTCCGGTTCTCTGCTTTGGTAGTTCTCGATGTTCATCTAAACAATTGAGCTTGTATTCTATGATACATGTAGGTAAATAGCGTAATAATTTTAGATATGTAACTGTTGGATCACCTGTTTTTATTCTTAAGCTAATAGATTGGTGTAGTAGAATACTAATAAATACCTACTACACATACAGGTAATCGTTCACTGAGCTTTATTTCTAACCTGTAAATAGCGATAAAGTTCTTCTCTCTGGAAAGTGGACTGTATTTTAGGAAATGCTGAGACACAAATAATTAATCATATGAAGATAAGACTATATTTAAACAAGTAATAATACATTAAGGTTGCACGTGCTCAAGTCTTGTTCAGTAAGTTTACCACGTGCTCTCGTCGCTTTCAGTTCTCTCACAAAGTACTTACACAGAGCGTCACTCTTCTAATTCACTTAATAATGCTTATAATGTGTGGCTATTGATTTCAGCCTTAATTTATCACTCACAGTTTATTTATGTGCTCGTGTAGATGCTTAAACACTATGTGCAGAGGCGCACCACTAAACACGTCCGACATCTACGAGACGCACACACACACGACCGCTCGCTAGGAGCTCCACAAGCACAAGACACGACCGCTACTTACGAGCGCCACAAGCACAAGACACGACCGCTACTTACGAGCGCCACAAGCACAAGGAAGCGTGCGTACGCCACGAGGTTCAAACCACGAGAGGACTCAGGTTGGCCAACATTGACAACTCCCGCCAACCACTCAAGGCAGCCAACCTGAGGCGTCAACATGCTCCCCCCTTTGAGAGATCTCACGATTTAACACATCGGTGAATCTCTCAACACAACTGGGTAAGGGAACAAGTTTCACAATTGCTCGTCGAAATAATCCAGTTTTAGTCTTAAGGGTGACCACTCGCACCACACCATCGATCCCAGGGTGAAGCTGTTGGATCACACCAGTCTTCCATACCAGAGGTGGTAAGTTGTCGTCCCGAAGGATCACAAGATCACCGACAGCTGGGCACCATCTTCCGGCAGACAGCCATTTCCTCCTTTGCTGAAGCGACTGCAGGTATTGTTCTGGACCACTGTTGCCAGAAAGACCTGTAGAGAGCCTGAACTACCTTCCACCTTGTATCGTAGGAAAGGGGACAGTTGGCTATATCGGGAGGGATAGTGCTAGTTAATAGTCTACCGACCAGGAAGTGACTGGGAGTTAGGTACATTTCTTCATGGGATTCACTGGGCGTGCAGATAGGTCTAGAATTCAGTACAGACTCGATCTGACACAACAAAGTACACAATTCTTCAAAGCTAAGAATAGTTTTGGCTATAGTCCTTTTCATAAGGGATTTAACCGATTTTATTCCTGCATCCCAAAGTCCACCAAAATGGGGACTAGAAGGAGGAATAAATCTCCATTCAATATTCATATTTGCTATGTTCTCGGTAATAGCATTCGTATGATTCTTGACAAAATTCAATAGCTCGTTATTGGCACCCACAAAATTTGAACCATTATCACTCAATATGAGACAAGGGCGTCCTCTGCGGGCAACAAATCTATAGAGGGCAGCAATAAAGTCCTTAGTAGTAAGGCTCCTGACAACTTCTAAATGGATAGCCTTAGTTACTAAACATAACAAAAAGTGCTATGTAAGCCTTGAATTTCACCTTAGATCTTGGGTTGTCTCCCTTTATTACAATTGGACCCCCGTAGTCCAAACCTACCTTAACAAAGGGAAGACTTTGCTCTACTCTATACTCAGGAAGTTTTAAAGACTCAATGACCTTGGACATCAAATTAGCAAGTAACAACGCGGCGCAGAGTTCCAAACGAGCAATAGTCTGTTGCTTCAATGGTGCAACTCTGGGTTTAGAACACAACAAATGCACTGATACTTGATTGTTTTGCGATACATTACGAATATAAATACAGGCGCCGTAGGCAGATTCTGAAGCATCACAGAAGCCATGTATTTCCACACATTTTGCATTAACATAGGGCATTACATTTCTAGGAACACGAATATTATTTAACACACACAACTCATTACAGATTTCCAACCAACGTTGCACTATAGAAGAAGATTGTTCCAATAGCTCATCCCATTCTACCTTTAACTGCCAAAGAGCTTGGATGATGAGTTTACACTTCACTACCACACACCCTAAGAGACCAAGAGGATCAAATATTGAAGCCTCAGTGGAAAGAATGTTTCTCTTGGTGATCCTTCCTTGATCTGGATTGATCTTGATCTGAATTTGGAACTCATCAGAAGAGGGATGCCAAATGATACCTAAAGTTTTGACTGCTTCCTCCTTAGTAAGATTACAAGGGGTTAGAGTTTCTCTGTCTTCTTCTGGAACATTAACAAGAGCGTCTGGACAATTTGACTTCCATTTTCTTAAATGAAATTGGGCACTATCTAGCACAGAAGACACTTTACCTTGTAATTCTTGTGCACTTTCCACGGTATCCGAACCACAAATGAAATCGTCCATATAAAAACAAGACTGTATGGCATCAGAAGCGATAGGATGTGATTCCTTACATTGCTTAGATAATTCAAGCAAACATCTTGTTGCTAGAAACGACGCTGGAGCAGTGCCATAGGTCACGGTAGTAAGACGATACTCCCTTAAAGCCTCATCAGGTGACTCACGCCAGACGATGCGTTGCAAGTCCCTGTCGTCGGGGTGCACCAATATGCAACGATACATTTTAGCTATGTCGGCAGATAGCGCAACCTGATAAGTACGAAACCTCATGACAGTAGACAACAGTTCTGGTTGTATAGACGGTCCAACCATGAGCGTAGCATTCAAGGAAACTCCATTAGAAGATTCGCAACTTCCATCGAAAACAACTCGTAATTTGGTCGTTGTACTAGACTCTTTAATTACGCAATGATGCGGTAAGTAGAACGTACTCTTGTTTCCTTCTACGGGAGGTGCAAGCTCCATGTGTCCCAGATCGCTGTATTCTCTCATAAATCCGACATAGTGTTCCTTTAATTGAGAATGTTTATCAAGCTTACTCTCAATGTGCTTAAATCTCTTAATAGCAGTGTGCATAGATTCAGCGACAGAAGGAACATCAAGACGTATAGGTAACTTCACAATAAAACGACCAGATTCATCTCTTTGAATGTTTTCAACGAAATGTTGTTCACACGCTTTCTCTTCTGGACTAAGAACAGGGTTTTGCAGTTCGTCTAGCTGCCAGAACCTTTCCAGTTTTTTATCCAGAGAATCAAGTTTCACAACGTTTACCGAACGAGGATCTACTCTTTTCTTAATACAAAGTTCAGGAAAGGCACCTGAAAATATGTAACCAAACTCTGTTTTGATCAACGTGGGGTATCCCTTCCTTCTCAAAGTCTCAGAACAAACAATATCATGGTACACGTCTGCGCCGAGAAGAAGTTCAATCGTAGCAGGTTTATTAAAGTTTGGATCACTCAACACAATGTTAGATGGAATATTCCAGTTTGAATGATCAATCTCGGTGGCAGGACATTGAGATGTGATATTCTCTACGACAGCACAATTCAAGTTCAACCTATAGTTAGACACTCTGGACAACAATTGCACCTTACAAGTAAGACTGACTGGAGAGACATCTGAGTCTCCAATACCTACAATAGGAAGTTTGCACGATTGGGTTGCAAGACCTAACTTGCTCAACAGATTTGTAGTCATAAAAGATAACTGGCTGGCAGAGTCCAGTAACGCTCTAACCTTAACTAACCGCCCTACTTTATCTTTCACATTAACACAGGCCGTGCTAAGAAGTACGTTTGAGCCTAGCCCGGAGGTTATCTTCATAGCAGTGGGAGACACAATAGCTGGATGCTCAACATTAGGCTTTCTTTCAAAATGTATTAAAATATTGTGTTTGCGTTGACATTTGGAACAAGGTTTCTCTTTACAAAATCTCGCTGTATGCCCCTTTGAAAAGCAATTATAACATAATCTAATCTGACCAACTAAATGTACTCTATCATCTACAGTTAATTGGTTGAATTCCTCACAATCTGTTAAATTATGTTTATTTGATTTGCAATTATGGCAATATCTCGATTTGCTGTCATTAGCAATATGGAAAGATTTGACTTTAGGCTTTACATCTAGTTTCTCATTCACTACAATGTTTTTACATTCACTGAGCTCCAAAGTTTGAGCCTTTCTCTCCAAAAATTCCATAAACTCGACTAAGCTAGGGATATCCGTAGCACCGTGTTTAGCTTCCCACTCTGACCTATGAATACCTTTCATTTTACTTGATATCATTTCCTGCAACATTAGATCTGATAACAGAACATCACTCCGAAGATTCTCTATGGCATTAATATTGCCTTTTACTTGGTTAAGTACTTTCCTATACTCTGCAGCAGTACCTGTACTACAAGAAGGTAAGCTGAGTAAGCACTTAACATGCTGAGACAATATCATGCGTCTGTTGTCGTACCTTTGCTGAATTAACTTCCAGGCGGTACCAAAATTGCCTTCAGTTATCGCTAAATTACTGAGTAATTGCCTAGGTTCGCCTTCTAGTGACGATAATAAATAATGAAGCCTTTGAACATTATCTAAGTTGGTATTGTTAATCACCAGGGACTCAAAGGTATTCTTAAATGAGAGGTATTCAGTCAATTCTCCTTGGAAATGGGGAATCTGAATAGCCGGTAACTTAAAACTACAACTCGATCTACTGGATGCACGTGACTCATCAAAACCATGACTATCTGTAGGTTTTTGAAGACTTTCTATTAAATCCTGCACCTTGCCACACAACTCATAATATTCATTTTCAAAATCCTCATGATTCCTTGCATGATCCTGACCTGGCTTTGAATCTACTTCAAGCTCTAAGAAATTCCTAACTGCCTCAAACTGTTCCCAAATATCTCCTAGCTTACTTTGTCTAGCTACTAGGGTGTTTTGGGAAATGGTTTCACTATTGATATAATTTTTCCAAATTAGTAAGGCTTCTTTTAAGAATGCCTCGCTTTTGGATAGCCTTTGCCTCACTTTCAAATGACATTTTGATAAATAACAAATTACCGAACACTATAACACAAAATATTTTATAAAATAATTAAAAATATATATATAAATCACACAAATAATATGGAAATTTGAAATATCATGTCAGCTCGACTCAATACTGAATGAGGTAGGATATCAGCTCTAAGATAGGAGATACAAGCATGCAGTAGTACTTATCTTTAGGTCTCTACTAGGATTTCCAATAGACCAGACATCTGTGGTACTCTAGAATGGGACACCACGCTGCTAGAAGGTCACAGCACCGTTGATATCAAAGGATAGCTCACTCGAAGATCTGCGAGGGGGTCGCGGTCCACTAGTTGATAACCGAAACACCACGTGGTAACGCTTTCACTGTTTCTTTGTTTAATATAATTCTTCACGTAAGTAATACTTTTTGTGTCACAATATCACGATTTTTCACAAGGCGGCTGTTAGATCCGGCCCGGAGGACCAAAAATATGTAGCAGAATAATAATAAATACCTACTACACATACAGGTAATCGTTCACTGAGCTTTATTTCTAACCTGTAAATAGCGATAAAGTTCTTCTCTCTGGAAAGTGGACTGTATTTTAGGAAATGCTGTGACACAAATAATTACACATATGAAGATAAGACTATATTTAAACAAGTAATAATACATTAAGGTTGCACGTGCTCAAGTCTTGTTCAGTAAGTTTACCACGTGCTCTCGTCGCTTTCAGTTCTCTCACAAAGTACTTACACAGAGCGTCACTCTTCTAATTCACTTAATAATGCTTATAATGTGTGGCTATTGATTTCAGCCTTAATTTATCACTCACAGTTTATTTATGTGCTCGTGTAGATGCTTAAAACACTATGTGCAGAGGCGCACCACTAAACACGTCCGACATCTACGAGACGCACACACACACGACCGCTCGCTAGGAGCTCCACAAGCACAAGACACGACCGCTACTTACGAGCGCCACAAGCACAAGACACGACCGCTACTTACGAGCGCCACAAGCACAAGGAAGCGTGCGTACGCCACGAGGTTCAAACCACGAGAGGACTCAGGTTGGCCAACATTGACAACTCCCGCCAACCACTCAAGGCAGCCAACCTGAGGCGTCAACAGATTGGTATGAATTTATGCCATTGTATTTCTTGAAAAAACCTGTGATCTAAGTAATGAGTTATATGTGGGTATGGATTTGGATGTGGTTTTTTAAAGATGTCAATGTAGCATGCAGGTGAATATATTTCACGATACATTAGCCTTCTTCCAATAACAGAGTGCATTGAATCGCGTTCCACCTGGGTGTAACCCTTCTCCAGGCATTTCTCTTGTATTGTGATTTACTTTGCTACTGTTACATAAAGTACAGAGAATTGTAGCACTGTTTCTATTTTAGTACGTGCAGCCGTCACTGTACATGGCTAACTTCGTTCCTCATTTATCACATAACTTAAAAAGAAAGTCCAAAATGATTTTGCTGAATCTCGTCACTTAATCTTGCTTCTACCTTTTATCAAATATAACAGAAATATATTTTACACTGTAGGTTATAAATTGCGAAATTATGGACTTCTAGTTTTGTTTTATGATACAAAGCAGAATCATTTACAAAAGGGCTTAAAAGCACTGTCTGAAGATCCATTGTGAATTAATCAATTTGTCTTTATACTTTTCAACGCGTGTTGTTTTCGTGCTCTCAATGTGCTGATTATAAATTCATTTAGTTACATATGAACAACATAAATCAGATTCGTATTTTTTAGGTTGAAATACTTCTGTGTACTGAGAACAGAATTCTGTGAAGATAAGTGACCATGATGTTGATTCATGTCCATTTCTCTCAACAGTTGCTTTTCTAAAAAGATTCCAAAAAAAACTTTATAGAGGTGGTTTGACAGTGGTAGATTCCAGATTAGGAAGTACATTTAAAAATGAAATAATATAGTTTTGATTATATTTTTCCTTTTTATTTGTAAGTGATGTTTCATTGCCAGGCTGCTCCGTGTAAATACTACCATTGATAGCGTAGGGGAAAACTCACTATCTTATGTTAAGTGTATTAAGAAACTGTGTTTTACATGGTACTATTTTTCTCTTGCCATTGGGTTCAAGTATCGAAAACTACAGTTTCGAATGGACACGTTATTGATTCCACACTTGCTTTCAATTGGCTCTGTACCGGAGCTCAATGGTAGGCAAAAGATCTCAGGGTTATGAACTCTTTATAAGCAAAAGAACAACGTATAAATGTACACTCAATTTTAACGAAACCAAGAGCTCTTTATTTTCGGAGAAATACACTTTTGTTAATACAGTTACAAGTTTTATCTAAGAGTGGAGTCGATTAAATACTTAGAGGTCCACGAGCTCGAGTCAATATTTTTAAAGTCCAAATGCTTAACGGACTATAACTTTAAATTTAACTAATTCTCGGACGAATCTAATATTAACACTGAATCGGAGATCGCGGTCTGCAGGTCTACGATGTTCCAACACTGAACACAGAGGCACTGAGAGTGATAGATTTTTAACTGGATCGAAGATCGCGGTCTGCAGATCTACTATGTTTCAACACTGATCACAGAGTCACTGAGAGTGATAGTTAGTATTTTGATATAAGTTCTCGCTTATAAAGGCGGTGGCTCCTCCCACTTTTCTCGAATCCACTCTTTACAATTGAATATATATTTATGTTTTGTAATATTATTTACTAGTATGTATAACATTTCTAAGAACTGGGTAAATTGGTTCTTTGATATTTAATAGAAAAATGTTTATCAGTTTCTTTGTAAACTGTCAATGTTAAGAGATTATCTTTTCTAGAGGTGAATGAATGTCTTTTGTTGTCTGTACTAGGCAGGTAGTAATTCTTTATCATCATTTCTTGGAATTCCTTTCTAATAATTGGTCAATAGATTTTTAATATTTTTAATAGCTAACTAATGTTATCTTTTCTTATTGGTTGTATAGACTGCTAATTGGAATTCTTTTGACAATACCCTTTTTGTGTTCCTATATACGTTGGGCGCCATTATGTACCGGAGCTCAATGGTAGGCAAAAGATCTCAGGGTTATGAACTCCTTTATAAGCAAAAGAACAACGTATAAATGTACACTCAATTTTAACGAATCCAAGAACTCTTTATTTTCGGAGAAATACACTTTTGTTAATACAGTTACAAGTTTTATCTAAGAGTGGAGTCGATGAAATACTTAGAGGTCCACGTGCTCGAGACAATATTTTTAAAGTCCAAATGCTTAACGGACTATAACTTTAAATTTAACTAATTCTCGGACGAATCTAATATTAACACTGAATCGGAGATCGCGGTCTGCAGGTCTACGATGTTCCAACACTGAACACAGAGTCACTGAGAGTGATAGATTTTTAACTGGATTGAAGATCGCGGTCTGCAGATCTACTATGTTTCAACACTGATCACAGAGTCACTGAGAGTGATAGTTAGTATTTTGATATAAGTTCTCGCTTATAAAGGCGGTGGCTCCTCCCACTTTTCTCGAATCCACTCCTTACAATTGAATATATATTTATTTTTTATAATATTATTTACTAGTATGTATAACATTTCTAAGAACTGGGTAAATTGGTTCTTTGATATTTAATAGAAAAATGTTTATCAGTTTCTTTGTAAACTGTCAATGTTAAGAGATTATCTTTTCTAGAGGTGAATGAATGTCTTTTGTTGTCTGTACTAGGCAGGTAGTAATTCTTTATCATCATTTCTTGGAATTCCTTAGTAGCATTAATTGGTTTCTAAGAATTGGTCAATAGATTTTTTAATATTTTTAATAGCTAACTAATGTTATCTTTTCTTATTAGTTGTATAGACTGCTAATTGGAATTCTTTTGACAATATCCTTTTTGTGTTCCTATATTATTTGTAAGTTGTGTAGTAGGTAGAGTTCTGATAATACCTCTTTATTTGTCATTTGTATATCAGGTAGCGTTCTACAGTATTTTATTCTAGACAAATGTAGGTGGAAATTTTACCTGGATATTTTTACTTTTCCACATACATATTTTATAGCGATATTAGTAATATATTCTATTTTCATTTTTTATAGATTTATTTAATTTTAATAACAATTTAATATATTTCGGAACATTTTAGTTTCAGCTCCATGCATATTAGAGTTGTATCTTAGTTTATATGTCTCCTTACATATTAATCGCTACAGCTCGCATCGGACCGTGTATTTTAAAAACGTACGGCGTTTATTGCAAGAAGACAAGTTTCCAAACTTGTGTTGTATCGATTTGCGGTCTTCTGAATTTTTACCTTATAACCATTGGGTATTTTAGGACCAGGAAGAAACAAAATCTTTCCAAGGAAAAATACATCGTGTTCCAAAATGATGGATGGAGTTTCGAGTAGTTGGTATAGCTTTACAAACGAAAGACAAAGCGTGATTATTTGCTATAATGAAAGAAAAAAATGCGAACGTTTTATATCATGTATGCAGTCATTTGTTTCTTGTCATTATTACGTCACAGCGTTAAATTTGTGAAAATGGCGACTCCTGTACAGAAATCATTCTGTGTGTTGCAATTTGCGAGGTCTGGTCCTATTGTTGCAGTGCAGCTAGCTTTCCGACGGCAATTTAGAATTGATCCTCCGACAGTTAAAGTATCCGTCGATGATTAGACAGTTAGAAATAACTGGATGTATCTGTAAAAGGAAAAGTGCAGGACATCCATGAACACCAAATGAAAGAATCGAGAATGTCAGAACAACTCCAAGATCTCCTGATCTCATACCTTGTGATTTTTTCCTGTGGGTATTTGAAGGACCATGTGTACGTACCACCACTTCCCGTCGACCTTCCAGACTTGAGAAGGATTGTTCCTGCTGTCGAATCCATTACTTCAAATATGCTGGCCCAAGTTTGGGAGGAATTCGTCTTTCGGCTAGATGTGTGCCGTGTAAGGAAAGGTGTTCATATCGAACATTTATAAAGTATGTTACGAAAACTCGAAGAGTGTCTCTTTATTCCCATGTTCTTATATATATATATATATATATGTTATAATAAAATCTTTAACATTGAGCAATGCAAGCTTAATATGGTATGATAAGAAAAATAAATGCCTGGACGGGATTCGAACCCGGATCTCTGAGTCTGTACCTCAGCGTGATATCCATTACACTACCAGGCGAATCCAATTCAAACACTTATTTTTCTTATATATGTATTATACTCTCCATTATTACTAGATGTCGCGAGAACACTGTCTTCACTGCCATCTAGTAGCTGACTGTATCAAGTAAGCAAATTAAAAAGAATATTTATTTTACTTTATAGCAGTGACGCTTTATCAATGTTATAATTAAATCTTTAACATTGAGCAATGCAAGCTTAATATGGCATGATAAGAAAAATAAATGCCTGGACGGGATTCGAACCCCGATCTCTGAGTCTGTACCTCAGCGTGATATCCATTACACTACCAGGCGAATCCAATTCAAACACTTATTTTTCTTATATATGTATTATACTCTCCATTATTACTAGATGTCGCGAGAACACTGTCTTCACTGCCATCTAGTAGCTGACTGTATCAAGTAAGCAAATTAAAAAGAATATTTATTTTACTTTATAGCAGTGACGCTTTATCAATGTTATAATTAAATCTTTAACATTGAGCAATGCAAGCTTAATATGGTATGATAAGAAAAATAAATGCCTGGACGGGATTCGAACCCCGATCTCTGAGTCTGTACCTCAGCGTGATATCCATTACACTACCAGGCGAATCCAATTCAAACACTTATTTTTCTTATATATGTATTATACTCTCCATTATTACTAGATGTCGCGAGAACACTGTCTTCACTGCCATCTAGTAGCTGACTGTATCAAGTAAGCAAATTAAAAAGAATATTTATTTTACTTTATAGCAGTGACGCTTTATCAATGTTATAATTAAATCTTTAACATTGAGCAATGCAAGCTTAATATGGTATGATAAGAAAAATAAATGCCTGGACGGGATTCGAACCCCGATCTCTGAGTCTGTACCTCAGCGTGATATCCATTACACTACCAGGCGAATCCAATTCAAACACTTATTTTTCTTATATATGTATTATACTCTCCATTATTACTAGATGTCGCGAGAACACTGTCTTCACTGCCATCTAGTAGCTGACTGTAACAAGTAAGCAAATTAAAAAGAATATTTATTTTACTTTATAGCAGTGACGCTTTATCAATGTTATAATTAAATCTTTAACATTGAGCAATGCAAGCTTAATATGGTATGATAAGAAAAATAAATGCCTGGACGGGATTCGAACCCGGATCTCTGAGTCTGTACCTCAGCGTGATATCCATTACACTACCAGGCGAATCCAATTCAAACACTTATTTTTTCTTATATATGTATTATACTCTCCATTATTACTAGATGTCGCGAGAACACTGTCTTCACTGCCATCTAGTAGCTGACTGTATCAAGTAAGCAAATTAAAAAGAATATTTATTTTACTTTATAGCAGTGACGCTTTATCAATGTTATAATTAAATCTTTAACATTGAGCAATGCAAGCTTAATATGGTATGATAAGAAAAATAAATGCCTGGACGGGATTCGAACCCGGATCTCTGAGTCTGTACCTCAGCGTGATATCCATTACACTACCAGGCGAATCCAATTCAAACACTTTTTTTCTTATATATGTATTATACTCTCCATTATTACTAGATGTCGCGAGAACACTCTTTACTTGATATAGTCAGCTACTAGATGGTAGTGAAGACAGTGTTCTCGCGACATCTAGTAATAATGGAGAGTATAATACATATATAAGAAAAAAATAAGTGTTTGAATTGGATTCGCCTGGTAGTGTAATGGATATCACGCTGAGGTACAGACTCAGAGATCCGGGTTCGAATCGCGTCCAGGCATTTATTTTTCTTATCATACCATATATATATATCGTGTAAGGGAAATTGAACAACTTTGAAACCCATCCACCATTTTATACACTGTGTATTTATTGTTATTATTATTATTATTATTATTATTATTATTATTATTATTATTAGTATTATTATTATTATTGGATATTGTTTAACATAAATACCTAAAGTACGCTTCACACAACTGACACAAATCTATATGTTTAATTAAAAACGATATAGTCAATCGACATATAAATATGCGAACAATAAAAATAAATATGAAGTCCATTAATTCTGAGAACTAGATTAAAATATTTTAAATAATTTATTTAAATTGTTATATTTTGACAAGATATTAAAGAGATCATACCCAGGTAATTGTTAAAATCTAGGAAGAAATATACGGAAAATTAAACAGAAAAAACTAAGTATGTTTAATATAATGCAGTAACGTTAGAAAACAAACCACTCTAATTAATATTGTTGCTACTGATTATATAACAAGAGCAACTGTAACAAAAATTAATGAACGATGAATAATTGAATCAAAAACTTACGTGCTCTGTTAGAAATTATTTAATGTTAAATTCTTGATTTGAAATCATTTTTATATTCAGAAAATAAATATTCTAAATGTTCTTCAATTTCTATAAGATCCATTGTTATTCAACAAGCTCTTAAGATCTAAATGTACAAGTTTGATTCCCCTCGAATTTTCCGTTATTCAAACCATCAGAACAGAATTGGTCCTAAGACTTGCTCAAGATCTAAAAGCCGAATTAGCTATCATTATTTCTAACCCATGAAGTACCATTTCACGTAGAGTATAATTACATGATATTAAATAAACTTGCATCTTTTAACACTATAATAATTAATCTATCATATTTATTATATTGTAACTAATCATAATATATTTAGACAGTACAAACACAAAATTGTAGATACACGAATGGCCACTGTGTAACCAAATTAAAGGCTGATTACTTGTATGCATATGAGCTGAGTAAGATGAGTAAATCAAAACCATGTATCTCCACAACTCAAGCAATATAATCACCAAAACCTCGTATTCAGCACTTCCGATTTCTTGAATTAACTGACTAAGGGTCCGTTTCACCAACAGAGGTAACCGTATTACGCCAGTTTAAGCTATGGCGTAATACAGTTTTCTCTGTTGGTGAAACTGACCCTAAGGCAACAAAACCTCTTATATATAAACTGGCTGTACGAGGTATTGTACTTACAGAAATATTCTAAATCTGCTCTACGTGGTTTAATTTTTGCAGGAAATGTTTTGCACATTGTTCGCTGAGAATTAATTCACAATTGAGGATCGAGATTTGAATTCTCCCTACAACTCCATGGCGAGACAGGCATAGAAAGAATTTGTCCTACCAGCCGGCTCCTGACCTCATATCTACGCGTGTTAATCACAGAGATAGACGATCATCCTGCCAGTGTAGGGGTTACTTATGGTCATCATGTCGGGTTTTCCAACCGTTATTGCTGGTTTTCTGAACCTGAAGCCTCTACGTATTGTTTTTACCCAAATTCCTCAAAATGCTGGGTGTTCACCGGTCCCATAAAGACAGAAATTCCATGACAAAATTTCTTCCCCCGTATAGACCTGAACCAATGCATTTACGTTAGCTCTGTACCAAGGCCTGTTGCCTTAATCACCCGGCTACGGCGCGGGGAGTATTTTAAGTCAGAAGACTCAAAATCTCAAACTTAGTTGGCGGTGGAGGTTTTGGAGTAACAGTGACGATATTACATGTTTTCTTCACAGCTCTCTCCATTAATACAAGTTTTCAATTTTTTTACAGAAGCAATGGCTGAATCTCAGCTGTAAATCTGGTTGTTGTTACAATGGAGCTATATCCCACGAACTGTTACATTGCTTGGGTTTCCTTCACCAACAGAATGCACACAATCGAGAACATTACGTCACGATTCATTGGGAAAATATCCTTGAATGTAAGTATTGATTGTTTTACCCAAATTCATCATGATGCTGGGTGGATTGAAGTGCAGAAAGCTATCAAACAAAGAGTCAACTCTAGACGTGCATTGCAGAGACATTTGTCATGCCATCTTCTTTCAGAAAATAGTGTATTAAGAATACATAAAATGATAACTCTTCCAGTTTTAGTAGATGCATCCAAACTTGAACTGTTATTATTTAGGAGAGAAAAAAGAGTGTAATTCAGAATGAAAATATTTAGAAAAGCAACAGAGACACACAGGCACGTGAATAGATATTTCTATATATATTACCTGTCTAACGGATCTCTGCCCCCGTAAGATATACGAACTATAGTCTACTTCCTTTTCTGCCTCGGCAAATAATTTCCCTCCCTGCATTCCTATCACTTTCTCTTGCACTTTCACTTCAGTTTTGTCAACTCGACTCCAACTTTACATTATTCAATATTCAAGAGCCATGACACTGGAGGAACTTTGGCAACATCCCTATCGATAAGTTACCGTGTCTGCTATTTGACGTAGTGGGAAGGGAGTGCGGTGAAATGGTGTGAGTATAGACGTGTACTTCTCAAGAAAGATGCCATCGCTAAAGGTGCACAGATCTGTTGGTCCGAGTATAACATGATCCACGTGATATTTATGGAAACCTGATATAACAAGAAGAGTTAAATCATGTACACTGAAGTCGTGTGGTACAATTTGGGAATTGACGATCATTTTAGAAAAATAGAGAGAAATCACCTATTACAAGACCAATCAAATGACCCGCGAATTTCTCACTTATTTTAATGTGCTTTAATTTTAGTTTTCTACTAATACTCTTTAAAGGATTTTCATAGCTTTCATTCCTTCTATGATGCATATATTTTTATTTCATAATATATAAATCTGATCATAATTATATTTGTCACTGCACATTTTAAATTAATCTACATTTAGTGATTCTGAACTGAAATATAAAAGTTCATCGATCGAACAAAAATATTTTCAAGGATTTTTTTTTTATGGCAACGTGCTGTGAAACTAAGTATAAAGTTAACGAAATGACCCCTTTCTCCTCTGACCTTCTTCAGTGCGATTGTGCTTTTGAAAAAAGCAAGTTTCCTTTCAAATGTGAGGAATCCCTTTAAATTTAATTTAACTTATTGTAGTATGAGTTTGGCTTAACTGTGACATGAGCGTGGAAAAAAGTAAGTTAGTGAAAAGAAGACGTATCAGCTTTTCATTTTATATCAATAACTCAGGAAGATTTCTCTAAAAAGAACAAGTTGTTGGACACATGTTTTCTAGTAGGAACTACAAAGGGAAGGGATATTTTTTATGAAGCAGTTAAAACTTTCAATGATACATTTTGAAGTTTTGAAAAATATTCAGCAGTTTTAACAGACGTTGAACCAGATATGATAGGAAGGAAGTTTGGACTAGTTGGCATTTTGACAGAAAGTGACGTGAATTGTTCAGCATTTCATTGCATAATTTACCTACTCTCTCTTTGAGGAATATCATTAAAACAGAGTGAAATCCTTTAAAAAAGTTGTTAAAGTTATCAACATGATATGGAGAGGTAACAGAAACATTTTGCATTGTCACTTACGTACATTTTTTGAGGAAATGATATCAGAATATGGTGACCTACCGTACTTCATATGAGGTGGCTACGTGAGGGGAGTCGTTTCCTAAGGTTACATTTCTACAGAGCATTGATTCTCTCTCTCTGTACCCATAAATCTGGTCCCTTCCAGAGATATTTAACCAAAGTAATATAGCTACTCGTATTTCTGTACATATTTTAGCGAGTGACAGGTGGTTTGCTCATGGGCTCAAAGAGAGACAACACAAATATGTAGATGTGATTTAACTCATAGTATTTTATTCCGGCTAGTGGTTCTTCTATGAGTCCGAAAATCTTCCGACCAGTGACTTATCCCTTGGAATAATCTATCAGTGGCGTGCATTCAATCCCCGCAACAACTCGCCACTCCGTCTCGAGGCTTGTACGCACACTAACTCACCATATGTCTTACCTGTATGGGACAATTCTTATTGCTTATGTGATGTGTTTGTACTGATAGTATGTAGTGGTGGCCAGCATTGCTTGGATAATTAGTATATTAATAATTTCGGGAAAAAATAAAATAATATAATATATTTACCAAATGTCATTCAAATCAATTACGCGTAAACATCAAAATTCCCGTCGCGGCAGCAGACTATCACATTCGGTTTGACGGAGCCTTCTGCGAATTCACATTATCTCCATAGAGGAACACATACAGTGTTTCCTCACTAACACCAGCTATTGCGCTACAGGTGAATCTGCCCAAGTGCAATATAATGCATTTGGATGTGTGCCTGCTATGACCCACTAGACGAATATTGTGTCTTATTCCATCTACTTTTTACTGAATACCAGCTATCTGGACCCAGGTAACGTCACAACTCGAATAAGTATTACACAAGGTCGAATGACGTTTCGATCTAACGATTTGTGAAACATCCATTTGACAATGAAACGCGATTGACTCATTTTAAAAATGTAAAATCCTAAATAATATAACTTTCCGAAATAATGTTTTTTTTTAATTATTAATGTACGTTAGTTATAATTTTTACAAAATAATTAAAGAAAGGAATAAAAAATAAGATTGTGCGGTACGTTTTGTCGGTTATAGCAACCTGTTATTTTAAGAAGTTTTAATTTTATCATATATCTGAATAACAACAATTAAATTATTAAGAACATGTTTATACTTGTATTATTTGTGGAAAACAATATTTATCGGCACTGAGTTCGTTCGGATGCGTTATTAATATGTTCGTACGAGTTTTAAATTGTTACTGATTAATGTGATTTTTCAATTTAGTAAAACTGAATGCAAGTGACTGTATAATTTATAATTTACATACTAGATCATTTACGTACAGCCCTTTCAACGTGAAAAATTACCTCGTATAACCTGGTAGGCCAACTCCAGATTTACCTGATCTAAAAAAACAGCTAATTTACAAGGCATGTTTCTAACATTAAATATATTGAATTGTGCATGCATGAGTATGAATTTTAAAATGGTCATTTTTATATGTTGTAGTATTTTGGAAGATTAATGGAAACACATTTACAGTAATAAATGTTTATGCTATTTATAAACTGAATAATTCGGAATAATGTTTTAAAAACTGTAAGTTATATTTTCAGTGGGACAGAATCCCAAAAAGCTGTCTAACGACTTTCAAATTTTCTACTCGGGAGTTTTCGGGGTCGCTGAAAACGAATCCAATATGAGTTTTGGCAAAACGAAAATGGTGGATCCAATATGACGACGAGTATATTATAAAATTTTTACTTTTTCGGTGAAATTTTGTATCTGGGGGTTTTACACTGAGCTAATTACGAATAAGATGTTCGTTTTTGAATAAACAAAACAATAATTTAAGCGTAATTGTATCGGCAATCTATAAGAATCAGAAAGATTCTGGCGGGGAACTCTGTAAAAAATAAATATATTTCTTTATTTGCACGCTACATTTAAATTGGATTAATCTAGTCACATTCACTATCATTAGATTCACTAGCGGTATGTATAGTGGACACGTGGTGTCGTCTTCAGTGTTCGTATCATCGGGTACAGTTAAATGTAGAGCTTCAAGCGACATTTGTTTTTTTTTTTTCGGTAGTTTTCGTACACTTGAAATATATGGATCGGAGCTAATTAACAGACGACAAAATACATCTTGCATTGTCAAAGAACGGTTGTTTTTGCGCGAGAATTCCTAGCGATTTGTGGCACGTTTCCTCACACATCTGACCGATCGGCAGTAAAGCCGAAGCAATGATTTGCGGACCATGAATAAGCAGTGAAATGAAGAACCATGAGTACAATTCAACAAATAATATCGCTGTTTCCCAAGCATAATTTGTAAATCATTCTTCTTTCTCTAACGGTGTTCGAAGACGATAGGTAAGGCGATGCTTTGGAGGGGCTCCCCATTGAAATCTTTTCCTATACCTGCGCAGCGTGAACCTTACAGCTTGCACGGTGAACAAAGGCGAGTTCCTCTGAACTACGTATATTCTTGGTGCAGTTTTTCCGTTTTGATCTACCACTACTATCCAAAAGCTTGTAGAAGGTCGACCATCGATCGCTTTCGACTCCGAAGTACTTTAAAAAGATCCGTCCTCAGATAATATGAATTGAATGTTTAACCATTCCGTATTCTTCTCGAATAACCTCTCTTCCTTCCGAGAGGCATTTTTCCACATATCACGCAGTTTTTAGAATATATAAGATATTTCTTTAGTTCTTCAGTCATAAAGAATGCATGGCCCAATTGGCACGAGACGTGCGCTTCAAGAATGAGAGCTGCATTGTCCACAGTCTGGGAAGCAAGGGTATTCTTAATTATGCGGAATATCTCTTTCCTTGTCAATTGCTGTGCTTCTCTAATGTCTGCAGTTCCTGAAATCCGTGAATAAGATGGGATTAAATCCCTCGGAACCGAAACTAGCATGTGAGTAGAAAACAAAAGATCTCACAACACTGCGACACTACTATATTGTGACATATTTTACTATGGTTTATTCAATGTACACAATAGTTCAAGAAGACACTTTTGAAATTCATCAGTTCTAGTTAAAACGCAGAAGATGAAACATTGTTTTGAAAGGTCTCCATATTAGAATAACTTGAAGAAATTTAACAACTTAGTTGAGGACGACTGACGTACCAGGTAAAAAAATATATAATTAACACCTTATATGTGTATTCATCCTTAACAAATAACTGATAATGAAAGAAGTTAAGAAATAATATGTAAATCAGCGACAAAATACCACGTCGAATTTTGCACGGCTTCAGAAAAAATCATATCACCGTTTGCGCAAAAATGTGCAAGTTTGTTGACCACGCTTTTTTTCGTTGGGATATAAGATTCAATAAAAAATATTCCAAAGAATGAGCGAGGACGAGCGATAAAGTTATGAATGTCTGAAAGTTTGCGTTTTCTCAAAAAGACACTCCCAATTCAGAACGAATAACTTCTTTCATAATAACAATTTTCAGTTATGTATTCAATTCTACATACCTCCACAAAGAGAATTAATTACACACTTTTCCAATTGAACTATTTTTCACGATTATAATGAGGTTTTTCTGTAGCGTATGGCGCGCGTCAAATTCGGTAGTTCGATGAGGCTCATGTAACGGTCTGTTTCAAATTAGTGATGGGTAATTCGAGAGTGAGTCGTTTAAAAAGAACGCTTCACTACTGTGAAGTGTCATAAAGTTACTCACTTTTAGTGAACTGCCAGTTCCGAGTACACTACGGTTCAGCACTGCTACTTAAAATTAAAATTAACTTTTTATTTCAAGCTCTAGATGTCTCACTCCAAATCAACTTTGCTCATTTCTTGATTACTCTACATTTCTCCGCCCATCGACCTCTTTCCCACGTCATCCATATCGTTCGTACTGCAGCGAGTGTCCGAGAGGAACTAACTATCTTGCCAAAGTGAACTGCCATAGAGGAACGAACTATCTAGCCTGAGTGAAGTTACGTAGAAGAACGAACTACCTTGGAAGAGTGAAGTGCCTTAGATGAATGAAGTGGTATGAAAGAACGAACTATCTTGGAAGAGTGAAGTGCCTTATATGACCAAGTGGTATCAAAGAACGAACTACCTTGGAACAGTGAAGTGTCTTAAAGGAATGTACTACCTTGACAGAGTGAACTGGCTTTAAACACCTCAGTACTTCAAACTCTCAACATTCGACACGTTCTTTCAGTCTTTACACGTACATTACGAGACTCTCCCGCCTCTTGCTTACGTCATTACTCATACGCAGCATTACTTAGTGATTACTCATTTTGATCTAAGGCATTACTAACGCTACAAATCTAATGCAATCTAATATTATAATTACTTTACATTTTATTTACTGGAATTCTGAAGGTATTTAATAAAAATCAATTTTATCCAAGTTTTAAAATAACATATTTTACTAGGTTTTCAAAAAGCTGTTGCAAACTTTAGTAAAAATCTTACCTTGCTACACATTTAGAGCGAATATGCCGTACAAGTTTAAAGCATCCCGCCCCTTGAATGAAACAGTGTATAGAACAAAAGTTACACTTTGTGATGATTTTGTAGAAGATTTCCGGTTGTTGGCCGTGGTCTTGAGACTTTTAGTTCCACGACGTTAAGCCAGAGACTGCGCCCGGCATCCTCAAGGGTTGTCTTCAGACTGGCAATTTTGTCGACTACCTGCCCTATTTATACATTTATCCGCAACGTCTTCTCTGCGAGGTCCGTTAATTCGTAAATTGTATCTGCCTTCTGGTTGGTTAGCATTAGGGTCATCTATTGCACCAATGAGGTTACTGTCTGATGTTCTATTCTCATTCTATTCTGATTCTAATTCTAACTCTGCAGAACAGAACGACATGGATGAAGAAGGATACTCACACCTGCCGGCACGTCACACAGCCAGAAAAAAACTACAATCGGAAATCATCCACAGCAATAGAAACGAGAAATATGTTTGACTCACTCAACTCTGACAAGGAAGAAATACCCCATAGTGGTTAGCATTAAAGACATAACACCATACAAATTTGAGTGTATCACAGCAGGAATTAAAAATGAAATATCAATGCGATACAACCAAGAAACACTAACCATCAGGACTACAACAAAAAAGAGCTTATGAACACTCTTATAAACACCTTAAGGTATCAAATGATAAGTTCTATACTCATGGCTACGGCAGACGTCCCATCTTCAAGATTACATTGAAAGGGTTTCCCAGCTCTATCACAGTCAAAGAAATATGTCATGAAATTGTAGATAGGAAACTGCCAATACAATAAGTGAGAAGTATAGAAAAACAAGTCACACGACAAGGCGTTAGGAAAAAGATTGAATTACCAATCCAAATCCTAACGTTCTACACAACAGAAGATCTTCAATCAAGACTAAAGAACCTCACAGAACTATTTAACATTCGTATCAGACTGGAACCATACAAGAAACCAACTGGAGGCACTCAGTGCTTCAATTGTCAGGGCTTCGGCCACATAGCGGAGTTCTGCTTTAGAGCGATAAAATGTGTACGTTGCTCCGGTGGGTATCTGAATGCACCCAGACGACAACAACATGCATAAATTGCAACCAGGATCATGCAGCAAGTCATCGGAAATGCTCCATCTTCCAGAAATATCTGAAAATGAAACTACAAACACAACAAGAAACAAAACAAACCACACCTAGAAAAACAGAAAATACAAAAATAAAACAAGAAACTACAAGAACGTCAAAAACGTCAGAAAATAACAAATATCCTCCATTACCGGCCATATATCCTAAACCTGAGAATATACTCCAAGAAATCCTTCTACTCCTGACCACAATCCTACACAACCCACAACTTCTTCAAACCACTATGTCCTTTTTAAATTCTCAAATAACTTCAAGGAAATAAACGACAAAAGAAGAAAACTTCAAGAATGAAATTTAAGACCGATAAGCTTAAGCCAAACATCAGAAAACTTCGATGAAGATTCTACAAGACACATCATTCAACAAGAAATGCAAAGAGAGGATCACTTTCTTTAGCAAAAATTTAAATTTCAAACACACATACATACAAGCACCAGAAAGAACGGATCATGACCTGAAAAAGGTCGGCACCAAACCACTACATAAATGAATGCAAGAGCTAGTAGATTGTTCTTGTAGTGGTTTACATTTGGCCTTTTTAAAGACTGTATTTATGCTTTGTTGACTTTCAACGATTCTTCCTTTCTATTGTAACTATTTTGATGTTTGGATATTTCACTGGCTTCTCGTTGCAGACGGGTAAAATGGTGTGTGCAATTAGTTAATATATCTGTGTTGTTGTACTGTACTGTATGACCTTCAAGTAGAGAGTGTTCTGCTACTGCCGACTTTTCCACTTGTTTAAGACGGCTGTATCTTTCGTGTTCTTTAAGTCTGGTTGTGATGCTGCGTTTAGTGGTGCCTATATACACTGGGCCGTAACTGCACGGGATCCTCTAGATGCCTGCTGATTGATGAAGATGAAGTTGATCCTTAATCGGTCTGAGGAGGGTTTTGATTTTCCTGGTAGACATATATACTGTTTTATGTCTTCTTTCTTTAGAAGTTTTCCAATACGGTCAGTTACATTCTTGACGAAGGGTAAGAATGCCCTGGTTGAGGTTTCTTCTTCTGATTCCTTGTTGTTGTAACGTCTGGGATGGTTTACTCTTTTGATTTCTTTGTTGGTGTATCCATTGGTTGTGAATACTGTACGGAGATATTTAAGTTCAGTTTTTAATAATTCAGGATGGCAAAGTTTCTAGGCGCGATTTGTCAATGTTTTGATGATACCAAGTTTCTGTTTAGGGTGGTGATTGGAGGTTTTATGAAGATATCTGTCAGTATGTGTAGGTTTTCTATATATGTGTGATAAATGTTGCTATTTTATTCTCTTCTGATTGAGATGTCCAGAAAGGCTATGCTGCTTTCTTTTTCTTTTTCAACGGTGAATTGTATATTGGAGTTTATGTTGTTGATGTGCGCAAGAAATTCTTCCATTTTATCTTCCCCGTGGCTCATTACCCTTCATCAAGAATGTAACTGACCGTATTGGAAAACTGCTAAAGAAAGAAGACATAAAAACAGTATATGTGCCTACCAAGAAAAACCAAAAACCTCCTCAGACCGATTAAGGATCAACTTCATCCTCATCAATCAGCAGGCATCTACAGGATCCTGTGCAGTTGCGGACAAGTGTATATAGGCACCACTAAACGCAGCATCATAACCAGACTTAAAGAACACGAAAGATACAGCCGTCTTAAACAAGTGGAAAAGTCGGCAGTAGCAGAACACTCTCTACTTGAAGGTCATACAGTACAATACAACAATACAGATATATGGTACCCCGTGGCTTTTTCGCACTCGGGTTTTTTTCGCACACTTTAAGTATTTTGTGTCTTCCTAGAAACCTTTGGAATTTTCAAGGACAAATGACCACGTCTTTTCAACCCCTGTCTGTCTGGTATTCAGTCGTCATCTGTTTGTTTCAAAAAAAGGTTCTGTGTTGCTGTAAGAGAAGCTTTTGTCAACCACGATATGTATTATTTGAGCCATATATCTGCTTGAATAGTTTATACATCTCACTGTTTAAGCTATAATTTTTATATAGATTGATGTAAATCAATAATTACTGTGCCAATTTATAGTAAATGTTTGCAATTATCACATCAGTTAATTAAATTTAGAAATTGTAAGTGGTTATGAAATTATACAGCTTTATTATAATGTAGTAAATGGGGGCTATTTCGCACAGAATAACAGGGACTATTCCGTACACTTCTTAAGATATTATTCTTTCATAAAAATGTGAGTAAACTACCAGAAGTTATTTATTAGAATGTTACAGACGGTTCGCACATATAAATCTAAAGGGGCTTACATGAAGTGGATTGAAAAAGATATGCAAATAAAAGAAACACACATTCCTCGTCATATGAAGACGATCCACTTCCACTTCAGCCAACAGTGAATGTGGAGAAAGATCAAGTGCCGTGTTCTTTTTTGTTGTGTAAGGTATTTTACAGAAAAGTCAAAATGTATGGGAGAGTGGATCAGATGTCAGAAATGTTTAAAATGGTTTCATGAGGTGTGTCTTGGTGCCTTTGGCAAGAAACAATTCACGTTTGGTAAATATTTATAATGTTAAGATGTGGACGGAATAGCCCCCTGTCTGTGCGAAATAGCCCCGCTTAAGTTCATAATGTTAAGTCACGTCGTGTGTCAGAGTTACATTTCTTGTTTATTAGTGTTAACACTTATGAGTTTTTAAATACTGTGTGTACATTTATTATTTTCTCTGTAATAATAAATACAGATTTTATTTTCCTTGAAAATTTTTTCCCGAACGTTATATATCTTTTAATTTGAAATGTGCGAAAAAGCCCCGGGCTACCCTATTATCTAATTCCGCACACTATTTTACCCGTCTGCAACGAGAAGCCAGTGAAATATTCAAACATCAAAATAGTTACAATAGAAAAGAAGAATCGTTGAAAGTCAACAACTCATGGATACCAGTCTTTAAAAAGGCCAAAAGTAAACCACTACAAGAACAATCTACTAGAACATCATAGAGCAACCTCATTGGTGCAATAGAAGACCCTAATGCTAACCAACCAGAAGGCAGACACAATTTACGAAGTAACGGACCCCTTAGGGAACACTTCACGGATAAATGTATAAATAGGGCAGGTAGTCGACAAAATTGCCAGTCTCAGGACAACCCTTGAGGATGCCGGACGCAGTCTCTGGCGAAACGTCGGTGAACTAGAAGCCTCAAGACCACGGCCAACAGCCCGGAAATCTTCTACGAGATCATCATAATAACTCCGGCCGTGAAAGCCCAACGTTCACTACTTTTTCTTGATCGCGAATTAGAAGCCGTTCTGTAAAAGTGCACACTCAAAGGCTAAATTTTGTTGGACTATCCAGTATTCATCCTCTTTATATTTTTAGTTTATGGGTTGTAAAGATTGACATCAAATAATTGGCAATAGTACGATTTTGCAGCTTTCTTTCTTTTTAAAAATATTATGAAAATAATAGGTGTAAACGAAACATATATAAATTAAATTAAATATATCTTCCTTAAAAGATTTAAAATACTCCACACATTTTTTTATTCAAATTATAGAGTTGCGATTTTGTTTTTATTAGCATTTACAAATCGAAATAAAATATGTAAACATTGAAAATCTGTACATAAATAAAATTATGCAAATAATGCAGTTATAACAGAAATAAAAAGGAAGTATAAATAATTATAAAATAAACAAAAGCATAGTAGCGGTCATATTAGAATTTTTCATACTCAAATAAATGAAAATAGTATTTACATAACTATTTCCGTTTATCTTTAAAATCCACAGCTACAATGTGGTTGGCTAATGTCAAGTCACCCCCGACTCGTGTCTTCGTGCTTCCCCCTCCAGCCCATATTCTTGCTGTGTAAAGTGAAGTATCCGATTGGACATAGCTATGTGAACGAACTAGTTGAATTGAATGGTTCACAAAAGTGAGTGCGAGTGAACGAACTACTTCTCCAAATGAACTGTTTGGGCACAACGCTAATTCAAACTGATTCTGCAGGGACAAGAAATATACCTGCGCCTAAAGAACGGTTGTTTGGGGACCCTCGGTATCCCTACTTCACATTCAGCAACATAAGAAACCTGAAATGAAACCTTGGTTTTTGGCCAGCTTTTTGGGATTCTGTCCCACTGCGGACGCTTCAAGCAGCTGTTAAACCGAACTAAGTGCTCTCTTGTAACCACATTTGTAACTAATCACACACTACATATGTATTTTGGGTTTAAATGTATAAACATGATATTGTTAAGATACACGAGTATTCTCGGGGTTAATACCATTGCACCACTCTGATATTGTACTTATGTTCTATCACAACAGATGCATATATGAACTTCAAGAAGGGGAGTCCAAGCCTTGTAACTAGTTTCGGTGTGCCATATGACTACAACAGTATCATGCACTACAGTAGGACTGCATTCTCGAAGAACGGACTGGAAACAATTGTACCTAAGGTAAGTTCATAATCTAAGGCTCACGTTTCCAAAAACAACCGCACATTTTAAAATACCTTACACACACTTTAATCTCGTTTTACTTTCACTGATTAATATATTTCTTTAAATTATCTATCACTTAAAACCTACTTTAAACATTTTATAAATATATTCCCATTATATTTTAATGGAATATTTAACAGTACATACCTTGTGGTGTAGCAGCTATATTTTTTTGCCACCCATTTTATTTCTTTGTTCGAATGCAACCAACATATCCTTACATCCTTCAGAATTTGACAACTCCAGAACTTATTATTTACACTGCTTATTTTTGGGCCTTGCATTATTCTATAGATTAGAGTACGTAAATAGCGTTCGATTAGCTTTTGGGTTATTTTAGGCCTAAAATACTTTACATTAAATTATGCAATCATCGATTGTATTGAACTTTTATAGTAATAAATCACTATGTGGTTTAATTTAAGATATATTAAAACGTTTCATACCTCTCGTCGTAATTTATCTTCAAAGTAGATCGTGATTTCAGGGTCGTGGCAACTCCATCCTCGGTACACTTATCATCAATCGGCATAAGTGTACAGAGGATGGGATCGCCAAGACCCTGAAATCACGATCTACTTAGAAGATTATTTATGATGAGAGGTGTGAAACATTTTAATTTATCGATCTGTATGTTGGCAGCATTGTGTGATTATAATTTGTATCCACTTTCATTTGCTGGCGCCTGCGCGTGATGTCTGCCTCGGACTTAGAAAAATGTTAGCGGTAGCTGATGGAAACTTTATCCTAAGCTAATACATAATTATGGAATTGTAGTGCATTATAAATCATACTGTTTTAAAGAGAATATGTTTAGAAAAAAATTCAGTTTTAGAATGTAATTTTTAACCTGAATAATATAGCAATATATTGGTTGTGACGTGACGTAAAATGTAACTGATGATAAATTCACATATTTCTGATTCTAATCATCACGTATTATTAAACATTTGTGTCTTAAGTAATGATATATAGCTTTAAAAACATACGTGATTTTTAGATATCTTAAATCGTTCAGCATGAATTAATTTATATACCACTGAAATCCGTGTACTTATATTGAGGCAAAACTTTTCCCATCCAGAATAAGCGAAATTTTAACAAATATCATTATATATAAAACATCTTAACTATAATATTTTGAATAGAAATTATGATTAAATTTATATTAAGATTATTTTTCACATAGACCGAACGACTATTATCTAGTCATATTCTACACAATTTTCATCATATAGTGAGAAAAAATGTCCTGAAAATTGTATAGCATTACCTAAAACATATCTTCAAAATCAGATTATTATTAGCAAACATTTTAAAATTAATCCCAACTGAATGCTTCAAGATACCTAACAATACATATTATTAAGTTATGTATGAGGTTCTTTAATATTGTTTATTTTTTATTATTTCACTCACCTCATACTTCATAATTCATAGCAGACCCTGGGTTTCTTCACATAATTTGTGACATTGTCAATGTCACAAATTATGTGAAGAAATCCAGGGTCTGCTATGAATTATGAAGTATGAGGTGAGTGAAATAATAAAAAATACAATACATATTATGTTTAAAGCTAAACGTATCCCAATTTAAACAAACAATTATTTTATCAGGTAATAAATTACAATCATGTTTTTTAATGTTAATTTATATATATGGTTAACGTCTTAAATTATTACACTGTGCAACGAATTTAAACTTTTTTCTGTCCTCTAGATGCAACTATGTGATTTTAACTAATTGAGATGTGCTGAATTCAATTTTGAAATCCAAAATTTTCTATCACCAATCAATTTTTTGTAATGACTCTTTTTAATTTTACAAGTTAGTTAGAATGACAAACATAACAATTGCAAAGAACACCAAATTAAAATGTCTTTGTTGGTCGTTTGCGCTTATGGACAGCTTCTAGGCTATCTCTGATGATTGACCAGCAATATTCACCAAGCATACTTGCATTCCATCTTCCACTGAATCGTTTTTCAAAGGCTGTTATTTCTTGGTGAAACCTCTCGCCATGTTCATCGCTGACAGCACCAAGGTTTTTTGGAAAGAAGTCCAGATGACAGTCCAGAAAATGTAGTTTCAAACACATATTGTATCCCATAACATGAAAGTAGTGTAATAATTCACTTATAATTACTTCATAGTCTGCTGATTTTTTATTCCCAAAGAAGTTCGTGCATAGTGATTTAAATACAAGCCAAGCCATTTTCTCCGCTTCCAACAGTTTATTTTCATAGTGTTCATCCTGGAAGACTGCTCTTATTTGTTGACCAATAAACACTCCTTCCTTAATCTTTGCATCACTTAGGTTTGGGAATTTATTTTTGAGATGCATGAAAGCTTGTCCTTCTCTTTCTAGTGCCTTCACAAATACTTCCATCAGTCCGAGTTTGATGTGTAGGTGGTAGGAAGACAACATGAGGGTTCACAAGTGGTTCATGGGAAACACTTTTGACTCCAGGAATGTAGGTTTGTCTTGCAGGCCATTCTTTACAAAAGTAGTGGTTTGCTTTGTCGCGGCTGTTCCCTCACATAAAAAACAACAGTATTTTGTGTACCCTTGTTGCACACCCATTAAGAGTCCAATAACTTTCAAGTCTCCACATATATGCCATTTGTATGAAGTATATTCAATGCACCTTAGTATTGCACTCATAACCTCAAAAGTTTCCTTCGTATAAATGGCATTGCGATAGGAACAGATAGGAAAATATTGCCAATATGGATAAGTACTGCCTTTAGACTTAGTTTGGAGGAATATACAAATAAGCGCCAGTCCTCTGGATTATGTTCATGTCCCAAAGCCTGAAATAAGCCATTCACATCGTTACAAAAAATATTCCTTCATTCTCAGAAAAATATTCAATAAAATGAGTTTGTCGTTTTCTAAATGAACTTATTCTAACATTGCTATATATAAGATTCCGTTCTTGCAGTCTAGAGCCCAACAATTCTGCTTCACGTTTGGGAAAGTTTAAGTCCCTCACGAGATCATTGAGGGCGTTTTGTGTGAACACCTGTTGATTACAGGGTAAAGACGATGTAGATGGCTGAAACTCTGGATCTCAGCCTGAGGCGTTGGGTGTGTCTTCTTCTGAAACCGTGTACTGTTCTGGAGGCTTAGGTACTGGAAGTTGTTCATTGTGAGGAACTGGTCGGATGGCTGAAGGTAAATTAGGGTACTGGATCTGCCCTTTGGATTTTGAAGTATATCCTTCTATATCTACCAAACAGAAATAACAATCTGTTACATGGTCCCGAGATTCTCGCCAAACCATAGGTACAGCAAATTTCATTTCATTGCATTTACCTTGTAGCCAATTTCAAAAATTTCTAGAGCATGAATTGGAGCATATGTGAGGTGCAAATGACTTATCTTGGTCTCCCACACGACATCCAGAATACAGTTCATATGCCTTTCGAACTAGAGGTGTAATGTTACACTTTTGGCTCTTGAGGGTTAGTTCTCCACATACATAGTAAAAAGAATTAGGATTAGTTTTACACTGACGTGGCATTATGGTATAATTACTATCATTCAAACTCTTCTGAAGCACAATTATGAAACACTAACAGGAAATCAACAACAGACTGAAAATAAATTAAATATCATTAGTTATAAAATGCTAAATACAGATGGCAGCACAGGATGGGATGGTAATATTTAGTTGTAATATTTATCACCAGATGTCGACCTATCTCCTAAGAAATAAAAACACGAAATTGACGTAGTATGTGGAAAGTGGGAGATTAGATTAATATGAAATTCATGTTAGACTAAAATAACATTCGTAAAGATATTTTTTTGGGTTTTCTGAAAAAACGGTACGTGATAGACAAAATCTAATTACAGATTCGTTTTTACCATTAAAAGTCTACCTAATACACCTATTTTCATAAAAAGGACAAATTTCGTGTTGCACAGTGTTATTTTCATACTATTGATATATATTTTGAATCAGATAAACTGTCTTCAAATAGGGTACATTTTTCATTATTTGTTTTACGATTTTTGTACAGCTTGATGATGTTGTACACCCTTAGACAAAAAAATGAGTCATCCGCTGATACCATCAATCGATCAGGGAACTTCGTGAGCGCTCGCAAAAGCCGTATTCACATCAACACGTTTTCAGTAATTGTACTGGGTTGTTTGCTAGTTAATGCAGTGCACACTCAAGCAACATTACAGAGAGAGTTTGGCTTAGTGTGTTTCCGTGGTCGAGAGGTTTAATAGACATCGTCTGCGTTCGTAACCTCACGGGTTCGATTCCCGTTCTACATTTTTTAACGGAATGTTAGAATAGCATTTTGCCTGTAATGTAGTTTAATATTTAAGGTTATATTTGAGTTTTATGGCTTTAATGCACACATAAAAACATAAATTAAAATCTTCTTCTAATAAGTAAAAGAGGAAAGAAAATAATATCTTCTAAAATGAAAAATTTAACACAAAACAAAATCAATATCAGGTGCATGAATCCTCAGCATCTGCGGGGCATTCAAACAATCACATTTCTACAGGCACGGGGATAACCGGCTAGAGCATCCCAGGTGTCTTGAATTTGTGCCCATAAGCCATCTTTTGTCTTTCGTGCATCTGCAGACCAATTAGAGTTCATCTCTATTTTCATCTTAGCCCACACATTTTCGATTGGATTCAAATCTGGTGAACAGCGAAATTTGATTTGCCTTCTCCTCTAACAATCAAATCAAATTTCGCTAAACACATTTCAGAAAGCGGCCACAATTTTAACAATATCGATAATACCATGTCAATTATACACAGAGATAACAACAGACACAAAATTAACATTTTAGAAAAATCAAAATTATCATGAAGGCCAAGAATACAAACATTCTCAACGAAACCCTCTATTAGACATACAGTTAATTCAATACTACTACAACAACTCCAGAAGATGAAGCATGCATCGAAAGGCCTAGAGTGAAAACAACAAAAATTTTAAATAATTGAAGAAGACGGTAGTGTACAAGGTAAAGGATAAATAATAGTTTTAAAAAACTAAAACAACATGCTTTATTAGAAAACCGAACTAAAAAATGAAACATAATTTTAATTTCCAACACACTTGAGATAAAATTAAAGTGATCAACAAAAAAATCATCTCCAACACATCTAGGGATGCCTCGGTCCTTGTAGGAACTGTGGGTGGATATAACCAAAATTCAGTTCATAAAATCTTAACCTATTCATCAATTAATCATTTCGGATGAATAATTACAGCCATACTTTTAGGTGAAAATATATGATTGATTTACTTTGTTATTTGTTCAGAGTTATCTACAAAAAAAATTACTATCAAAAGCGTGGGGTGCTCTATATCAATTAATATATTTGATAATAAACAGATATTGGTAAAGTAAAGTCTCTAAGAAGAAAACGTAAAAACCATAAAAAGCATCCCATGCTCTTGATGGTAAAATTATTTTTTTTGTAGATAACTCTAGTTTTATTCTATATGTGTTGGAGATGATTCTTTTGTTGACCACTTTAATTTTATCCCAAGCGTGTTGGAAATTAAAATTATTTTTAATTTTTTAGTTCGGTTTTCTAATAAAGCGTGTTGTTTTAGTTTTTTAAAACTATTATTTATTTTTTAAATTTGTAGTTTAATTGATTGTCATAAACCGGAATCCCATGAAAATGTAATTGCTTAATACTCTCCTAAAAAAAAATCTCTGGCTCGGATTTGAACCAGCGACCTATGGATTACTGAAATTTTATACGACTACAGTCCACCGCTCTACCAACTGAGCTCTTACAACGATTGACTAAAAAATCGATAAGTCCGCAACCTATTACACCGGTTTTTATTTTTTTTAATTTTCTGATGATTCTGGCTAGGATTTTAGAAAACAATGAACTTATTATATTGTCATGGATCCTTTACAAGTATACAAAGTTTCAAGTCGATCCAATGTTTTTAAATGGGTCAAAATAGTGTTGAAAGATTCCGTTACATAGATACAGGTCCGTTACATAGACAGATCAAGCTAATATAAAGCGTGTAAAGTATATAATTTAACATTGTTATAACCTCAACAGTAAAAAAAAATTATGAACTTAAGAAGTATAGATTAATTCAAAAAAAAATTATGAACTTAAGAAGTATAGATTAATTCAATTGTCAAAATAAAATGTATTTAATTCATAAAACATTTTAATACAAATATCACAAAAAAAACTGCGTAATTGAAGACTCGAACCTGCGACCTTCATTAACAGAAACAGCGACCGCGTGCTTATCATGACACGTAGGAGAGTCTTCAACACATAACACAATAGCTCAGGGACTGCAAAATTATGACTAGTTTCCTAGTTTGAACCCAGCGCTGTGCCGAGTATGACTTAGAAGAAATGTGCGTTCAAGAGTTGACTTATTTTTTTTTGTCGAAGGGCGTACATATCTTGAGAGAGAATGAAATTCCTAATGAACTGATTAGAGCAATAATATCAATTAACACACATCGCAAAACAGTAATCAAAGTAAAAGAACAGCAAACTGAAGAAATAACGCTCACAAAGGGCATCAGGCAAGGTGACTCTTTAAGTCCATTCTTATTTAATATTATAATGGATACAATTATTGAAAACATACCACCACGTTTGAGTTATAAAACGGAAACGCTAGATTTCACTTAATATGTTACGCAGATGATGTTGTTCTCCTTTCAGAATCTGAAGATAATTTACAAAGATCTTTACATCAATTTAATATAAATGCCAGAAAATACAGCACGGAAATTAACACATATAAAACAAAATGCTTAACAATATCAAATGAACCAGTAAGATGCAAATCAGAAGTGGAAAGAAAAATTATAGAACATGTATCACAATTTAATTATTTAGGTGTATTAATAACAAACCAAAAATTTAATAAAGGAAGTAAAAACACAAACTGATAAAGCAGCACAAATATCAGGATATGTGGAAGATTTAATTTGGCGCAACAAACATATGTCAATAGAAAGCAAACCCCGCATAACAAAACGATAGTTCGACCAGTTATCGTATATGGAGCAGAAACCAGGGCTAATACAACAAAAACTAAACAAATAATAAGCACATGTGAAATGAAAATCTTAAGAACTATTCAGAGGAAAACATGATTTGATAAAATGTACAACACAGAAATTAGGGACAAATGTCATATTCAGGACATAACCAAATTTATTATAGATTGTAAGGGTCATATAGAAAGAATTCAAGAAAATCGACTTGCAAAAACAGCTAAGGAAGATAGACCAATGGATGGGAGAAGAACAAGAGGAAGACTTGCCAAGAGATGGATAGACAGTGCATGCATATCCAATATGTCTTCCTCGAGGAGTGATTTTGAAATTAACAGATGAAAATCCAACAAATTATATTTAAGAAGAAGAAGATCACGGAATCGTGCAGTTTACCATTATATATATATATATATATATATGTGTGTGTGTGTGTGTGTGTGTGTGTTTATTAAGGTATTAGTAAAACGTTATTTTTTTACTACGTGACCATTTCTATTTTAAATTTTCTCGAATTTTATTTTAAGGGCATCACACATCAGTGAAATGATTCGAAAAAGCTGTTTAACATTATGTAACAGCAAAATGTGTTGAATACTAACGAAAAATGTATTTTTTGAAAATTACCTTTTGCACCGAAATATAATTCGGGCAAATAAATAATGAAAATAAAGTACAAAAAATAATATTTTAATTCCGAATTGAAATATTCACAATTCCTAAGATAGTGAATCGAACAGGACAGCGAACGAAGACATCCCAAGATTTGAGCGAGAGAAGCAAACATAGCTTGTGTCCTGACTCATGCTGCACAAGTGAAATTACGAATTACAAGAAGAAGCGATGCTTGTAATGTACTCAAGGAAATAATAAATTCTGCAGAGCAGACAAGAAAATATATGAGAACATACTCTCGTAGTTTTCAGACAAAAAAGCTACAATCATCGGCATTAAGAGCATTAACCAGCTGTTTCTAGAAGACAATCTTAAGTAATAGAGAACACCATGTATCCATGCTACAATGTGCTAAAAAAGAAAAAATGAATTGATATCCGGATAAATAGTCTTATACTGTTGCTGACTTTTAATTTACAACAATTTAATTGGATTTTACTATTAAACGACTGCTGACACGTTTAGAAGAAGTTATGCAGACTTTAAGTGATGAAGATAACTGTCTAATTTCGAACCGAGTGTTACAACTGGTGTTCAGACGGATTCGCAACGAACACGACGTGACCAGAAATTACAGAATGATGCTGACTCAGATACAGTTTTCGTCATTAGTTAATTTGTGCCACTTGATTAATTATAGTATAAATAAATGTTGAAACCTAGACGTGCTTAACAGAGTGTTCCTATGTATTGATCCTGTTGTGACTGATATGAAGCAACAGCCTATAGAAAACGCATGAAACCTATCTTAAAGGAACATTGGAAATGTTACTTCCAGCCAAATCCGGAACAGAATCTGAAAGTGAATCTTGAGAAGAGGTGAAAGTATCTTGTGAGCAAGAACTGCGACTCTAATCAACAAACTCGTCATCATCATTTTCAGAGTTACAATTAATCATGATATACTGTTTTAAAGTATTACAATTACAATAATAAAAATGTTAGGGCAGTTTTTATGTACGATATTATTACTGTAGTTAACATTTCACTTTACGGCAGACAAAATTAAAACTGTACTGCAATATATATGCGAAGCCACAGTTCAATTACTAAAAAATAATTTGGAATAAAGATATATTTAAATACATAAGTGTTATATGTATATATATATATACCTGAAAATGTGTAAAGTATCAGGTTCAGATGAGATCCCAGCAGAACTGATAAAATCAGGGGGAGAAAAATCGATGGACAAGATACTCCAGTTGCTTAATATGATTTAGGATAAAGAAGCTCTTCCAGATGAATGGAAAGAATCGATTATCGTACCAATTTATAAAAAAGGAGATAAAACTGATTGCAACAACTATAGTGGCATGTCATTACTTTCAACTTCGCACAACATTCTAACAAATATATTAGTAAGCAGACTTACTCCTTATATTGATGACATTCTAGGATACCATCAATGTGGATTTAGAAGAAACTGGACTGCAACAGATCAGATTTTTAGCTTAAGACAGATTTAGAAAATAAATGGGAATATAATACTCCAGTACATCATGTATACAAAGACTTCAAAAAGCACACCATTCAATTAAGAGAGAGAAGTTATGTAGTATCCTGCTGGAGTTCGGATTTCCTAAAATATTAGTTAGACTTATATGAATGTATCTAAATGGCACAAAGAGTAGGGTGCCTGTAGGCAAACAGTTTTCAGACACTTCTGAAATCCAGAATGGGTTGAAGCAAGGAGATGCACTATCTCCTCTACTGTTTAATTTTGTACTAGAGCATGTCATCAAATCTTTAGAGGATGAACAAGACCTACAACCAGTGGCATTAATAAGCTGTTAGTTTAAGCTGATGATGTAGTACTATTGGGCGATAGCGAAGGGATACTAAAGGCCAACACGCACACACTACTGATTAACACTAAGAAATTGGAATTTGAAGTAAATATCAATAAAACTAAATATATGGTCACACGCAGAAATACATTATATAATGGAAATGGACAGGTAATGACAAATGAGGGAAATTTTGAGGAAGTGGCTGAATTCAGATACCTAGAAATAATAATCACAACTAAGAATGAGATACACAAAGAAATGAAACATAGGCTCAATTCTGGAAATGCGTGTTATTATGCATTACATGTCCCAAACCCTTTCAAAAAACGTTAAACTGAAAAATATATAAAATTATTATTCTACCAGTTATATTATTGCGAAACATGGACTCTTACTTTAAGGAAGTACAGGAATATTATGAGTTTCATAAACCCGTTGCACAACCTATACAACAACATCAATACCAGTTAAAATGTAGAAGATGAAACATTGTTTTGAAAGGCCTCCATATTGGAACTATTTAATTAATTTCTTTGAGGACAACTGACTTACCAGACAACAATTTTATATTTAACATCTTGTCAATTTACGAATAGAAAAGCCCGTGGAAAGTTCGATGCATGTCTATCCCTTCATGACCAGAAGATTCGATTCCCAAGGCCCCTACTTTAGAAAAGACTCGACTGGACAGCTAAAACATTCGTACCCTCCCATATATAAAGCGTTGCGAAGGTTGGAGCAGGAAGTCGTGTGTGAAGTAGTGTGTGGAGCTATTTCAAAACTGTAGGCAAGAAACTGTGTCACGTGAACCTGCAGCGATTAAAAAAGTACACTCAGTAATTAATGATTGTGGAAGAGGAGATATTATTAACAGCAAGTTATTTGTGTATAAAACTGGCATTATTGAACTCGTAGATTTATGGCCGAGCGGACATTAATCCCTATCCAGAGCTAATCATCCCCAGTATAACTAGATCTCACAAATCATGGTTAATTTTCATTCTTGGTCTACGTACTGGGAGTTTCCCCTCTGGTTTTCCTACAAGAAGCTCCTCTTTCATTCTTCACTCATACCACTTGCCTTGCCCATCGCAGTCTACGAGACTTAACTGTTCTCTTTCCATATGATTTACCACAAAGATCATATACCTCAGTGCTATGTAAAGTGTTCTCCATTTGCCTGTCTGTTTATTTCACTTTAGACTAAACATTTTCCCAATAACTTTTTTCAATTACTCGTATTATTTTTCTCCTCCCTTAAAGTAAGAGTTCATATTTCGCACCCATATAATATAACTGTATTATTTGTGTATAATAAATACACTTTCTGAAGTAAATAAGGTCATTTTTAAAGCTTTTATGAACACGTGTTGATTTATTCAAGGGAAACTCCATCGGAATCTTACGTAAACGCGGGGAGCGACAATAGCACACTTTTGTAATGTGAATAGAAGGTGACTAATATGGGTACACGGGAATTTCAAATAGAGAAAGATTTGGGTCTCTTCTTGCATTGCCTAAGTAGTATTATATTTTAGAGCGTCAGCGCCCCTAAATCTGGAGATCTTGGGATAAAAATCTGTTTGGGTAGAACTTGTTCTTTTTAGTTGTATGAAGTAGATTATTTATAAAGCATTTAGCAACTCCTGTGTGAAAAAACAAAGGTCGAAAGGAGGTAATAATTCGACGAAAATGAAATAGAAACGGAAAATATATTTACATTTCTTCTTCGGCTTTCCCCCACTTATAAGTTTGCCGTCTTCAGTTTCCATTTATCTCAATCATTCCAATCTCCCTCTTCCAATTCCTATCATCCATAGTTGTTCTGACGTAGGTTTTCCATTTCCATCTTGGTCTGCCATGTTTATTTCTTCCAGGGGGCGACCATTCGTATATATATTTTTTGGCCATCTTTCATTTTCCATTTTTTTACATGGCCATACCATTTAAGCGTTTGATTTTCAATCCTCTTAACAAAAGATGTGGTGACATTTATTTCTCTCCAAAGGAATTCATTTCTTATTTTATCCTGTCTTGTTTTTTGGAGGTTTCTTCTAAAGTAACCAAACTAAACTGTTCTAATTTTATTCTTTTGTAATTCCGTCAATGACCAAGTTTCACTTCCATCTGACAAAATATTCTGTATTATGCTCTTGTAAATTTTCATTTTAGTATCCTTTGTAATATTTTTGTTCCAAATTATTCCATGTAATGTCTTAGTTGCATTTTTTGCCATTGCAATTTTAGTCTCTACATCTCTCTCACATGTACCTAACTTGTAATTATTGACCCAAGATGTTTAAAAAATTCAATTTTTTTTTATTTTCCCTGTTTCAAGTATGAGGTCATCCACATCCATTCCCAAACACATATATTCTGTTTTCTGTAAATTTATATTCGGTCCCCATTTTTTATATTCTTCCATTAGTTTATTTATCATATATTTCATATTATCTTCATCCCCTGCAAAAATTATTTGATCATCTGCAAACAACAATGAATGCAGTAAATTTCCTCCTATAGGAATACCCATTTCTGAACATATTTTATACCATAAGTTAAGAGCCTGGTCTAAATAAATGTTAAAAATAATTGGTGACAAACTGCATCCCTGCTTAAGGTCTTTATTCACTGTGAATTCCTCTGTTAAATTATTCTGTAATTTTACTTTAGCTTTTGTATTACTATAGATCCTCCTAACAATATTAATCAATTTATCACAGTTATTCATATTTCTTATTGTCATCCATAACAATTGTCGAAGTACACTATCATATGCCATCTCTAAATCAATAAAGGTCATATGTAGTTCTTTATTTTTTGCTAGGATTTTCTCTTGTAGTTGTCTAATACAGAAAATATTATCAATACACGATCTTCCACACCGGAATCCACATTGTTCTTCTCATAAGTTTTCTTTTATATCCTTAAGTTAAAAATTTATAATTTTACTAATTAACCTAGCTCTTGAAGCTATAACGCTTATACCTCTATAATTGGAACACAGTTTTTATCACCTTTTTTAAAAATATGAGTAATGTACGATAAATTCCAGTCTTCTGGGATATCGTCTCCAATTTCAATTTTATAAAAAAGTTTTGTTAAAAATATTACTAAAATATCTCCTCCATGTTTTAGGAGTTCTGTCTGAATATTTCATGGTCCAGGTGCTCTCCCATTTTTTGCCTCATTCGAAGCTCATTTTACTTCATCTTCTGTTATCTCTGGAGTGTCAAATTTATATTCTACATCCGCATCTTGAAGTTGAAACTCATTTCTATTTTCTTGAAGTAAACCTTTGTAATGTTACATCCATTCTGATGGTCTTATGAACTGAATTATTATCTTCGTTCTTTCTGATTTCCTGATATTTTGCAATGTTTTCCAAGCTTCTTTGTATCTAGCATATCCAATTGAATGATCTATATTCGAGCATATATTATCCCAGTACTCATTTTTTGTTTTTCACACTTCCACCTTTGTTTTATGTTTTAAAGTGATATATTCATTTCGGGATGTTGTCGAGTGATCTGATAACCATTTCATCCATGCTTTCTTTTTTTTTCTACTAATTTTTTAATATCATGATTAAACCATTCATTATTTATTTTTAGTTCTAGATTTTCTGTCCCAAGTGCTTCTAAAGCTGTTGAATGTATACTTTCCTTTAGTTGATCATACACTTCCACTGCAGATTTATTTAAATTTAAATTAAGTTTTTGTTTTAATCTTGTTTGAAAAATATATTGTATACTCTCATCATAGAGTAAACATACTTTATATCTTTGTTCATTCGAAGGGGTTGTATTTATTCTGTATTCCATTACTTCAATATTTTTGTTTTTTCGTCCTTGTTAATATGAATTTTCCCAAAAACATATATTGATCACTTCCGCAATCTGGTTTTCTATACACTCTAACATCATTCACTATCATATCACGTTTTTTGTTTCACAATTATATAATCAATTATTGATTTGAGACTTTTTTGTTGGCTGTTCCCATGTGCATTTAAGTATTTCCCGATGTTGGAAGAAACTTTTCATTATCATATAGCCATGTTGTTTACATAAACTTATCAATCTATCTCCATTGTCATTTTCCACTTTTTCCCCAAATGGTCCAATCACTTCATCTTTCATTCTACTTCCTACTCGACTATTAAAATCTCCTGGTATTATTACTTCTTGATGTTTTTTTTATTTTGTCCAAAATTTCTGACAGTTTGTCAAAAAATTCATTTTTATCTATGGTTGTTGCATCGTCATTTACGGCATATACTCCTATTATTATAAGCTCTATCCCAAAAAGTTTGAGATTTAATTTAATAATTCTTTCATCAATTTCTTCCCAAGACACTGTATTTTTTACCTACTTATATTTTATCAAAATGGATATACCTCTTTTTGCTCAACTAGTTTTTGGTACTCCACTCCAGATATGTGTATAATATCCTAACTTTTCGTGTTCTTTCCCTTTCTTTTTTGTTTCTGAGAGCACAGAACATTCCATGTGCCAATAGCAAAGGTCCGTTTTTGTAGCTTAAATCTGTCATATTTAAATCCATCCGGCTGACATATTTTACTGAAGTACATAGCGATATACCTTTTTCCAGGGCCATGTTGCCAGTCTGATGGCTTACCTCCAGGCACGGAGGACCTGGGTTTTTTTAGGGTTTGCTCCCTTAGCCGAAAGGTCTCAGTTTTAAGGCGCTGAGAACTCGCCTTTCGTCCCATCCTGTTAGCAACACTCTATTACGACTGTAGTCAGGGAGCACGACGAGAACGTAGCATTAGGACTTGTTGGCAGAGCAGCTAAAAAGTCGCAGTGGCGTTACTCGAGATTTATTAAGGTGGACATAGTCGGCATCTGTACCCTTCTCGAGGCCGTACCAACCATTTGCTTCCTTATTTGCATTTAAAATGCCAAAAAAAAAAGAGGGGCCAAATCGGATAGAAAGAAAACAGTACCAACTCTGAACTTGTCAATGACTTTACTTATGACAGTTATGGATTCTGAATTTAACACTCCATGATTCTATTCATAATGAGGGGTTTATATGTTGTAGGATGTTACTGTGGTAGAAGATGAAGGAAAGAAAAATATATTGTTTGCTGAAATGGTCTCAATTACATGAGAGAGAACGTCATATATGTTAACCATCGCATCATACAATTACACTGTGCAAAATTGAAATCTGCAATTAGCATTAATGTATACTTGGCTAGTTTCGCAACTCGACATTCTTCATAAATTTAATTACAAACACCTTTTAAAAGTTTGAAGACACATGGATGTTGATACAGATTTGTAAATCATTACAAAACTAACATAAGCACAGCACTATAGCTCTGATGGGTGGATTTTCTAGTATGGCTACCACAGTTTTAAAAAATCCCAAACTTTGAGCACAGGATCTGGTGTCATACTCCAAAGTATTGCCCAGTATAGGACAGCTCCCTTTACTGTCCACACGAGGGTTCAACGTTATTTCCCCTGGTTGTAAAACAAATGCCGGAACATTTCCTCAAAGGACCACAGTCCTTTCTTATTGAAGTTATATCGGCTCTAGGCTCAATTCCGATGGATATAACTGTTGCGCAAATCCACCTTTTTAGGTAGGGACTGTTACCATTTCCAAGTATGCATTTTTTTATCAGAAATGTACAATAGACAGAATGTCGTTCTCGGTTAGCTTGTTTGGTCGTTAGTAATGGAGGTTCATAACATTCATTCAGAGTATTCAGTTATATTCAGTTCAATTTAAACTTCCTAAAATATAAATCCCCGTAACTTGTGACTGGGATTAGATCATCCTAAAGTCCCAAGTTGAGCAAACCTTAATGATCTATGAAATACATTTTAACATATCTTTCCTGTTGAAAAACCCATCTCTATATTTGTCCAATATATAAGATTTATTAATAAGAAATGCAACTCATTTGGACTAGGATCAAACAAATTAGCTCCATAAATATACAGGCTTCAAACTGTAAAAAATAAATACCAGAATTATGGTGTTTTTTCAAGAGCAATTCCACGTGACAAAGAAAAACAAAATTAATGTATTCCAGATGAACTTCGTATATAGAGGTTCACAATGAAATAACTATCTTTGGATAGTACTCAGGACTCATGCAAATCACTTTTATTTGTATAAACTTTTTCTTATATAATTTATGGATTCAGTGTTATTGTAAATGAAGGATTCGGGGAAAGGAATAGGTTAGTCACTTTTTCCTTCAAATCAAGAAAACAAACTTTTAGTTGTACAACATCCTGGCTTCTTACATGTATGAAATCTTAGCTAAATAAACCTACGACCTACCTGCATCTTTTACTGATTCACACTCCTAAATGATAATGATTTCCATAGAGAATCTATTGACAACTTAAATTAGATATAAACTAGAAAGTGGCTTAACTGGTTCTTTCCCTGTACCTTGCAAATATCTATTGCAAGATGGTTTGAGTGAGTATGTATGTTCAGAAGCTTCAGACAATTCATATTTCCCACAACAGGAGATATTCTAATGTAGAAACATTCAAAATATTTTGTGGAATATGGTATATGCCATTAGGCTATAATTTGTATTATTATAAATTTTTATGTAAAATGTTACATATATCAACACTCACGATGCTAATCTGAACAACGTAACCAATTATGCTATGCAATATGGGTCCTCATTAGACTATTACCAGAAGAAGTATTAAAACCTATATATTTAGGTTACATACATTCACAATTAACATATGGTATAATACTATGGGAATCATCACCAAAGTCTACTCAAATACTGAAGCAAAATCTTTCACTGCGACTCCTAGATTAATGAATTAAAATAATAAATTGATTAGGACCTGTATTATTATCATGTTAAATGTCAAAAGGATGAAATAATAACCGCAGGTATATGAAACTTATATGTAATCGAACCGTGAGAACACGAGGATTTTGATTTTCACATAATTGAATTGAAATAAATTGAATCAAACGAAGTTGATAGAAGTAGGAATAAACGATCAGTTAGTAATTAAGGAAACCATTTAACAAGTACATGGTACCGCTTTTGTTAAGCGACAGGCCCTTGATGCGGCTACAAAAGAGTTAAAATTCAAGAAAACTTATTTTTACTAGCGGATTACTGGACATTTCTTTGTGGACCAGTAATCCAAGATCTTAAACTGAGCTTCGCTGACAGGTCATTAACAAAGCATGATTTATGGCTGGGGAACTACAGCGTCGAGTAAACAACCCATTATAACGAACTCGACAAACCGCGAGGACGCGCAGCCTAGCAAACAGGCGGGAAAAGGCCACTGACCCATGGGAGTGTCCATACAGTGTTCATGGTGGATCCTTACCCAATGGAAAGACGGCGATTCCTCTTCGGTACTAAGGAATCGTTGTCAACCAATATAATAAAGTGTCGTATCGCGACAAGGTAATGACCTCATGACGACACGATACCAGAGAGAGGGTAACGAAGTTTACCTTATACCAACAATAATTATATTAAGTTAGTTTTAGTTCAGCATTCTGAGTTTTAGTTTTAGTTCTGCATTTCTAAGTTCAGCGTTTTGAGTCCGACGGAACTCACTGAGGCGGGAGTCGGGACGACCGACATGGCTTTAAAGTAACATAATACAAACATTTGAAATTGATTAATCCGTGTTAGATCAGTAGAGATTCCATCTGGATTCTAAAGGCGTTACTGCGGTCAATACCTTGTCCGACATCAAATGTGTCAACAATCTTACCTATGTGTAGTGTCCATCGATTAATAAAATATTTTTATTAAACTTCATCTCGCGTAGTCTTGCGCCGGCCAGCTCCTTGCTTATCCCTGAGAAAGAACCTCAACTCTACCGATTACCAACCTGAGCAACCTAAGATCTCATACATGGAGATATCCTTTCGGTACTCCTAGCGCCCAACCTCCATTACTAACATTTAAACCCACATTAATACCCCCGTAATACTCAAAATACAAAAAATAATTATTAAAATCATGAAGGAAGCACCATTCCAAACAGAAAGTAAGAAACTCTTCAAAGAACTAAAAATATTACATGTTCCTTATATTTACATTTTAAAATCAGTTTGCTTTATTCATAAAAATTTAAAACTCTTCAAAATAAATTCAGATCTATATGAATATCTACTAGAATATCTAATAATATGCCCCCAAATTGTCGTAGGCTTACCTGAAGTATTAACAGCATATCAGATATAGGTAATAATCTATATAATCATCTCCCTACCAATATTAAACTTCTTAAGGACAGATAATTTAAGCTTGCTGTAACGATCATTTTATTGTCTTACATACCATTAAGCATGGGTGAATACTATATTTTAAATTGCAAGTATAATTTGATTGGAATTGCATTACTCTCTTTCTTTGTGAAAGTAGTGCTGCCCCTTGGTATGTTGGTTACTCTCTTTCTTTGTGAAAGTAGTGCTGCCCCTTGGTATGTTGGTTACTCTCTTTCTTTGTGAAAGTAGTACAGCCCCTTGGTATGTTGGTTACTCTCTTTCTTTGTGAAAGTAGTGCTGCCCCTTGGTATGTTGGTTACTCTCTTTCTTTGTGAAAGTAGTGCTGCCCCTTGGTATGTTGGTTACTCTCTTTCTTTGTGAAAGTAGTACAGCCCCTTGGTATGTTGGTTACTCTCTTTCTTTGTGAAAGTAGTGCTGCCCCTTGGTATGTTGGTTACTCTCTTTCTTTGTGAAAGTAGTGCTGCCCCTTGGTATGTTGGTTACTCTCTTTCTTTGTGAAAGTAGTGCTGCTCCTTGGTATGTTGGTTACTCTCTTTCTTTGTGAAAGTAGTGCTGCCCCTTGGTATGTTGGTTACTCTCTTTCTTTGTGAAAGTAGTGCTGCCCCTTGGTATGTTGGTAACTCTCTTTCTTTGTGAAAGTAGTGCTGCCCTTGGTATGTTGGTTACTCTCTTTCTTTGTGAAAGTAGTGCTGCCCCTTGGTATGTTGGTTACTCTCTTTCTTTGTGAAAGTAGTGCTGCCCCTTGGTATGTTGGTTACTCTCTTTCTTTGTGAAAGTAGTGCAGCCCCTTGGTATGTTGGTTACTCTCTTTCTTTGTGAAAGTAGTGCTGCCCCTTGGTATGTTGGTTACTCTCTTTCTTTGTGAAAGTAGTGCTGCCCCCTTGGTATGTTGGTTACTCTCTTTCTTTGTGAAAGTAGTGCTGCGCCCCTTGGTATGTTGGTTGCTCTCTTTCTTTGTGAAAGTAGTGCTGCCCCTTGGTATGTTGGTTACTCTCTTTCTTTGTGAAAGTAGTGCTGCCCCTTGGTACGTTGGTTACTCTCTTTCTTTGTGAAAGTAGTGCTGCCCCTTGGTACGTTGGTTACTCTCTTTCTTTGTGAAAGTAGTGCTGCCCCTTGGTATGTTGGTTACTCTCTTTCTTTGTGAAAGTAGTGCTGCCCCTTGGTATTTTGGTTACTCTCTTTCTTTGTGAAAGTAGTGCTGCCCCTTGGTATGTTGGTTACTCTCTTTCTTTGTGAAAGTAGTGCTGCCCCTTGGTATGTTGGTTACTCTCTTTCTTTGTGAAAGTAGTGCTGCCCTTGGTATGTTGGTTACTCTCTTTCTTTGTGAAAGTAGTGCTGCCCCTTGGTATGTTGGTTTACTCTCTTTCTTTGTGAAAGTAAGTGCTGCCCCTTGGTATGTTGGTTACTCTCTTTCTTTGTGAAAGTAGTGCTGCCCCTTGGTATGTTGGTTACTCTCTTTCTTTGTGAAAGTAGTGCTGCCCCTTAGTATGTTGGTTACTCTCTTTCTTTGTGAAAGTAGTGCTGCCCCTTGGTATGTTGGTTACTCTCTTTCTTTGTGAAAGTAGTGCTGCCCCTTGGTATGTTGGTTACTCTCTTTCTTTGTGAAAGTAGTGCAGCCCCTTGGTATGTTGGTTACTCTCTTTCTTTGTGAAAGTAGTGCTGCCCCTTGGTATGTTGGTTACTCTCTTTCTTTGTGAAAGTAGTGCTGTCCCTTGGTATGTTGGTTACTCTCTTTCTTTGTGAAAGTAGTGCTTCCCCTTGGTATGTTGGTTACTCTCTTTCTTTGTGAAAGTAGTGCTGCCCCTTGGTATGTTGGTTACTCTCTTTCTTTGTGAAAGTAGTGCTGCCCCTTTGTATGTTGGTTACTCTCTTTCTTTGTGAAAGTAGTGCTGCCCCTTGGTATGTTGGTTACTCTCTTTGTTTGTGAAAGTAGTGCTGCCCCTTGGTATGTTGGTTACTCTCTTTCTTTGTGAAAGTAGTGCTGCCCCTTGGTATGTTGGTTACTCTCTTTCTTTGTGAAAGTAGTGCTGGCCCTTGGTATGTTGGTTACTCTCTTTCTTTGTGAAAGTAGTGCTGCTGCCCCTTGGTATGTTGGTTACTCTCTTTCTTTGTGAAAGTAGTGCTGCCCCTTGGTATGTTGGTTACTCTCTTTCTTTGTGAAAGTAGTGCTGCCCCTTGGTATGTTGGTTACTCTCTTTCTTTGTGAAAGTAGTGCTGCCCCTTGGTATGTTGGTTACTCTCTTTCTTTGTGAAAGTAGTGCTGCCCTTGGTATGTTGGTTACTCTCTTTCTTTGTGAAAGTAGTGCTGCCCCTTGGTATGTTGGTTACTCTCTTTCTTTGTGAAAGTAGTGCTGCCCCTTGGTATGTTGGTTACTCTCTTTCTTTGTGAAAGTAGTGCTGCCCCTTGGTATGTTGGTTACTCTCTTTTTTTGTGAAAGTAGTGCTGCCCCTTGGTATGTTGGTTACTCTCTTTCTTTGTGAAAGTAGTGCTGCCCCTTGGTATGTTGGTTACTCTCTTTTTTTGTGAAAGTAGTGCTGCCCCTTGGTATGTTGGTTACTCTCTTTCTTTGTGAAAGTAGTGCTGCCCCTTGGTATGTTGGTTGCTCTCTTTCTTTGTGAAAGTAGTGCTGCCCCTTGGTATGTTGGTTACTCTCTTTCTTTGTGAAAGTAGTGCTGCCCCTTGGTATGTTGGTTACTCTCTTTCTTTGTGAAAGTAGTGCTGCCCCTTGGTATGTTGGTTGCTCTCTTTCTTTGTGAAAGTAGTGCTGCCCCTTGGTACGTTGGTTACTCTCTTTCTTTGTGAAAGTAGTGCTGCCCCCTGGGTATGTTGGTGAATTTACTTGCAATTTAATATTACATGTTTTAATAATTGTGGTTGCATTGTGTTTATGTTAACATTTGAATCTATTGGGTTCAGATCACAATGTGAATTGGTTTCGTTATATATATATATATATATATATATATATATATATATATATGTATGTATGTATGTATGTATGTATGTATGTATGTATGTATGTATGTATGTATGTATGTATGTATGTATGTATGTATGTATGTATGTATGTATGTATGTATGTATGTATGTATGTATGTATGTATGTATGTATGTATGTATGTATGTATTTTTTTTTTATTGAAAATCAATCAACATGCCCCACTGCAGAGCAGTATTACATGCATTATTTTACAACACCTTATTAACTATAAGTTCATAGAGTTTATAAATTTACAAAATTGTTTTAGATGTTTAGTGTACTAATTCGTTGTTAGTAACCGGTCAGTTCCCTCCATTTTTATATATGTCTGCTATATAACGGTAGTTCTCTGCTGCCGAAATTCTTTACACAAGTAAATCATATGATTTGCAGTTTGTCGCGGGCAGCCACATGCACATCCCGGGTTATCTATAATATGGAATCTATGTAAGTAGTCATTGTGTTTACCGTGGCCTGATATCAATGGCAGTAAACTGCGGTTGTTATAGGAATTTTAATGTTAAGTCTTTCTTTGATATATGGGAAGAATAGTCTGCATTGAGCACCCTTATTTGTTGCATTCCACCTATTCTGCCACAGCTGGTGTCCGTTTTCCTCTTATTCTACACTTTATTAGTGATTTTTGGAATCTTGTTATATATTACATGGAGATTTAGGTCTTTTGCTGCCTCCTTTGCAAGCTCATCGGCATACTCATTTCCAATATCACCTATATGTGCTTTCACCCATTTAAAATGAATTGTCCATTGTTTCTGTTCTAAATTTTTTATCGTTTTAAGAATGTCCTCAACTATGCTATTATGTTTGCTATTTTTTCTGGAAAAGGGCATTAGGGCAACTTTACTATCAGAATATATAGCTGCAGTCTTCTCTTCACCCGAAGTGCTACTTATATTCTGTATTTCTTGTAGAGCTTTCAATACAGCTAGTTGTTCGGCCTGATTATTTGAACAATTTCCACCAAGTCTATATTTGAGATTTAAAAAAAAAATTGTCAAATTTGTATATCACTGCTGCGGCTCCGACATTTTCTTCCTTTTTACTGCCATCTGTGTAAATTTTTAGAAAATAATTTGTACCTTCCTTAGCCTCTTGTATTTGGGGTATTTGTGCAGGATGCATCCAATCACTTGGTGTTAAGGGTGCATCATAATTACATCTCCATGTATAGAATCATACTGTTTGATTATTCCTTGTATTGTTATATCAATAGGCTGAATACCAGCCAAAACGCAAGAAGCTTCATATGAAATTGTTCTGTATGCCTTCGTAATTTTTATGTTGAATAATCTCTGAACTCTCTGAATTTTTGTTAAATTAGTTTTAATTTGTAAGGCGTCACCCCACACTGGAGCTCCGTATGTCAGAATCGGTTGTATAGCGCCCATATAAATTGTATGTAGTGCTTTATTTCCAATACCCCACTTTAATTTTGCTGCTTTCGATAATGTGTGAAATATACTTATTGCTTTATCATGGATTTGATTAATATGATGATCAAATCTAAATTTTTTGTCAACGTAAATTCCAAGATACTTTAGTGTATCTACTTGTTCTAGCGTTTTGTTATTAAGATAAATGTTTATTTTCTTTTTCCTGGTTATCATCAGAACTTTCGATTTGGAGTCATTAAAGTTTATTTTATTTTCATTAGCCCATAATTCAATTTTCTTTAAATCCTGATTACAATAATTTCCTACGTCTAATTTACTCTTCCCTTTTGTCATGATGAGGATATCATCAGCAAAGGCAATTACCTCTGTTCTTTGTGTGAATTGTAAGTTAAGCATGGAATTATATAAAACATTCCATAGACCTGGTCCGCAACAAGATCCTTGTGGACAGCCCTTCTCAACTTGTTTTTCTGTTTGATATTCATTTGACGATAGGCTTGCTGTTCTATTTTTGAAATAATCCTGACATAGTCTATATAAGTTACTTGGACATTCCATTTCTCTTAGGTTATTTAAAATGGTAGGCCACCACGCAGCGTCAAATGCACCCTTTAACATCCAGGGCTTACTAGAACGATGTATCCAAATTGCGGTAAATTACGTTTGACAAAGCTTTTTCATTTCCATAGCTGCATCCACCGTACTTTTTTGGGCCATAAAATCCAAACTGTTCTTACATTAAAAAGTTTTCTTGGAATTTATGTGATGTTCAATCCTATTTATCATCAATTTCTCGAGGATTTTTCCATTTATATTCAACAAGCTTGATTGGACGATATTTTGTAACGCTGTGAGTTTCTGTTTTACCATGCTTAATTATTGGAATTATCACCGATCGCTTCCATCTTATAGGAAATATACTATCACTGAGACACTTATTGTATAGTGCAGTGAAGAAGCAGGGGGGAACATTCTAAAGGCATATAATAAGATATCACTAGTCTATTCCGTCTTCTCCAGGCGATTTTCTCGGATTGAAATTCTGCAATATGTTTAATATTTCTGCAGTTGTGAATTCTATGTCCTCCGGTGTATTCATAGGTTTCTGTTGTAAGTCTTCTTATTGTTTGTGTCTCTCAGTGTCATCCTGCTCACTGTTCTTGCGGGAAAAAGTTGTTTTAAATATATTGCAATGTGTCAGAAGTATCTACGGTGTTGTATGTTCCATCTTCCTTTCTTAGTGTAGTGAGGGTATTGTTCCCTTTTCAGTTTTCTAGCCACAATCTTGTATACTGCTCTGGTCCATGGATTTGATCCGTCAGTCGCGCTACAAAATTCATTCTTTCCATGATTTTAGTTTTTCAGTATTTATTGTGTGTTTGATACTGCTTGTTTGCCATCCATGTAGAGATTCTTCTGAATTCCCTCAGTTGCTCATTGTTATAAGTTCTTTGATAACGTCTTCTTAATGCATTCACCCTTTTCCTCATAACAGTTAGTTCTGGTGTCCACCATGGAACAGACATTCCCTCTAATCTTTCGTTTATTACCTCTGTTTATTTTAAATGTATAGTTAAATGCTTTCTCCTTTACTAGTAGAATATATATGTCTATTATATGTGTGAGACTTTGAATGAATTCTTACTTTATGAGCTAGTTTCTTCATCCAGTTTTTCCGGCGTGTATACAATAAAGTTGAATTTAAATTTTCCCACTAAAGTGTTGCCAATTGTTCATAATGTTCCACCATTTGTTATGTATCGTATATCCTTCAAACGTTATATTAGATTTTGTATTACATTAGTTATCTTAAACGAAATTATTTTATGATCAGAGCAACTTTCTTCCTCTCCACACAGGTCCACGTCCTTTATATCTTTCAACAGTTTATTATTGACAATAGTCAAGTCAACCCAAACTTCTTCCTGTGCGTTTCAGCAAAGGTTGGCACACTATTATTTCATTTACAATATGTAGATTAATTTACTATAATAAATTCCTCCATGCATCTGCCCCTTTCGTTAGTAATTTTATCATACCATAATTTATTTCTAGCATTGCTATCCACTGAAATTATTAATCCATAGCCATTAGTGTGGTCTATAATTTTGTGCGATTTTTGTATATCTTCATTATAACACACAGTCCATCGAAGTACATACTTACACCAAAGAAGGTTTTGTTGCCATACGTAATGTGAATGACAACACTATCTTCATCTGAAATTTGACTAATAGTGGTAACATCCATATTCTTATTATTAATAACGTATTGCCCGCCGCTTCAACTTCTACTTCCGATTTCCACCTGTGAATATTCTAAATTTTAAAGGAAAGCACAGTCCAGTTTTATTGTTAATTAAATATGGTTCTGGATAAATGCTATATCAATCTGTTTGTTCATTAAGGAGTTGCACTAAATTGTTGGTAGAATTCTAGAGTGTATGTATGTATGTATGTAATGTATGTATGTATGTATGGATGTATGTTATTGATGTATGTAAGTATGTATGTATGTATGTAAGTATGTATGTATGTATGTATGTATGTATGTTATGTAGGTATGTATGTATGTATGGAGTATGAGAGGTATTATGTATGTAATGTATGTAGGTATGTATGTATGTATTATGAATGTCTGTATTAATGTATGTATGTATGTATTATTATGTATGTATGTATGTATGTATTATGTATGTATGTATGTATGTCGTATGTTATTAGTATGTATGTATGTATGTATGTATGATGTAGTAGTATGATGTATGTATGTATGTAGGTATGTTCATGTATCTGTATGTATGTATGTGTCGTCTGTCGTCTGTACTGTCATGTCCGTCAGTATTGTCTATTTCTGTCTGTCTTTCTGTATGTCTTTCTGTTCTTCTGTCTGTCTGAGGGTCTGTCTTTTTTCTTCTGTCTGTCTGTCTGTCTGGCTGTCGGTCTGTCTGTCTGTCTTTTTTCTTTTTTTATTTATGTTATTATTAACGGCATGCTCCATTAACGTGGAGTAATACTACATGCATTGTGGTGGTTCTTATTATACAACTATAAAATTAAAACAGTGCTTACAATTAATCTTACTTAAAGCTAGATGGTTAACTATATACAATCAAATGTTCTATGTTTTGCTTAACCTAAAGTGTATCAAATTTAATTGTATTGAAATTTTTAAAATTCTTAGTGTAATTGTCAATGATTTCATTATTCTTAATAGGCCAATTCTGGTTCTAAAACTATTGATTTCAATTTATCTCTTTCCTTATCTAATAATTTGCATTCCTGTAATTGTGGTTTATATCTTGCACTTTATCACAGCAGGGACAATTTGGGTTTTCTATTATTTTGAATCTATCTAGATAGGATCTGATTTCCCATGACATGTAAGTATGTATGTAGTATGTTATGTATGTAGGCATGTAATGTAATGTGTATGTATGTATGTATGTAATGTATGTATGTATGTATGTATGTATGTATGTATGTATGTTATGTATGTATGTATGTATGTATGTATGAGTGTATGTATGTATGTATGTATGTATGTATGTATGTATGTATGTATGTATGTATGTATGTATGTATGTATGTATGTATGTATGTATTATGTATGTATGTATGTATGTATGTATTATGTATGTAGATGTATGTATGTAATGTATGTATGTATTATATTATATATTGCTGTTTGTGTATAGGTTTAATCCTAAAGCATCAATGGTGCTGTAATGGATGATAAAAATAAATAAAATAAAATAAAAAATAAAATATGACAAAATAACATATCTAAATATCACACTTTATGTATTATATGTCTCAAATAATGTGGAATTAAGAAGTAATCAATTTAATTGGTGTTTATGATATTGTGAAAAGAAAAATTAATGTCAGAACCAGCAATCGAACCGTGGACCTCTAGTTCTCCAGACTAGTGTGCAGCACACTACACCATTCCAGACCTGGCACAAACATTAACAATTCTTTCCACATATACAAATCTATAATTCTCGTTTCGTCCGCTGTCAGGTAGGTGCCACAACCATCGCCAACGGCTGGCTTCGTTTAGAAGTATCTATATTTGAAAATTTTACACCACCACTTTTATAAGTAGTAAATGATGTTATTTAACATTTTCCAACACTGTTATTTTAACACAGTTCCAATAATGGATCATATTATGATACTGTGAAAAAAATTAATGTCTGAACCAGGAATCGAACCGTGGACCTCTAGTTCTCCAGACTAGTGTGCAGCCCTCTAGTGTAGTTCGATTCCTGGTTCAGACATTAATTTTTCTTTTCACAATATCATAATATGATCCATTTTAGAACTGTGTTAAAATAACAGTATTGGAAAATGTTGAATGAATTGGTGTTTACTTGATACAAATCCATAACTCATATAATTAAAAAATGTGGAATTATTCTACAATAGAAATTTTTATTTTCTCCTGAAAAATAATGAAAAAAGGACACATGCACATTTACTTATCAGGTACAGATGTATTGACTTAGTTGTATCAAATAGTGGATAACAAAACAGTATCTTGTATGAATTGATTTAATTATAATTAAAGCCACACTAACAACTTACTTCATGCTATATGTTATTCAGAGAAATACTCATGTTTTTAAATTCATTTTTATCTATTTTTAAGGATCCTGATGTGTACATTGGGCAGCGACATGGCTTAAGTCCAGGCGATATAGAGAAACTTGGAAGAATGTATGAATGCACAGATACATAAGATAATTAGTTAATAAGGGTGATTTAACAACCAGCTTTGGCTCAACATATCTGATATTATTCTTCTTATACAGTGGCATCACAGCCAATTGTTGGACCTTAATCTCCTCCATCCTCTCCTGTCAAATTCCATTTTCTTCATGCTGAAATTAGGGGTTCTTTAGAATCAGTTGTAACTGCAATTATACTCTCCTCCAAATGAAGTTTTATAAAAATATTTTAACTTCCAATAACCTGTATTTGACCGTCCTGTATATGCAACCAGTCCATGTGAATCATCTCATTATAATATGATTAACCAGGTAACCACTCCTATACATTTCAATCAACTCAAAATTATATTTAATTCTCCAATTAAAGTTGTCAGGTACTGCTCCAAAATTCCCTCCCAACTTCCAATCAAACTCACTGAACATCACTAGAATTTGATTTAATCATGCACATATTGATTTCCACAGGAGAGAATAACAACATATCTGAATCTCAAATAAATATTAAAACAGAATTGAAAAGCAAGTATTCAAAACCATACTTTCATATTTCTTTCCTTAGTTTAAAGTGTTCATCATCATCAACATCATCCATGGCACACAAAGTCACATGTGACTAAGATCGAACAGTATATTAGAAAGGCAGGAAGGTACTGAATGAAATGGAAAGTGTATGGACTTTGGTTTCCTATAAACACTAATCAAGTAATTGATTACAAGCATTAAATAAAATTACAGAATGAGGCTATATTAAACTCTAAGGGTAATTTTATTCTTGTGGGTAATTATACAATATTGTACTGCAGATTTACAGAATCAGGTATAAGTTATATAATACAAAAGAGTCTGAAAGACAGATGGAGACTAACTTTCAGATATAAGAATAGATAATTATTTTATTACAAATTATCAGTTTAGTATGGAGTTCTGTAATAAAACAAGACCCTTTAATACACTCCACAAAAATACAAAGTAACTCATAGAGTGAGAGTAATATTTTGAATCTGATAATATTTTCTTTATTAATAAAATGATCTTTAGACTGAAATATCTTCTAACTCATATTTCAAATATATAGATAACTTTTATTATTTATGAAAATTCATTAAGAAGTGCTAATATTTATTTAATGGACCATTTTATTTTTATATGTAATATAATAATAATAATAATAATAATAATAATAATAATAATAATAATAATAATAATAATAATAATATCAAAAGTAAGGGAGGTAGACATGTATTAAACAGGGTGATTCAAAAGCTTCTGCATTAATTTCAGTAGCTTATAGAGTGGTCGAAATACAATAACTTTTGATTAATGACTTATAGTCTGGAAAGTAATCCAGGGTCAGTACAAGCCTGGGAATCTCAGGGTTGACAAGAAATTATATCGTGCACACACTTAAACAAATATAAATGTATTCACCAATTTGGTTTTACAGCACCAGGTGTTCAAAATGCCTACCACCACATTGAATATATGTATAGTATTGTTGTAGAAAGTTCTGGCGCACTCTACCAAGTACATCACGCACTTCACGAACCTCATCAAATGCTGAAAATATTCGGGCGAGATGTTCTTCTTGGTTGGGAACTGGTGTTTCGTAAATGAGGCAATTGATATGCCGCCAGAAGAAATAATCAAGAGGCGTCAGATCAGGGGAGCGGGGTGGCTATGCAATTTTACCTTGCCTTCCGATCCAACGCCTGGGATAAGTGTCATTGAGTAAGTTACGCACTTGAAGACTTGAAGTCTGCTGGTGTTCCGTCTAGCTTCGTCCACATGTGACGACGTACGATAAGTGGTACATCATCTAACATTTCTGGAAGAACTTCTTGGACGAATTCACTCCATTCAAGGTTGGAGGCAGCAGGTACGTTCCGTTTGTGTGATCACTAATAATACCGGCCCATATATTCACTGATTACCTCTGTTGGTGGTGGTGTTGTGGGGATTGTGCCGCGCCCAAACATGGCTGTTACGACAATTAGAGAACCCTTCTCTGGCAAATTGTTCTTCATTGGTGAAAAACACGTTGCTTAAAAATTAGGGCTCATTCTCACAACGTCAATAATCCATTCACAAAATAGAAGTCGTCGTGGGAAATCATCCTCACTCAAACCCTCAACTTTCTGTGGATGATATGTGTGCAGCTGATTGTCATGCAGAACATGCCAAGCACTACTTTGGGAAATTTCCATGATATGAGCGATGACACGCGTGTCGGTAGAAGATTGTTCTTCCACGTGAGCAAGTACTTCCTCTTATGACTGTTTGAGTCGAACGGTGGCCGGTCTACATGATGCAATAAATGCAAGGACCTGTCTCACCGAGTCGGTGGTGAACGTTTAGAAACGTTCGAGGTTGTGGTTGACGTCTGTTCGGATATTGTGGGTTGTACAGCCATTGAACAACGCGTGAATAACCTTGGCTTTGCCAAATATGAAATGCATCTCACCAAGTTCTGACAACATATTCCATTTCACAAAAATCACAAATACAGCTACCTTCAAAGTAAAGCTATAGTGGAACTTTACAATACACTGCAGATACCGTTCTGGAATGAAAACAACCTACAGAGCACAATTATCAGATGCAAACAGAAGAGTACACAAGTGCTGTACTGCACTGACGGAGCGTTTTCATAAATGCATGCAGTAGTGTATCGCACCCAGTGCCTCTTTGAAAAGTAAGCTTAGATGCGCATTGCAGTTCCTGACATTCCCAGGCTTGTACTCAAACAGGATTACATTCTAGACCATAAGTTACTGATCAAAAGTTGTAATTTTGACCCCTCTATGAGCTCCTGAAATATGTGCGCAACCTTTTGAATCACCCCGTATAGATGAAACTGACCGTGGCCTGTGAATTGTTTAGTTATCAAAATTGTTATCGTTATAAGTTTGTTGACATTGTTCTAACAAAAATTTGTTTAAAAATAAAAGATTCTATATGTTTCAAGAAACAATTTTTTATTACAAACAAATCCTGCGAGTCATGTTCCGTCGTTACTTTATTGAAGCAAGATTTGGCTTCTGAAATAAATTACTCAGCAACGTCTAATTTGTTCCAAAAGACATGAATAGTCTACTTAACGAGGAACATGTGTAGAATTGACTATGAATCATCAAATTACGCAGTAACAGCTAAATCGGGATGGACGTACCACACCGGTACAGAACAAAAGCTCTGTTCCAATGAAGTGTTAACTCCCATGTTCTTATATCGCGCAGCAAATTCTAACTTACAGCCTTATAGACAGAACATAATGACCAATTTTAATATTATTTTTTTCTACATAACTTAATACCAATTTTAATGTTTATTCAACAATATCGCATGTTTATTTCTAAACATTACAATAAGAATGGTTTACTGTACAAAATCAAACACATAAACTAATATTTATTGTTTTCTTAAGTCAATATATTTTTTAAAGAAACATTAAGCCCCTTTATTTTTTTCCGTTTGAACAGAAATCAAATTGTTTTAAGGGACACATAAAAAAATGCCATGAGTTTTCTTGATCGCGTTTCCAACTGTAAAAATGCGTTGTCGAAGAACAACTTCACTTCCAATTACAAACTCATTGTAAATAAAGTTCTTTCAAAAAATTAATCAAAAGGATTAAAATCTAGTTGATCAATGCATGAGTCCACTTCGACCAATCCAACGCGTGGGAAATCGAGTCTAAAAACCTTCGTGCTCTCTGGTAGAAATGAAAAATAGTCGTCTCGCAAGAACTTCATATTAAGTCATTATCTAACAATCGTTAAGGTTTTCTCATTAGAAATTTTCTGCATTTAAGACATCAAATTTAACGGTAAAATGCTGGATCCAATTAAATAATTTGTTACGATTTTCCGTTCAAAGATTAATTTTCAATCAATGTTGCTAGACTTTTTGTAATTCGAAGTAGATTTTCGTCCGCCCATATGTGCGAATTATGAAAATTAAACTTTCCAACACGAGTGAAAGAAGCTTTGTTTCTTGCAAGATATAAAGTTTGCGTCGTCTCGGCACGGAGTGATAAAAATCACATAAGACTGCTCATAAAACCGGTTTTGAAGTGTGAGGTATTGTACACGTTGTAATGTGTTATGGGCACAATTACTGCTCTCGTTATGTTATACACACGTTGCAACAAGATGTACAATTTCTCGTACTACGAGCTGGATTTCTATTTACAATATTCAATATGTCTTCTTCAACAGCTAAAGTTTCTGATCGTCGTTGAGGTTCAGGATTTTCGTAACGGCTTAGGAAACTCCAAGTTTCCATAATTGTAGAGATATTTATACCTATTGTCGCCGATTTGGTGACCTTCTGTTGGCGGTACATCCTTCTTGCCGCACTTGAATTACGACGACTTTTCCATAAATGAACAACAAATCATGATATTCTTGAATTATAAATGACATTCTAAGTTAATACACTTAAATGACACTTGTGTGTACCGGATAACTGTAAAGTACTGAGGGGAGGGACGTATGGACTCAGCTGTTTCAACCCACCTCAACATGTTGCCACGTCTCTCATTATATATTAATTGCAAAGTTTGTATCCATTATTATTTAATTTAACGAAAACAGCAAATACTTTCAAAGCTAATGTTAACTAATTGAACGGACGGACAAAAAATAAATAAAGATGTGCTAGACAGAATGGGTGAAGGAAGAGCAACGCTAGAAGTCATAAAGAAGAGGAAAAGGAATCGGATTGGTCACTGGCTAAGAAGAAACTGCCTGCTGTCGGATCCCTAGAAGGAACGGTCAACGGAAAGAAAGTTAGAGGCTGAAAAAGACATCAGATGATAGACAATATTAAAATAAATGGTTTATTTGCGGATACTGAAAGGATGAGAGAGTTAAGGAAAGAGTGGAGAATGCTGAGTCTGCAGTGATAGACCTGTTCTTGGGCAGAACGTTAAGTGTGTATTAACTCCTTTGTAGATAAACCTACGGATAAATTATTTTCCTGTTTTACTACCGATAGAAGCAGTATATAACAAATAAAATACAACTATAATACTTTTTTTTCTGAGAAAATTACTACGTTTTGATTTTTTGATTCTCTAAGAGCGTCCCGGGGAATATGAAAAGGGCGGCACTTATACCCCTTACACACTGCATGTAGCAGATAAAAAATTAGGTTTCGTGAAAAGTATTCTCATTTATTAGAGAAAAAGTTGATAAATGAAAAAAACAAAATAACTTTACTTTTTCAAACAAATTATTGAGCACCCATATCATGGGAAACAAAAATGTATTTGTTTCTTCACTGTATATTATAAATGTTGCTACATTTCCACATTTAAATTAATTTTAATGCCTGTTTCAGGCAAAAGAAAAATATATCTTAATTTGTATTAACTCTAGTATGCACATTAATTTCAACGTTATGTTTCAAATTAACTGATGTTGCACAGAAAAAAAGTTACTTCACCAAATTGTCTTCTTTGATGTAACAGCCCTTAATGTAAAAAGTGAATAATGCGCACTAATAAGGTTTTAAAATGTAAAATGAGAAAACTTAATGTCTGCACATTCCTGGGTAGCTCAAAGGAAGAGTGTCAGTGCACATAACTTGATATCCTGGGATCAAATCCATTTTCATGCACAATTTTTTCTCCTTAGTTATATTATCTATTTCATGTGAAATACTATTCTGGGTACATCAGTTACATATTCACTTTCACTAATTTACGTACAGTGTCTAATTATCTGAGCTTGGATATAAGATCTGTTGCATCCGAAATAAAAATGTCGCAATTAAGCTTATTATTGTAAGCTATGCATGTGGGACATTCCATACGAAATCGGCAAGAAATTGTGAAAATTGAACTCACATCTTTAAAAGTTTACCATTTTTTTTACAGTGAAACTTTATGATATACTGAATATCTCAACCGAATTTCAAGTCTCCGCTTGGTCTAATTAAAGAGTAATAGAGCTGTCAATTTATCGTATTGTTTTAAATAGTCTCTTTTATAAAATTAATTTCTCGAAGTATAACTACTCCCTCATCTTCAAAAGATAGTCACATTATAGATGATTTTATGCTCTATCGCTTGAAGATCAGTATGTTAATATTTACGTTTTTCTGAAGGGCGTAAATGCAATTAATATGCAATTGACCTTTCTCACCAAACATTTTATAAAATCAAAAAGCGCCACATTATTACCTGAACACCAGTTAATTTTTTGTAATTGGTATTAAACTGGAATTTTGAAAGGAAACTACCAAAAATAATTATTTTCCCTAAAATCTAACTGCCCGCAATACCTTTCGCGTGAGTGGAGATCGCTCGCTCGTACAAACAATGACGGAGCTACTTGGTAATAATACTTTGCGCACTTACAAATTTTTTTATTGTTATTGTCATCATTACATTATTTTTATTATCATTATTACAATTATTACATTATCATCATCATCATGGGCTAGTGGTTACTCTGCACGCCTCCGATTCCGAGGTTCGCGGATTCAAACTCGATAGGATTCAATGGAATTTTAAAGGCGTAGCAATTCTGAATGTAGCTTTCTCCAGAAGGAAGGAAATCCGTGAGCCCCGTGTCGTAAATTTATGGTACGTAGGAAAACCTCGCGCTTGAAATAAATTGGTACATAATAAACGTCATTAAATATAACAATCTTTATTGATATCTTCAGTAGGCGGTTCATTTTGTGCTGATTTTGGCTAATGTATAGTTTAATTTAAATTACTAAACACCTACGAATTTAAGCTGGTAGGCCTATTAAAAATATTTTCAAGAGAGTAGTTTTGTAATGTGTTGTAATATTTTGTACTTGTACCCTGCACCAATGTCTGATGTTGAATATTGCGAGTAATGTTAAGCTATCGATAATCAATTATAACAATTTTCATGCTGTTACAAGTAATATTTAAGAGGTATAAATATACTTTATTGGCTTGGTATCATTTACTGATTTTGCATCCCCAATCATGACATATCTAAGATGATATTAAAATGCACGATAATATTAGCTTATATTATAAGCTAAATTATTGTTATAGTGTTTAATTTAATGTCTAAACTTCCCATTATTCTCCTTTTATAACACAAAATGTATACCTCTACGATTATTTTCTCATTCCAGAAACATTTAAGAAATTGTAAAATTATATATTAACACATAATATTGTTAATAACTATTGTATACTAATATAAGCATAATTAAAATTATATTTAACTTCTAACTCACCACTTAGTATTTCTAGATCTGCAAACTTGTGAGTTAAAAACAATAAGATATTTTTAATTTGACTGTGGCACTTAAAATGACGAGATGCATTAAACAAACACACTGATGTAAATCAACTGTCTAGTATGTAATCTGAACTTGAGAAGTGTTGATGGAAAAGCAGATGTTTAAGGAAGACCCTGCATTATTATCGTTTGGTAGGAAGTGGTACGAGTATTAAAACATTCGGTTTTATTTGGAAGTGATATTTTATAACAATACTATTTCGTCAAAGTTTTCGGGGTACAATATAGTACACTGAATAAAAAGTTATTTTAAGACTGAAGTTAGTAATTATAACATAATAAAAATTTATACCAGTTTATTCAATTAATAATAATAATAATAATAATAATAATGCTTTATTTTAGCTGGCAGAGTTAAGGCCATAAGGCCTTCTCTTCCACTCAACCAGCGAATAGTAAAATTATACAAAAAATTACATACATATTATAATTTTAAGATATTAAAATACAGACTAAACAAAATACGAAGATGATGTGATCTAATACTAGCTAATACTAACAAAAACATAGAATATAATAAAATTTAAATTATGTAAAATAAAGTAAGTAGCTTCCTAGATGACTATTAATGGAATGCTCCATATAGTTGTTATGCAGTTAATGTTTCCATTGTGTCGAACTTAAGATATCAGTTAATTTGGATTTAAATATTGATAGCGATTGACAGTCCCTGACATGACTGGGAAGTGAGTTCCATGATGTAAGAGTTTTTATTATTTAACATTACATTTAAACTGTAATAAAAAACTTTGTAGCAAAATAAATAATTTGTTTTAAAAATGACAGAAGATTACGAGTATTTGAGAATAAAGTTTTTAGGAAAATTTTTGGATCAAAAAGAGATGAACAGACAGGTGAATGGAGAAAACTACATAATAGTGAGCTACATGATCTGTATAGGAAGCCAGATATAATAAGAATATTTAAGTGTCGTAGGCTGCGATGGGCAGGAAATGTGGCACGTATGGGGGATGAAAGAGGTGCTTGGAAATTTCTGGTAGGAAAACTGGAGGGAAAACGCCCAGTAGGAAGACTAAGAATGAGGTGGGAGAATAACATTATACGTGATTTGAGGGAAGCAGATTATACAGGGATAATTGGAACACGTTAGCTCGGGATCGGATGTATGGAGAGCTTATGTCCGCACTGCCATGAACCTACAGGTTCCACAGAGCCAGTGAATGAGTTAGTTATAAATAATTTGTTTAATAATTCACTGTAAACGTAAGTAACAGAGCTCTTTACTTCTCGCAATAAAATTTGATAAATAAACATCAACTGCGTAATAATTATAATAGGCTATCGCCACTTTTATAAATTAACAGTGCTGTTTCATTAAGCAGAACATGTAATAATCTATTCGATTTAATGACAGTTGAAAAAGTCACATATCACCTATATAAATACGTTTGAAAGAATTTTTTGCTATTTACTGTTTCAGAAATATTTGTTAGTAAAGGTTTTAGTTTATCATATTTACGGTAATTTTAGATCATCATAACTACGAACCTATAAATGATAAAAATTAAATTTCGATATTAATACGTTTATAAATGTATTCACTATGTTTAGGAATATATAAAATTAAAAAAATAAATTGCAAGATGTTTTGCTGTCCGATTTGACATGGATTATCCTGTATCCATCCAGCCAAAGTGATCCATGCAATAACACTTGTATCATCCCCACCCAAAATGTCAATGTATCTCTGTTCCCCAGGATAATTTAACTTCTGATTCTAGGGCGAGATACATTATTTTTGTCACCGCTGCTGTTTAAATATCGCATTAAATTAGTACATAGTGATTGGCTTCACAGGTTCCAGTTATCAGGATTCAAGAGTCAACTTCAATGACAGCACAGGACAACTTAAGAGAATAAACACATAGACCTGCCCAGACGCAGTTAGAGAAAGTATCTGTTTAACTAATAGCAATCATAAGTAAACACCCTCCACATAGGAATTGTATAACTTTGAAGTTGGTGGAGGGAGTTTGTGTACATCTAAACCCCAAACCTAAATCTGAAGTAGATTAACTATTGTCAATCCCTCATTGCTGGACAAACCTTTGGAGAGAAACCTGGCAAAGAAGCGATCCACAGGATGTTAAAAATCACCAATACGGGTGAGGAAGTTTCAATTTCCAACGGCAGAGAGAAGAGAAATTAACAGGTAAGAGAAATTGCTTTACTGTAGAAAAAAAAAAAACCTTCTGTGCGAGAAAACCCTAAACAAGTATTTCAATTTGGTGATGGGAGTTAGGCCGGCATCCATACAATTTCTTACAAAGAAACTGAAATATGTATGGTAAGATAAAGTATAGTTGATAAAGTCAGTGTTCAATCAACGTTACGTTATTATTTATATTTAACGACGCTTTTTAACAGCTGGGATCAATAGCGCAGCTAATTAAATCTGTGCAAGAGAGACACAGATTAATTCGCTCACTTTTTTCAAGCTAGAGCTTCCCTTATATCCCAGATAAGCATACAGGGGACCCACGTATTTAGTTGCTTCCAAAAGAACTCGTGATCAGGATTTAAACAGCCTGTAACATCAATTGACTCCTTCAGCCACTTTTAAACCGGTGAACCTTGGAACCAGAGAGCTGACGGTAACTAGGAATTCAACAAAATCGACAGCAGCGCCCAAAAAAAAAAGAATAAAAAATAAATAAAAAAAAATAAAATGAAAAAATATAAAAAATAAATAAAAAGAAAATTGGTTTAATTGAATGCATATTAAATGTCTGATGTGAATATATTAAAAAAATAACTTATTGTAACTTTTTTATAGATAAAACTGTATATGTGAATAACTTACTTAAACAGGAAATCCACTAGAAATCTTGATGTACATGTTATATTTAAATCGGTATGCAGCTTTATCCATTACGTTCAATTCATGTTTATTACAAAAGTAGATTTCATAAACTTCTTTGACAAAATGCTTCTAGTTGCATAGCGATAATTACAATGATGACGTAACAACTCGCACGTTACGAAGAAACGTCAGTGAATGTGAAACTGAAAAAAATTGTTTCTAAATTATTTTTATCAGGGATTAAAAACATTAATATTTCACAGGTTAGTTATTACTGTTAGTATATTATGTAATCATGAACATTAACGCACACACTATTGAGTAACACTAAGGAATTGGGACTGGAAGTAAATATCAATAAAACTAAATATATGGTCACACATAGAAATGCATTATATAATGGAAATGGATAGCTAGTGACAAATGAGGAAATTTAGAGGAAGTGGCTGAATTCAAATACCTAGGAACAATAATCACAAATAGGAATGAGATGCACAAAGAAATTAAACATAGGCTCAATTTATTCTGGAAATGCGTGCTATTATGCATTGCAGAGACTCTTGATGTCCCAACTCCTCTCAAAAAACTTTAAACTGAAAATATATAAAACTATTATTCTACCAGTTATATTATATGGGTGCGAAACATGGACTCTTACTTTAAGAGAGGAAAGGAGATTACGAGTATTTGAGAATAAAGTACTTAGGAAAAATTTTGGACCAAAGAGAGATGAACAGACAGGTGAATGGAGAAGACTACATAACAATGAATTACATGGTCTTTATAGGAAGCCAGATATAATAAGAACAGTTAAGTCTCGTAGACTGCGATGGGCAGGACATGTTGCACCTATGGGGAATGAAAGACGTGCATGGAAGCTTCTTGTATGAAAGCCAGAGGGAAAACGCCTAGTTGGTAGACCAAGAATGAGGTGGGAGAACAACATTAACTATGATTTGAGGGAAGTAGATTATACAGGGATTGATTAGAAAGCATTAGCTCAGGATAAGGATGTATGGAGAGCTTATGTCCGCGCGGCCATGAACCTACGGGTTCGATAGTGCCAGTGAGTAAGTAAGTAAGTAAGTAAGTTCATCTTAAACTTATAGAAGTCCGTCAGGCAGGAAATCTGAGTGCATTTCCTGAGAAGTCCAAGTAATGGTCTGATTTTGACGGTTCAAATTTATTGCTATATGTAAGAAGTTTGGTCACGACGAAACAAAAAATTGAGGCCGCTAGAGCGTTAACACACACATACACAGAGATATATATATATATATATATATATATATATATACCCCACTGGTCTCTAGGTAACATGTTGCGTTGTCACACAGCGGGCCTGATTAAATTAGTACATAGTGATTGACTTCACAGGTTCCAGTTATCAGATTCACGAGTCATCTTCAATGACAGCACAGGACAACTTAAGAGAATAAACACATAGACCTGCTCAGACGAAGTTACTTACTTACTTACTCACTGGCACTATCGAACCCGTAGGTTCATGGCCGCGCGGACATAAGCTCTCCATACATCCCTATCCTGAGCTAATGCTTTCCAATCATTCCTTGTATAATCAACTTCCCTCAAATCATAGTTAATGTTATTCTCCCACCTCATTCTTGGTCTACCAACTGGGCGTTTTCCCTCTGGTTTTCCTGCAAGTAGCTTCCATGCAAGTCTTTTATTCCCCATACGTGCAACATGTCCTGCCCATCACAGTCTATGAGACTTAACAATTCTTATTATATCTGGCTTTCTATAAAGACCATGTAGTTTATTGTTTGTCCCTATGTTTGAGCCTTTGGCATGGGTTCCCTGAAGTAGTCCCCGCCCGGAGAATGTGCCGGATACGCATACAGTGGATCCACGTTTGACATCCGGAAAATTGTACCCCAGTTGAACCCATGTCCGCATTTCTTGACGGTTGTATTTTTACGGTGAAAGATCATCACTCTTTCGACCAAGGTACTTTTTTCGTCTGGCTTATCACCTTCGACCAGTCCGGCATGGGTAACCCTATCGGTAGAAATGCTACAGCCGGCATAGCTCTCAGAATCATTTAAGCACGCAAGCTACTCCACCACCACAAGGTAAAGATACCATGGAGGGGCCCCAACGAAGTTAGAGAAAGTATATGTTTAACTAATAGCAATCATAAGTAAACACCCTCCACATAGGAATTGCATAACTTTGAAGTTGATGGAGGAAGTTTGTGTACATTTAAACCCCAATGACTAAATCCCAAGTAGATTAACTATTGGCAATCTCTCGTTGCTGTACAAACATTTGGAGAGGAACCTGGCAAAGAAGCGATCCAGAAGATATTAAAAATCACCGAAACGTGTGGGGAAGTTTCACTTTCCAACGGCAGAGAGAAGAGAAGTTAACAAGTAAGAAATATTGCTTTGCTGTAGAGAAGATAAACCTTCTATGGGAGAAAACACTAAACAAATGTTTCAATTTGGGGGTAGAAAATTTGGCTGGCATCCAAAAAAATTCTTTCAAACAAAACTGAACAACGTATAGTCAGAAAACGTATAGTTGACAAAGTCAGTATTCAATCAATGTTACGTTATAATGTAAATTTAATGACGCTTTTTAATAGCTGGATCAAAAGTGCAGGAAATTAAATTTGGAAAAGAGAGATTCAAAATAATTCGCTAATTTTTTTATGCTTGACTTTCCATTATGTGCCGGATACGCATACAGGGGACCCACGTATTTAGTTCCTTCCGAAAGAACTCGTGATTGGGACTTATATAGCCTGTAACAACAATCGACTCCACCTGCCAGTTTTAACTGGTGAACATTGCAACCAGAGAGCTGATGATAACTAGTAATTCAGCAAGATCGACTGCAGCGCCCAAAAAAGAACGTAAAGAAGAAGAAAATTGCTTTAACTGAATGCATATTAAATGTCTAATGTAAACATCGTTTTAAAAATGTAACTTATTGTAACTTTTTAAAAGATAAACTGTATATGTGAATAACTTACTTCAACAGGATAATTCCATGAGAAATCTAGACGTACATTTAAATCGGTATGCGGCTTTATCCATTACGTTCAATTCAAATTTTATTACAAAATTAAATTTCAAAATGTTTTGACAAAATGCTTCTAGTTGCATAGCGATAATTACAATGATGACGTAACAACTCGCACGTTACAGAAACGTCAGTGAATTTGAAACAGAAAAAAATTGTTTCTAAATTATTTTAATCAGGAAATAAAAACATTAATATTTTCACATGTTAGTTATTACTGTTAGTATATTATGTAATCATGAACTTTAATGGTTCTGGCCAGTACCATCGGATTTCAAATCTGGGCACGAATGAGACACTTATTTTGCTCACAAGTCTCTTTCCTTGAGGTTGAGATTCATTTATGTGAAATAATATGCGATAAGAGACCACAACTTTATTTCCGTACAAAATCCTCCTCGGATTGTTTTCGGCCTAGAAATCCATCAACACCGGAATCAGACACCACAAGGCCATCAGAATAATTCACAGTTTAAACAAAGGAGTTTCATGTAGATCCTATACAATTTTTATTGATTGCGTTTATGAGATACCCAAGGTATACTTCCTCTCGCGAATAATGTATATTTTCAACTTATTATAATCTCTTCTTTGTATGTACTTTTTATATGCCTCACACCGCATTGCGGGTTCAAACCCGGCCGTGGTCGATGGACTTTTAGGATGAAAAAATCCAGGGGAAAAGTCTTCCGGGAGGGACTATAAGCCGTGAGCCAGAGTCAAAGATTTTTAGGGTCGTAAAAGAATCGAGTATTTGAGTTGCGAGTATTTGAGACAAAGAGTTAGGAATGTTTTTAGACGTAAGAGAGACAAACAGACAGGTGAACAGAGATAACGTCATAACAAGAAACTAGATGATCTTTATGGTAAATTAGATATAGGCTAATACTGTATGGACAGAACATATACCATGAATTGGGGGGGGGGAAATGATATAAGTAAATCAGAGAGAAAGATTCAAGTAGGGAGGCCAAACATGACGTGGGATAATATTATATTACGATGCGAGGTTGGGAAGTGGTTTTTACAGAAGCAAGGAAAATGTTTAGAACCCGAGCGATGACGAGGCTTTTAATTTCTGATATTCTGTAAAAGAACTTCACAAACGTGCGATGTACATACATTATTTTTTTGCTCGGTGGTGTATTCATAATAATAAATAATAGTACAATAATAATATCTTTATAGGAAATATTTGCGTTCATTATAAACGACAGACTAACGTTAACAGTGTGGGCAATGTATATTAGTTGAAAATACAGAAGGTCGTGACACGAATCAGTTATAAAATGGCGACAATTACGTATTTATTGTTTATACTGTTTCAAATAAAATTCAGTTCATTTAAAATGCAGTGATTTGTTTCGTATAATGTGCATTAACACTACCTTTTGGATATATATTCGTACATACTGATCGAATTAACGAACCCGCAACACGACTAAATTTAGAATTAATGGTCGAAAGATCGCTGGGATTTTTATGTCCAGAAATAATTTGTAGAACACTTTGGTAACAATAAATTAAGTTTTATTACGAGTGTTACACTATCAACATTAGAAACAATTTCACCTGTTTGATCGGAATACTCAGATTCCTTACAACGAGGGACCACGAGGCATTCAAATCCTCGGCCTACAAGTAATGCCGTCGTCGTAGACGGCCTAGTTAACAATAAGTGAGGTATTCAACCTCCACCAAAATACAACCGTAACCATAAACGGCTAAGAACACACTGAGCGAGGTATTATAAACCTCTGGTTGAAACACAACCGTCGTCCTCGACACAATGAGAGTGAGGTGTTCCCAAACCTATTAACTAAAACAGAACCGTCGTCCTCGACGGCCTGTAAGACGCTGAGAGCGAGAAACACGAGGACACGCAAGACTTGGACACAGCACCGACAATGTTGCCAGCATGACGAGTGCTGCAGCAAGCAATGTGACCAACATAAAATGTCGGGTGCTGTACTCAGGCACCTCCAAGTGGAGACAAAGTGAACACGTCGATAGTCGATGTAGATCACGACAAATACGACTGAGCCAGCCGCACAGGCAATACTAATGCGATACATATCGTAACACATACATTGTACGTAGTATACAAAGAGGGCAGTGGTTGTACTTCCCACACGTGGTTTGTAATATGTAATATTAGAGTATAGTTATTTAGGTAGGCATATCCAAAATGTTGAAGTTGAACTCAATCATGGTCACCATTGCTGTAAGTACGACAAAATGCACTATCGCGCAAAGAATAACATTAGGCTTGAATTGAGGGAGTGAACAACAAAGGGAATGATGAAAAACGATATTCATGGTTAAGATGTATCGAGAGCGTATGTACGCGCGGTTTTAAATCTACAGGTAAAGTACCAGCGAGTTGTTTGTTTTTAAAAGTGAACTATAATTTTAAGTCCCTCTTAAATGATCATTAATGACTCAAATGCAGTTCATAGGGCGAACTTGCCTAATTCACGGATTTTTATTTTTTGTGCAAATATAAGATTTTAGACAATGGTGACAAAATATCAATACAGTAGTGTAGTATGAACCTTCCATGTGCAAAATTTTCGATTTTTTAAGCCATTTTTCGGAAAATTCATTCTAAACCGATGTACAGTTTTCTCAATGCCTCGTTCTTTATCCTAGACTTTGTAAATACTTGATATGGCTCCTAAATCCGTGGTAGTAATATCCTAATTCCGTGGTTTTAAAACAGAAGCTTATAAATTTAAAATATAACAGATTTCACCATTTTTATTAAAGCTGATAATCAATATCAGAAACTATATATGGGCAAAGAAAAAATTTAATAAATTGTATTGAATGAAATTTAATATTTTAGCCTATATCCCTCTAAAAATAAACTTAACATTGGATAATAATATTAAAAATACAGATGGTGATAAAATGTATGCAAACAAATAGGCCCTACACAAGTCCTAATTTCTAGCAAAAATATTGCCCTCTAAAAACAAAAGCATTAATAATAATAATAATAATAATAATAATAATAATAATAATAATAACAAAGAAAATAAAAAAATCAGAGAAAATTATTTTTACGCACGATGAAGAAATAATTTTAGGAAATGTCTTCAGTCAAATGCATCTTTAGCCTCTATAGGTTTAAATATTATAGCCCTGTGAGTGAGTAAAATATGTAATTGTAATGTAACTAATATATACGTAGTGTAACTAATATGAAAGCTTATTAATATTCCTTTTTTACTGTATACATTCACACGTTTAAATATGAGATAGAGCCATGGCATAAAAAATATAAAGTCGCAAATGTGGAAGCTGCTGTATTATTTATTGTCCTTTCATATTGTTAAGACTCATCTATCAGTTGGTTTAATTGATATTAAAGTATTATATAACTATTAAATAAACAGTTGCCGAAAATATATAACATTTTTTTAAGGACAGTCAAGAAAGAGAGAACAAAAATAGTTATTCAACCATTTTGAATATCACGGTGGTTTTGAGGCTTTGTATTGGTACTAAAAGGCGGGCAAAGCAACAAAATGGAACGAAAAGCCTTATGCCATGCATGGGGTAACTCCAGAACTACATTTTAAACATTTAATTCATTGACAACGAATTGAAATATACCGAGAAATTAGAGATATCACGAAATAAGGCATCTTTACCCTACAAAGTAACTATAGTCACTTTTACAGTTTAACACAAAAATATAAGTATACTTGTACGGTAATAAAAAATACATATTAGTGTTGTTAGTAGTAGGCGGGTACAGCGGCAGAAGCAGTAGTAGTAGTATTATTATTAGTGGTAGTAGTAGTAGTAGTGGTAGTTGTAGTAGCAGTGGTAGTGATAGTGGTAGTGGCAGTAGTAATAGTAGTAGTGGTAGTATTAGTAATATTAGTAGTAGTGTAGTAGTAGAAGACGTTGTAGTAGCGGTAGTAGTATTGGTAGTGGTGGTAGTAGAATTGGTAATAGTGGTAGTGTTAGTAGTTGTGATGGTGGTAGTAGTAATGGTAATAGTTGTAGTAGTGGTAGTAGTAGTAGTAGTGGTAGTAGTGTTAGTATTATTTGTAGTTATGTTGGTAGTAGTGGAAGTGATAGTACTTGTGATAGTAGAAATATTAGTTTTTGGTGGTAGTGCTTGTAGTGGTGGTAGTAGTAGTGGTTCTATTTGTGGTAGTAGTGGTGGTAGTAATAGTGTTAGTGGTAGTAGTGACTGTAATAGTGATCGCTGTAATATTGGTAGTGATGGTAATAGTAGTAGTGGTGGTGGTAGTGTTATTAGTTGCAATAGTAGTAGTAGTAGTAACAGTGATGGTAGTAGTGGTGGTAGTGGGAGTAGCAGAGAGTGGCATTAGTAGTAATGGTGGTGGTATTAATCGTGGTGGAGTTAGTAGTATTGGTGGAAGTGTTAGTAGTGGTACTAGTGATGGTGGTAGTATTATTGGTGGTATCGTAATAATGGTGGTAGTGATAGTAGTCGTGTTAGTAGTGATAATGGTATAGTCGTGGTGGTAGTAGTAGTAGAAGTAGTGGCAGTAGTAGCGGTAGAAGCATTCGTGTTGGTGGTGGTAACATTAGTAATAATAGTAGTAGTCATCCATCCATGGTATCTTTACCTTGTCGTGGTGGAGTGGCTTGCATGCTTAAATGATCCCGAGAGCTATGCCGGCGGTAGAATTGCCGCCGATAGGGTTACCCATGCCTGACTGGTCGAAGGTGATAAGCCAGACGAAAAAAAGTACCTTGGTCGAAAGAGTGACGATCTTTCACCATAAAAACAAAACCGTCAAGAAATGCGGACATGGGTTCAACTGGGGAAACATTTTCCGGAAGTCAAATTGTCCCTCATTCTGTTCTCCGGGCGGGGACTACTTCAGAGAACCCATGCCAAAGGCTGAAACACAGGGACATGTTCCTAGGAACATGGAACGTTAGGACTTTATATAATAGCGGGGCACTAGAGATATTAACGCGGGAATTAGATAAATCGCCCTCAGATATAGTCGCTTTACAGGAAGTTAGGTGGCCAGGAGAAGGTAGTCAGGAATCAGGAAGCTTTGCATTATACTACGGGGGTGCAGAAAGACCTGCATTTGGAACAGGTTTTTTAGTCAGAACGAGGATCCTATCCGCTATTCGAGATATTAAGTTAGTTAGATAGGATATCATACATAATTCTAAAGGGTAAACAACATGATTTTATAATTGTAAATGTGCATGCCCCCACAGAAGATAAAGATGACAAGATCAAGGATGAGTTCTATGAAGAATTATAATGCTTATTTGATAGCCTTTCACGATATCATATGAAAATTGTCTTAAGAGATATTAATGCAAAAGTGGGACAGGAAGATATATTCAAACCAACAATTGGCAAATTCAGTCTTCATGAAGATAGTAACGTCAATGGAGTAAGATTAGTCACCTTTGCCACATCAAAGAATCTCATTGTTAAGAGCACAACATTTCAGCATAAGGATATTCATAAATACACCTGGGCGTCTCCAGATGTAGAAACTCGGAACCAGATAGATCATGCATTAGTGGACAAACGCTGGCACAGTAGCATCATCGATGTTAGATCAGTTAGATGGACAGACTGCAATTCGGATCATCATCTGGCCAGGGTGAAAATCAGACAACGGCTATCGCTTATGAGAGGAACAAACACTAAAGATGATTCTGTAAAATTTGAATTAAAAAACTTGAAAAAGATGAAATGAGGCAAGAATACCAAACCAAAATTGCTAATAGATTTGAAGTATTGGAATCTTCAGATCACAATGTAGCAAACGAAGAAGAAACTGATATAAATAAACAATGGGAGGCTATAAGAGATACTATTAAATTGTCAGCATCAGAAAGCATGGTTGTTTAAGAAAGAGGCAAAACAAGAAATGGGTTGATGTGGAATGTGCCGACATTGTAAAGAAAAGAAAGCTAGCATAAATGAAATGGTTACACGAGTCAAATGAGGTAAATTTAGAACAATTGGGTAGTGTTAGACGGGAAACCACAAGTTACTAAAGAGTAAAAAGAGGGAATATTTGAGAGAGAAGATCAATGATCTTGAAATGAACGCAAAAAATAGGAACATTAGAGAATTATATCAGTGAATTAGTATAGAGAAGAATGAGTTTCAGGCCAAAACAAACATAATTCGGAATGAATATGGGGATATGATTGCAGATTCCAGGAGTATATTAAATAGATGGAAAAGTTACTTTAATCAGCTATTAAATGTACATACAGAACAGGACATTGAGGAGGATAACTTACAGACTGCAGAAATGCTAGTCGCAGAAACAAGTGCATTAGAGGTTGAAATGGCGATTCAAAAATTGAAGATGTATAAAGCATCAGTTTCAGATGAGATCCCAGCAGAACTGATAAAATCAGGGAGAGAAAAATTGATGGACAAGATATGCTGGTTGCTTAGTATGATTTGGGAAAAAGAAGCTCTTCCAGATGAATGGAAAGAATCAATTATCATACCAATTTTTAAGAAAGCTGATTTCAACAACTACAGGGGCATCTCATTACTTTCAACTTCGTACAAAATTCTAACAAATATATTTGCAAGCAGACTTACTCCTTATATTGATGACATTTTAGGAGATCATCAATGTGCATTTAGAAGTAACAGGTCTACAACACATCAGATTTTTAGTATAAGACATATTTAAGAAAAGAAATGGGAATATAGTGGTACTGTACATCAACTATATGTAGACTTCGAAAAAGCATATGATTCAATTAAGAGGGAGAAGTTATATAGTATCCTGCTGGAGTTCGGAATTCCTAAAAAGTTAGTTAGACTTATACGAATGTGTCTAAATGGCAAAAAAGTAGGGTGCGTATAGGCAAACAGTTTTCGGACACTTTTGAAATCCAGAATGGGTTGAAGCAAGGAGATGCACTATCTCGTGTACTATTTAATTTTGTACTAGAACACGCCAATAAATCTTTAGAGAATGAGGAAGGCGTACAACTCAATGGTATTAATAAGCTGTTAGTTTATGCTGATGATGTAGTATTATTGGCCGATAGCGAGGAGATACTAATGGACAACACGCACACACTATTGAGTAACACTAAGAAATTAGGACTGGAAGTAAATATCAATAAAACTAAATATATGATCACACGTAGAAGTACATTATATAATTGAAATGGACAGCTAATGGCAAATGAGGGAAATTTTGGGGAAGTGGCTGAATTCAAATACCTAGGAACAATAATTACAAATAGGAATGAGATGCACAAAGAAATTAAACATAGACTCAATTCTGGAATGCGTGCTATTATGCATTGTAGAGACTCTTGTTGTCCGTACTCCTTTCAAAAAACGTTTAACTTAAAATATATAAAACTATTATTCTACCAGTTATATTATATTGGTGCGAAACATGGACTCTTACTTTAAGGGAGGAAAGGAGATTACTAGTATTTGAGAATAAAGTTCCTAGGAAAATATTTGGACCAAAGAGAGATGAACAGACAGGTGAATGGAGAAGACTACATAACAATGAACTACATGGTCTTTATAGGAAGCTAGATATAATAAGAACAGTTAAGTCTCGTAGACTGCGATGGGCAGGACATGTTGCGCGTATGGGGAATGAAAGACTTGCATGGAAGCTTCTTGTAGGAAAGACAGAGGAAAAAACGCCCAGTTGGTAGACCAAGAATGAGGTGGGAGAATAACGTTATCTATGATTTGAGGGAAGTATATTATACAGGGAATGATTGGAAAGCATTAGCTCAGAATAGGGGATGTATGGAGAGCTTATGTCCGCGCAGACATGAACCTACGGGTCCGATAGTGCCAGTGAGTAAGTAAGTAAGTAAGTAGTAGTCATATTGGTGGAAGTAGTATTAGTGGTAGTGGTGGTAATGATCGTAGTAGTAGCAGTAGTAACAGTTGCGGTAGTATTGGTGGTAGTAGAAGTTGTAGAAGTGGTAGTAGTATTAATATGTATAGTAGTGGTGGTAGTAGTAAGTGTGGTAATGTTGGAAGAAATAGTAGAAGCAGCAGTAGTTGAAGAGGTAGTATTTGTAGTGATGGTAGTAGTAATAATAATAATAGTGTTATTAGTAGCGGTAGTAGTGTTATTGGCGGTAGTAGTGTTGGTGGTAGTGGTGGTAGTATTACTGGTGGTACTAGTAGTAGTGATGATAGTGGTATTAGTAGCAGTGGTAGTAGTAATATTAGTGGTGGTGTTAGTAGTATTACGAGTAGTAATAGTAGTAGTGGTAGTGGTGATAGTAGTTGTGATAGTATTAGTGGTAGTAGTAATAATACTAGTTGTAAATGTTGTAGTAGTATTGGTGGTAGTAGTGATGATTATAGTATTAGTGGTAGTATTAATAGTGGTAGTGTTGGGGGCACGCCGTAGCGTAGTGGTTAAGGCACTGAGCTACAAGCCGGAGGGTCGAGGGTTCAAGTCCCGTTGGGGTCAGGATTTTTAAACTGACCCAAACCCTCTGGCGGCACTATGGCCCTGGGGTCGACTCAGCCTCTAACGGAAATGAGTACCAGACGCTTGTTCTGGGGTAAAGGCGGCCGTCACGCAGGGCTGACAACCCGGCTGACATAAAGTGCCGATTGTCTAGAAAAAGTGGGAGCCTTAACCTCCTACTACCCCAAGGACCTCCGGGTCTGTTGTGGGATTACTTTAATTAATAGTGGTAGTGGTCGTAGTAGTAGCAGTAGTAGTAGCTAGTAGTGATGGTGAGTAGTAGTAGTAATGGTAATCGTAGTGGTGGTGGTATTAGTACTGGTAGTAATAGATGTAGTAGTTATGTTGGTAATAGTATTGATGGTTGTGGTGGTAGTAGTAGTAGAATTATCAGTGCTTGTATTAGTGGTGGTATTAATAGAATTATTAGTAACAGTAGTAGTGGTAAAAGTGTTGGTAATAGAAGTGGTGGTGGTGGTGGTGGTGGTAATAGTAGCATTTTTAGTAGTGGTAGTAGGAGTGGTGGTATTAGTGGTAGCAACATTGGTAATAGTCGTAGTGTTAGTAGTTGTGGTGATGGTGGTAGAAGAAGTGGTGTTAGTAGTAGTAATTTTGAGAGTAGTAGTGGGATTTTTAGTATTAGCAGTAGACGTAGTAGTAGCAGGTTAGTAGTAGTTACGGTAGTAGTGGTGATGGAAGTAGTAGTAATGGTAATCGTAGTGGTGGTGGTATTTGTAGTGGTAGCAGTTATGTTGTAATAGATTGATGGTTGTGATGGTAGTAGTAGTAGAAATATTGGTGCTTGTATTAGCGGTGGTATTAGTAGAATTAGTTGTACTAGTAGTAAGTGGTGAAAGTGTTGGTAATAGTGGTGTAGGTGGTAGTAGTAACAGTAGTTTTAATAGTGATAGTAGTAGTGGTGGTATTAGTGGTAACAACATTGATATTAGTCGTAGTATTAGTAGTTGTGGTGTTGGTGATAGATGAAGTGGTATTAGCCATAGTAATGGTGACAGTAGTAGTGGTATTATTAGTAATAGCAGGAGTCGTAGTAATAGCAGTTGTAGTAGTAGTTACGGTGGTAGTGGTGGTGGAAGTAGTAGTAATGATAATCGTAGAGGTCGTGGTATTTGTAGTGGTAATATTAGAGGTGGTAATGTTATTGATGGTTGTGGTGGTAGTAATAATAGAATTAGTAGTGCTTGTAGTAGTGGTGGTTGTAGTAGAAGTAGTTGTAAGGTATTAGTGGTAAAAGTGTTGATAATGTTGTTGGAGGTAGTTGTAGTTGTGATAGTGGTAGTAATAGAGGTGCTAATTGTGTTAGCAACATTGGTAATTGTTGTAGTGTAGTAGTAATGGTGGAGGTAGTAGAAGTGGTATTAGTAGTAGTAATGGTGATAGTAATAGTGGTAGTAATAATGGAAGTAGTAGTAGTAGTGTTAGTATTATTGAGATTTTTAGTAGAGTTATTGTTGGTAGTAGTGATACTGGCCTTAGATATATTAGTTTTTGGTGGTAGTAGTAGTGATGGTATCAGTAGTGGTACTAGTTGTGGTCGTAGTGATGGTAGAAATAATAGTGGTGGTAGTGATTGTAGTAGCATAGGTATTTCGTGGTGGTGGTAATAGTGGTAGTTATGGTGGCAGTAATTGTAGTTGTGGTGGTAGTAGTAGTATTGTTAGTGGTTCTAGTAGTAGTAGTATTGTGGTTGTAGTGGTGTAGGTAGTCAGTAGTAGTGATTGTAATTTTAGTAGTAATAACAATAATACTAGTAGTAGTAATAGAAATTCTCACTTACTCACTGGCACTATCGAACCCGTAGGTTCATGGCCGCGCGGACATACGCTCTCCATACATCCCTATCCTGACCTAATACTTTCCAATCATTCCCTCTATAATCTACTTCCCTCAAATCATAGTTAATGTTATTCTCTCACCTCATTCTTGGTCTACCAACTGGGCGTTTTCCCTCTGGCTTCCCTACAAGAAGCTTCCATGCAAGTCTTTCATTCCCCATACGTGCAACATGTCCTGCCCATCGCAGTGTACGAGACTTAACTGTTCTTATTATATCTGGCTTCCTATAAAGACCATGTAGTTCATTGTTATGTAGTCTTCTCCATTCACCTGTCTGTTCATCTCTCTTTGGTCCAAAAATTTTCCTAAGTACTTTATTCTCAAATACTTGCAATCTCCTTTCCTCCCTTAAAGTAAGAGTCCATGTTTCGCACCCATATAACATAACTGGTAGAATAATAGTTTTATATATTTTCAGTTTAACGTTTTTTGAAAGGAGTTGGGATATCAAGAGTCTCTGCAATGCATAATAGCACGCATTTCCAGAATTGAGCCTATGTTTAATTTCTTTATGCATCTCATTCCTATTTGTGATTATTGTTCCTAGGCATTTGAATTCAGCCACTTCCTCAAAATTTCCCTCATTTGTCATTACCTGTCCATTTCCATTATGTAATGAATTTCTACATGTGACCATATATTTAGTTTTACTGATATTTACTTCCAGTCCTAATTTCTTAGTCTTACTCAATAGTGTGTGCGTGTTGGCCTTTAGTGTCTCCTCGCTATCGGCCAATAATACTACTTCATCAGCATAAACTAACAGCTTATTAATACAATTCAGTTGTAAGCCTTCCTCATTCTCTTAAGATTTAATGGCATGCTCTAGTACAAAATTAAATAGTAGAGGAGATAGTGCATCTCCTTGCTTCAACCCATTCTGGATTTCAAAATTGTCCGAAAACTGTTTGCCTACACGCACCCTACTCTTTGTGCCATTTAGACACATTCGTATAAGTCTAACTAACTTTTTAGGAATTCCGAACTCCAGCAGGATACTATATAACTTCTCCCTCTTAATTGAATCATATGCTTTTTTGAAGTCTACATATAGTTGATGTACAGTACCATTATATTCCCATTTCTTTTCTAAAATCTGTCTTATACTAAAAATCTGATCTGTTGTAGACCTGTTTCTTCTAAATGCACATTGATGATCTCCTAGAATGTCATCAATATAGGGAGTAAGTCTGCTTACTAATATATATGTTAGAATTTTGTACGAAGTTGAAAGTAATCAGTTTTTAAGTTTTTTAAGTTGTTGTAATCAGTTTTATCTCCTTTCTTATAAATTGGTGCGATAATTGATTCCTTCCATTCATCTGGAAGAGCTTCTTTTTCCCAAATCATACTAAGCAACCAGCATATCTTGTCCATCAATTTTTCTCCCCCTGATTTTATCAGTTCTGCTGGTATCTCATCCGAACCTGATGCTTTATACATCTTCAATTTTTCTATCGCCATTTCAACCTCTAATGCACTTGGTTCTTCGACTAGCATTTCTGCTGTCTGTAAATTATCCTCCTCAATGTCCTGTTCTGTATGTACATTTAATAGCTGATTAAAGTAACTTTTCCATCTATTTAATATACTCCTGGAATCTGCAATCATATCCCCATTTTCATTCCGAATTATGTTTGTTCTAGCCTGAAACCCTTTCTTTTCTATCCTAATTCCCTGATATAATTCTCTAATGTTCCTATTTTTTGCATTCATTTCAAGATCATTAATCTTCTCTCTCAAATATTCCCTCTTTTTACCCTTTAGTAACTTGGTGGTTTCCCGTCTAATACTACCCAATTGCTCTAAATTTACCTCATTTGGCTCGTGTAACCATTTCAATTTTGCTAGCTTTCTTTTCTTCACAATGTCGGCACATTCCTCATCAAACCATTTCTTGTTTTGCCTCTTTTTTAAACAACCAATGCTTTCTGATGCTGACAATTTAATAGTATCTCTTATAGCCTCCCATTCTTTATTTATATCAGTTTCTTCTTCGTTTGCCACATTGTCATCTGAAGATTCCAGTACATCAAATCTATTAGCAATTTTGATTTGGTATTCTTGCCGCATTTCATCATTTTTCAAGTTTTTTAATTCAAATTTTACAGAATCATCTTTAGCAATTGTTCCTCTCATAAGCGATAGCCGTTGTCTGATTTTCACTCTGACCAGATGATGATCCGAATTGCAGTCTGTCCCTCTAACTGATCTAACATCGATGATGCTGCTGTGCCAGCGTTTATCCACTAATACATGATCTATCTGGTTCCGAGTTTCTCCATCTGGGGACGTCCAGGTGTATTTATGAATATCCTTATGCTGAAATGTTGTGCTCTTAACAATGAGATTCTTCGATGTGGCAAATGTGACTAATCTAACCCCGTTGTCATTACTATCTTCATGAAGACTGAATTTGCCTATTGTTGGTTTGAATATATCTTCCCGCCCCACTTTTGCATTAAAATCTCCCAAGACAATTTTCATATGATATCGTGAAAGGCTATCAAATAAGCATTCTAATTCTTCATAGAACTCATCCTTGATCTTGTCATCTTTATCTTCTGTGGGGGCATGTACATTTACAATTATAAAATCATGTCGTTTACCCTTAAGAATTATGTATGATATCCTATCACTAACAAACTTAATATCTCGGATAGCGGATAGGATCCTCCTTCTGACTAAAAAACCCGTTCCAAATGCAGGTCTTTCTGCACCCCCGTAGTATAATGCAAAGCTTCCTGATTCCTGACTACCTTCTCCTGGCCACCTAACTTCCTGTAAAGCGACTATATCCAAGAGCGATTTATCTAAATCCCGCGTTAATATCTCTAGTGCCCCGCTATTGTATAAAGTCCTAACATTCCATGTTCCTAGGAACATGTCCCTATGTTTGAGCCTTTGGCATGGGTTCCCTGAAGTAGTCCCCGCCCGGAGAACCGAATGGGGGACTATTTGACCTCCGGAAAATTTTACCCCAGTTGAACCCATGTCCGCATTTCTTGACGGTTGTATTTTTACGGTGAAAGATCGTCACTCTTTCGACCAAGGTACTTTTTTCGTCTGGCTTATCACCGTCGACCAGTCCGGCATGGGTAACCCTATTGGTAGCAATGCTACCGCCGGCATAGCTTTCAGGATCATTTAAGCACGCAAGCCACTCCACCACGACAAGGTAAAGATACCATGGAGGGAGTAGTATTAGAAATGCTATATTAAATTTGAGTAATATAAGCGAAGAATCAATTTTACGTTTTTAGTGACATACCTTCTCTATCATACTGAACGTCAAAATTCATATATTTCTTCATTTGTAATTATATTCCATTCAAGGAATAATTGAGGTTATAATTCATCGTTAGAGACTCATCTTCATTCAACTGTTCCATCCATCGATTATTTCTTCCTTACTTCTTACTGGCGTCCTTAATAATCAACCTCTGGAAATTCAACTTGAATGAAAAAATTAGGTTTACAAAATAATTTCAGTTAATTTTCTAGCATCCGATACTTGAATATTCTGCACTGTGGTATATATATATATATATATATATATATATATCTTTACTGGTATAAAGTGAGGAAATAATAACAGTTACAGCTATTAACTAACGGCCTCGTTGGGCTAGAGTTTGCCCCTGGTCCCGAGGGTCGGCAATTCAAACTCCGGCGATCGGTTAATTTTTCAGGATGTCAGAATCCAAAGGATAAGTTCTCCGAGAGTGAATTCGCACCGTGGGTCCCGTGTCTGAAAACTTTCGGGGTCTTAAAAGATCATCTTGTCTAAATAATGGCTTCTGCACACAATTTTAATCGACCTTTGCCTACCAAGTTATACATTACTAGTCTACAAGATTTTTTGTGAGGATGTGCTTACCACATGCCACTGGCTGATATCTGTAAGGAAATAAGCGTATCTAAATTAGCTCTATATGAACCTCCCGTTAGGGAATACTCTTCTCTCACGTGAGGATGTATGGATATAAATTCCTATTAACTACAGCTATTAGCTACGTATCAGTGATTATGATTTAGACAGGTGTTAATCTTAAACTTATAAAAGTCCGTCACGCAGGAAAACTTAGCGCGTAAACTGAGTGAATTTCCTCAAAAGTCAAAGTAATGGTCTAAATTTGACGGTTTAAATTTTTATTGCTATATGCCAAGAGTTTTGTTCGGACAAAACAAAAAATTGAGGCCGCTATAGCGTTAACACACACACACACACACACACACACACACACACATATATATATATATATATATAAATATATGTCTGTGTGGAGTTACCAGTCTCCCATCGGACGCCTCCCCAGGTGGCGGATAGAGGAACACTCACCAGATATGGCGGGTACTGGGGAAATAAAATACCCAGGGCAGACCAAAACTAGCGCTGCTGCCTTGCAGTAAGAAACTGGACTATCAAAGAGTAGAGGAAAAAAAAATGAACAAAAATTACCCGTCTCCCCTTTTGGGGGTTGATGCATCGGGCCAGCTCCTCGTTCATCATAAAAAGAAAAAAAATGCTAAAAAACCAAACATCATGCCTCGGAAAAACACTCTAGGATGATTAAAGCTAAGAAAAAGGACTTTGAAAATTGGCACATGGAATATTCAAGGCTGCAGAAATAAAATGGAGGAAGTAATTAAAGAAATAGATACAATGAAACTAGATTTGGCAATTTTAACAGAAACAAAGAAGAAAGGTACAGGAAATGAAACATTAGGCAATTATATACACCTTTACAGTGGCGTAGTAAAAGAGCAAAAAGAGGTGTTTCAATGTTGATTAATAAGAAATGGAAAGGCACTGTAAGAAATTGGGAAGCCATTGATGAGAGAATTTAAAATTAGATTTGAATATATGGGGCTATAAGTTAACAGTTTTTGGAATATACGCACCAATTAACGATAATGGAATGACAAATCTAGAAAATGATTTATTTTTTGACAAAGTTAATGAAGAAATAGGAAAAATTAGCGCTGGGAAACAATTGATATTATTGGGAGACATGAATGGAAGAACAGGAAGTAAATTTGGAGATCCAGTAGTAGGAAAGTTTGGAGAAAACATTTTAAATGAGAATGGAGAAAGGTTAATTGAATTATGTAGACAATCATCTTTAAAAATATGGAATGGCTTTTTCAATCATAAAGATATCCATAAATACACATGGAAACGTCCAACACTAAATAAAAAATCCATTATCGATTACATAATTACAAAACAAAATTCAAAAATGAAAATACAAGATGGCAGAGCTTATAGAGGTCCAAGTTGTAGAACAGATCATAAATTAGTAATTGGAAAATTTGTATTTCCTTGCATTCTTAATAAAGAAAACAACCACGCAGAAAGAGAAGAAAATGTTAGAACAGAAACGGAAATAAAATATAATGTAGAAAGCCTAAAAAACGAAAGTGTAAAGCATTTATATCAACAAAGATTGAATAAAAAATTAACTCAGAGTGAATTCAGAGATACAGAAGAAATGTATCAGTACCTAAAAAGGTGCATTCATGAAGCATTGGGTGAGAAAGACGACTATAGAGGAAGGACAGCACTGTTTTGGAACGATGAAATAGAGAAAGAAAGACAGAATAAGAAACAGTTATTTTTAAAATGGCTTAGTACAAAGAACTAGAACGACAAAATACAATATCAAAAAGCACAAACAAAAGTGAGAAGAATGGTTACTAAACACAGAAACGAGATTTGGGATAAGAAATGTACAGAAATACAAACATATTTAGGAAGCAAGAAGAGTTCTGAATCATGGAAATTTATAAAAAATATACGTTCATCGAATAGAAATAAGAATCTTCTCAACCTAATAGGGATACATGAATGGGAAGAATATTACAAAAAACTTTTAGTAGAGGACCGAAAAGAATTTTGGGAGAAAATGACGATTTATCAGAGATGGAAACAGGAAACATAATCGAAATTGATATAAATACTGTAAGAAAGGAAATTATGAGAATGAAAAATGGTAGTAATGCCGGCCCAGGAAATATTGCTATAGAATTGATTAAAAATGGCAGTCAGAAGTTATTGGAAATGATCACTGTACTGTTTAATAAAATAATAAATGGCGAAGAAGTGCCAGAAGAGTGGAAAGTCGCTATTATAACATCGATACATAAGAAGGGAGACAAGAGAAAGTGTGAAAATTATAGAGGCATATCAGTAACGAGTACATTAAGTAGAATATATGGACGTATACTAAGTAAAATGGTTGATATAGAATACCAGGATAAAGAAATGGAAGAACAATCTGGTTTTAGAAGTGGTAGGTCATGCACAGATAATATATTTTGCATAACACAAATGATAGAAAAAAAAGAGCTACTAACAGAGATTTACATTTGCTTTTTGTCGATTTAACCAAAGCATATGATAGTATTCCCCAAAAAATGTTATGGGAAACTTTAGACGACTCTAACATTACCAAAAAATTAGTAGAACCTATAAAAGCATTATACAAAGGATGTATTTCGAAAATAAAAGTTGGAAATCATATAACAATGGGATTTACTATTACGAAAGGTTTGAGGCAAGGTTGCAGTTTATCTCCAACTCTATTCAAAATATTTATCTCGAAAGAGTACTAAGAGACTGGAGGAAAAAAATGTAAAAAAATGGGCAAACCAATCCAAAACACACATGTATATTCACTAAATTTTGCAGATGACCAGGTATTAATAGCACAAGACCACGATGACATAGACTATATGGCTAAAAAACTAAAGGAAGATTACGAAAAATGGGGACATTATGTAAACATTGAGAAAACTAAATACCTGTGTATAGAAGAAGAAATGGAAAATATAAATTTCAACAAAGGAGAAGAACTAAAACCTAGTATTGAGTGCACTTATTTAGGAACAAAATTAGACCATTCAGGCGATAACACAGTGGAAATTAAAAACAGAATCGCACAAACAAAACAAGCAATAAATGCTTTAAACTCTGTTTGGTGGAGGAAAAATATTACAACAAAAAGAAAGTTACAAATATATCAAACCTTAATTCAGAGCATTTTAACATATGGTGCTGAAGTCTGCCAAATTCCTATCAGGAAAATAAAAAGAATCTTAAGTGCAGAAATGGATGTTTTAAGAAGATCAGCTGGAAAATCTAGAATGGATAGAATACGAAATAAAGAAATAAGGGAAATTATAGGTGTAGAAGAGGAGCCGGACATCATAGACATTATAGAAAAGAAAATATTGCAGTGGTATGGCCTTGTCAAAAGAATGCCAGAGCAAAGATTACCAAAAATTGTTATAGGATGGATCCCAATGGAAAGGAGCAAGAGAGGAAGGCCGAAGAAAACTTGGATAGAAGGGGTACAAGCAGCTATGAATATCAGAGGAATGGAGGAAGATCAATGGATGGACAGAGAGGAGTGGCGTTTGACTTCCGGAAGACGGCGGCAGCTGCCATGATACCGGGTGATGATGATGATGATATATATATATATATATATGTGTGTGTGTGTGTGTGTGTGTGTGTGCGCGTGTGTGTGTGTATATTGCGTTTGTCCACTGCTATGGTCTCAAGGTTGTGTGCTGCCTTGTCATGCAGCGGGCCCAGGTTCAATTCCCGGACGGGACAGGCTCCTCGGTGAGGTTTTATTGGGGATTTTCTTCACTTGTAAGACGAATGTCAGGAAGTTTAGACCCAACAGTTCCCGAAAATCATTCGGCCATCATGATCATCGTTATCATTATCATCATCATTCTTCACCGGCGTGGAAAACAACGGGAAGCTACGACACATATATTTCCTTAGTAATCCTGCAAGCATAGATTGAAAATTATATGAATGCAGTGAAAGACCTGCCCTCGGGAAGGAACACTATGGATGGATGGATTGCTAGAAGTTCTTTCTGCAAGCTCCAATTTTGCTCTCTCTCTCTCTCTCTCTCTCTCTCTCTCTCTCTCTCTCTCTCTCTCTCTCTCTCTCTCTCTCTCTCTCTCTCTCTCTCTCTCTCTCTCAATTTTCTCACTGCATCTAAAAACTTCACTATTTTTCTTCGTACTCGACAACTGCCAAATAGATCCGGAAACGCTATTCTAACGCAATCAACTTGAAAATTTCTCTGGTAGTAACAGGAATATAAGTAATTCTGTTACTTTGCAAAATGACATAATATGTTGCCAGTTTTTCCGCTCATTGCAAAGCGGACATAATTTAATGCCGTCCTCGTTTGTAAATTATGTGTATCCATCCAGCCAAGTGGAACCATGCAATATCACTTGTACCATCCCCACCCAGGGTGTCAATGTATCTCTATTCCCCAGGATAATATAATATCTGATTCATGAGTGAGAGATACTCGTATCATTTTTGCAACCGCTACTCTTTTTATAGGAAGCCAGATATAATAAGAACAGTTAAGTCTCGTAGACTGCGATGGGCAGGACATGTTGCACGTATGGGGAATGAAGTACTTGCATGGAAGCTTCTTGTAGAAAAGCCAGAGGGAAGGTGCCCAGTTGGTAGACCAAGAATGAGGTGGGAGAACAATATTAACTATGATTTGAGGGAAGTAGATTATACAGGGAATGATTGGAAAGCATTAGGTCAGGATAGGCCATGAACCTACGGGTTCGATAGTGCCAGTGAGTAAGTAAGTACTCTTTAAATATCGCATTAAATTAGTACATAGTGATTGACCTCACAGGTTCGAGTTATCAGATTCAAGAGTCATCTTCAATGACAGCACAGGACAACTTAAGAGAATAAACACATAGACGTGCCCAGACGAAGTTAGAGAAAGTATCTGTTAAACTAATAGCAATCATAAGTAAACACACTCCACATAGGAATTGCATAACTTTGAAGTAGGTGGAGGGAGTTTGTGTGCATTTAAACCTCAAAGACTGAATCTGATGTAGATTAACTATTGTCAATCCCTCATTGCTGTACAAACCTTTAGCCAGAAACCAAAGAAGCAATTCAGAAGATGTTATAAAGCATCAATGCGGGTGAGGAAGTATAACTTTTTAAACGGCAGAGGAAAGAGAAATTGCTTTGCTGTACAGAAGATAAACCTTCTGTTGGGAAAAATCCATGAACAAATATTTCAATTTGGTTTGGAAGTTAGTCCGGTATCCATAAAAATTCTTTCGAATGAAACTGAACTATGTACAGTAAGGAAAGGTATAGTTGATAAAATCAAACTCTTCTATCTGTGCTAGGTTATTATCTATATTCATTGACGCTTTTTCATAGCTGGGATCAATAGCTCAGCAAATTAAATCTGTGCATGAGAGACTCATATTATTTCGCTCAATTTTTTTCAAGCTTGAGTTTCAATTATATGCCGGATACGCATACAGGGGACCCAGGTATTTAGTCCGTTCCAAAGTAACTCCTGATCAGGATTTAAAATGCCTGTAACATCATTCAACTCCTTCAACCACTTTCAGACTGGTGACCCTTGGGACCGGAGAGCTGATGGTAACTAGTAAATGACCAAGATCGACTGTGCGGCCGAAAAAAGAATATAAAGCAGAAGAAAAATGCTGTCATCGAATGCATATTAAATGTATAATGTAATATACTTTTTTAAAACTCAACTTATTGTAACATTTTTAAAGATAAAACTGTACGTGTGAATAACTTACTTAAACAGGAAATTCCACTCGAAATCTAGATGCACATGTTATATTTAAATCGGTATACGGCTTTATCCATTACATTCAATTGATGTTTTTATTACAAAAATAAATTTCAGAAATGTTCTTGACAAAATTCACCTACAGTAGTTGCATAGCGATAATTACAATGATGACGTAATAACTCGCACGTTATGAAGAAACGTCAGTGAATGTGAAACTGGAAAAAAAATGTTTCTAAATTATTTTAATCAGGAAATAAAAACATTAATATTTCACAGGTTAGTTATTACTGTTAGTATATTATGTAATCATGAACTTTAATGGTTCAGGCCAGTAGCATCGGATTTCAAATCTGGGCGCGAATGGGACGACATACTTTATTTACAAGTTTCTTTCCACTTTAACGTCAAGAAAATGCGATAAGAGACCCGCAACTTTACATCAGCCCGTACAAAATAATTCTCAAGACTTTTACGCCCAAAATATCCATCAACACCGGAACAAGACACCATTAGACCACCAGTACAATTCACAGTTTAAACAATGCAGTTTCATACAGGTCCTTTAATGCAGGGTCTATATGAATTATGTTTTATATTGATTACGTTTATCAGGTATCCAAGGTGTAGCTTCCTCTCGCAAGTAATGATACACATATATATTTATTTCATCATCACCATTATGAACAAATTCGTTTTAGGCCATGTGGCCTGTACGGTAAACCTAGCGAAGATGGTTTTTGATCTTTCCGCCGATGTTTTGGTCTCCCTTGGTCCCTATGTGCAGTTTGGGGTATATTGGAATGCCAATTTTGGAAGTCTATTTCTTGCCATTCTCCTCAGATGATTTTTCCATTCTTGTTGGTATCTTTGTATATTTTCATTTAAAATTGTTACTCCAAGTGTTCTGATAATAGTGTTCCTTTGGTGATCCAGTCTATTAACTCCTAACAATAATGGTAAGAAGCGCATTTGGCTTACTTGAAGTTTATGAGAGTTTCTTTTATTTAAAATCCAAATTTCACTTCCGTATTTTAGAGCAGCTTTTGATGTGATGTTATGTAATCTTAGTTTTGTCTCTGTCCTCATCTGTTTACCAAAATGTCTTCGTATTACCCCATTCATTATATTATATTTTTGTAATTTTGAATCAATATCACTCTTATACTTTGCAAATACACTTCCTATTTATTTATGGGTATATATCTTCAACTTAATATAACCTCTTCTTTACATGTACTTTTATACGCCCCACAGCACATTGCACATTCAAACCCGGCCGTGGACGCCCCACAGCACATTGCGGGTTCAAACCCGGCCGTGGACGATGGATTTTTTAGGATGAGAAAATCCGAGGGACAAGTCTTCCGAGAAACCGTGAGCACTGAGACAAATAATTTGAGGCTCGTAAAAGAACCGAGTATTTGGGCTCCGAGAATTTGAGACTAAATACTTAGGAAAAGTTTTGGAGCTAAGAGAGGCAAACAGAAGGCTGAATGGAGAAAACTACATATGAGGAAGCTATTTTATCTGTATGATAAATCAGATATAATATGAAAAGTTACGTATCACGTACTGTATGGGCAGAACATATGCCATGAATGGCGGGGCGGAAACATTATATAGGTAAATGAGAGAGAAAGAGTCCAGTAGGTGACCAAACATTATGTATATTATAATGCGAGGTTGGGAGGTGATTTTTACAGAAGCGAGGAAAATGTTTAAAAACAGAACGGTAGCGAGGATTTTAAAGTGTAAAACACATCACGAACATGCGTTGTACATAATGTGTTGAGCGGTGGTGTTTTCAAAATAATAAGTAATAGTAATATAATATATTTGTTGAAAATGCTTGCGTTCATTATAAACAAATGACAAGCGTTAACAGTGTGACCAATGTTTATTAGGTGTATATTAACAGGCCGTAACATGAGTCAGTTATAAAATGGCAGCAAGTACGTATTTGTTGTTTTATATTGTTTCGAATAAAGTGCAGTTGAATTAAAATGTAGTGATTTGTTTCGTATAATGTATACTAACACTACCTTTTAGATATACTTTTGTACATTCATTGTACGTAGTATACATGGAGGGTAGTGGTTTCACTTCCCAGACGTGGTTTAGTATATTTCTAGATTAGTTATTTACGTTGGCAACCCCCAAATATAGAAGTTGAACTTTCAATCATGGTCGCCATAGTTGTAAGTACGACAATACGCATAATTGCGCAAAAAAATTACATTAAGAATGATTTGAGGGAGAGAATTACAAAGAGAATGATTGAAAAAAAAACGGTATTCAAGGTTGAATATTTCGAGAGCGTAGGTCCGCGCGGTTTTAAACCACCGGGTGTAGTACCAGCGAGGTAATTACTTTTTTAAAAATGACTGTTCTTATCCTATCTCCAACTATAATTTATAAGTCCCTTTAACCTTTACACTGCTACGAACGGGTATATCGGTTGGCAAAGAAAATGCTTGCTGTGCTATGGGTGTGTATATCCATTCTCAACTCCAAACGCCTGCTAGTTATATAATACGTATTGCATTGCTTTCAAACTAAGCAGGCAAAATACTGCCATCTCCTAGGAACCTAAATATTTTTTTTTCATATTTCTCCCTGCATTGAGCAAGGAGGGTTTTAAAGGCTGGAAATATCTCAGCAGTGAAAAGGTTAAGATGACCATTAGTCATTCAAATGCAGTATATACGGCAAAATTGCCTAATTGTGAGATTTTTTATTTTGTGCAGGTTTAATATTTTAGATAATTGTGACAAAATATGAATGCACTAAAGTACAGTGAGATCAGTATAACACTGGACAGTAGACTCCAGGATTTCACTGTACACTTCTGACGCACTTGCGGCGGGGAACATACAGTGTGGGATCGCGGTGATACAACCTGTCATATATTCGTAATTATTATACAAATTCACGTAGTTGACAACTTAAATGAAGCAAGTACTGGAACTGTTCACCTACGTATTATCCATACATTTTACAATGGTATTGGTGGTAGTATTGATGATAGTGGTAGTGGTGGTGGTGGTGATAGTGTTATGGAGGTGGCGGTAGTAGTGATAGTGTCGGTGGAAGTGGCTGTAGTAGTGATAGTGGTGGCGGTGGTAGTGATAGTGTTGGACGTGGTAATGGTAGTGGTGGTTGTGGTAGTGATGATAGTGGTAGTGGTGGTGGTGGTGGTGGTGGTAGTGATAGTGGTGGTGGAGTTGGTGGTGAGAGTGTCAGCTGAGGTGGTGGTAATGATAGTGGTGGTGTTAGTGGTGGAGGTGTTAATGGTGGTGATGTAATTGATGGTAGTGTTGGTGATGGTGGAGGTGGTGGTGGTGGTAGTAGTACTGGTGGTGTTGGTAGTTATAGTGGTTTTCGAGGTAGTAATGGTAGTGGCAGTGGTGGAGGTGGTGGAGGTGGTTTTATTGGTAGTGGTTGAGGTGTTAGTAATAGTAATGGTAGTGGTGGTGGTGGTAGTAGTGATGGTGGTTGTGGTAGTGATGGTAATGTTAGTGGTGTTAGGAATGGTAGTGGTAGTGGTGGTGGTGGAGGTGGTAGTGGCAGTGATGGTAATGATGGTAGTGATAGTGGTGGTGGTGGCAGTGGTAATGGAGGTAGTGATAGTGGTGGGGGTTTGTGATGGTGGTGGCGGTGGAGCTGTTGGTGTGAGAGACAGTGGTTGTGATGGTAATGATAGTGGTTGTGATGGTAGTGGTGATGGTGGTGGAAGTGGTGATGGTAGTGTTAGTGGTTGTGGTGGTAGTGGTCGTGATGGTGGAGTACGTGGTGTTAGTGTTAGTTCTGGTTGTGGCAGTGCTTCTAGTAGTAGTGGTGGTGGTCGTAGTTATGGTAGTGATAGTTGTGGTGGTGGTATTGATGGTAGTGGCAATGGTTGTAGTTGTAGTGGTAGCGGTGGTGATGGTAGTGGTGGTGGTGGTGGTTGGACGTGGGTATGCTAGTGTCAGTGATTGTAGTAATAGATGTGGTGGTGGTAGTGATGGTGGTGGCAGTTGTGGCGGTGTAGTTGTAGTGGTGGTGATGGTAGTGATGGTTGTGGTGGAGGTGATGGTTGTAATGGCAGTGGGGGTGTTTGTAATGATAATGGCGGTGGTGGTAGTGATGTTAGTGATAGTGGTGGTGGTAGTGATAGTGATTGTTGTGGTGGTAATAGTAGTGAGGTTGGTGGTGGAGTTGTTTGTGGTAGTAGCAGTTGTGGTGGTGGTAGTAATATTTTTGGTGGTGGTGGCGGAAGTGGTGGTGGTAGCGGTGGTGGTGGTGGTAGAAGTGGTGTTATCAGTGGTGGCAGTAGTAATAACAGAACTAGTATTATTAGTAGTCGTGGTAATGGTGATGGTAGTGGTTGTAGTGGTGTTGGTAGTGGTAGTCGTACTAGTTTTAGTGGTGGTAATGTTGGCAGTTGTCAGAGTTTTGGTCGTGGCAATGAGTAGCAGTAATAGTGGGGTTAGTATCGATAGTGGTAGTAGTAGTATTAGTGATGGTGGTGGTAGTGCTAGTTGTGGTGGTAGTATTAGTAGTTTAATTTGTAGAAATAATACTAATAATAGTAGTAGCGGCAGTAGTTTTAACAGTAGTACTAGTATTAGAGCTAGTAGTGGTAGTGGTGGTAGTAGTAGCGGCAGCAATAGTAATAGTAATATAAGTAGTCATACTAGTAGTGGTTGTAGTAATATTGGTAGTAACAGTAGTAGTAGTAGTATTGATGGTGGTAGTGATAGTAGTATTAGTGGTAGTAGTAATAGTGATGTTACTGGTAGTAGTAGTAGCTGTGGTAATAGTAGTAGTACTAATAATAATAATAGTAGTAGTAGTGGTGGTAGCAGTAGTAGTAATACTATTATTATTAGTGGTTGTAGTAGTAGTGGCGGTGGTAGTTTGCGTAGTAGTATTAATGGTGCTGGTAGTAGTAGTAGAAATAATAGTAATGGATGTAGTGGAAATTGTAGCAGTAGTGTTAGTGATGTATTAGTAGTTGTAGTAGTAGTAGTAGTAACAGTTGTACTGCTAGTAATTGTTGTAGTGGTAGTTGTGACGGTAGCAGTGGTAGTAATAGTAGTATTGGAACTAATGTTATTAAGATAGGTAGTCTTAGTAGTGGTGTAGTAGTTATAGTAGTAGTGGAACTTTAGTAGTAATGGTAGTTTTAGTAGTAGTAGTAGTAGTAGTAGTAGTGGTAATGCTGGAAGTGGTAATAACAGTAGTAGTTGTTGTAGTAGTAGTGGTAAAATTGTGGCATTAATAGTGGTAGTGCTAATAATGGTAATATTTGTATAAATGGAAGTGTGGTTGTAGTGGTAGCAGTGGTGGTGGTAGTAGTAGTAATAGTAGTAATTTTGATGATAAAGATAGTAGTAGTGGTAATAGTAGTAATGTTGGTACTGCTGGTAGTAGTATATGTTTTGATTTTAGTTGTAGTAATACTAGTGTGATAGTAGTGGCAATAGTAGGAATAGTAGTAATAGTAGTAGTAGTAGTAGTAGTGATGTTTGTGTTACTAGTATTTGTATAGTTGTAGTAGTATTAGTTGTATTGTTATTAATAGTAGACCAACTAGTAGTGGTGGAGGTAATGACAGCAATAGTGGTAGTAGTTTTACTCTTTTTGGTGGTAGTTGTATAGTAGTTGTGGTAGTGGTAATGATGTTAGTAGTAGGTGTGTTAGTGGTAGTAATACTAGCAGTGGTAGTAATAATATTAGCGGTGGTGTTTATTTTAGTAGTGGTAGTAATATTTGTAATGATGGTAGTTGTAATAGTAGTAGTGGCCGTGCAATTAGTATTAGTGATAATTGTAGTGATAGTAGCATTAACATTAGAGGTGGTATGTTAATACTATTAGTGGTAGTAATGGTGATAGTGTTAATAGTAATTGAGATATTAGTTGTAGTGGTAGTTTTAGTAATAGTAGATGTAGTGGAGGTAGTATTAATAGTGGTGGTAGTAGTAGTAATAATATTAGATGTAGTAGTACTGGCAGCAATAGTAGTTGTGATGATAGTAGTTTTAATATATTAGTAGGGATGATAGTAGTAATAGTAGTGTAGTGGTATTAGCAGTAGTAGTAGTGGTTGTAATAGTAGTAGAAGTAGTGGTGGTAGTAGTGGTAGTATTTGTAATAGTAGGCCCTAATAGTATTGCTGGTAGTACTAGCAGTAATTGTAGCAATGCTCTTAGTGGTAGTGGTAATTGTAGTGGTAGTTATAATAATAGTGGTAGTAGTTGTAGTAGTAGTAATAGTAGTGGTTCTAGTAGTAATAGCAGTAGGAGTGTTGGTGGTATTGGAAGTAGTATTGGTAGTAGTAATAGTAACAGTAATAGTAGTTGTGGCAGTAGTAGTAGTACTAGTGATGGTAATAATAGTAGTAATAATGGTGTTAGTATTAGTTGTATTAGTGGTAGTAATAGTTGTACTGACACAAGTAATAATAGTAGTAGTTGTAGAAGTATTAATAGTATTAGGCGTGGTATGGTAATTGCAGTAAGAATTGTCACAATAGTAATAGTGGTAGTAGTAGGAGTAGTATTTGTAATTATGGTAGTAGTATTAATAATAGTATTGGTGGTAGTGACAGTACTAGTGGTAGTAATATTAGTGGCGGTCGTAGAATAAGTGTTAGCAGTTGTAGTTGTGGTAGAAGTAATAGCAGTAGTAGTTGCGGTAGTGGTTGTAGTAGTGGTAATAAAATTAATAGTGGTATATATAGATTTAATCGTAGTAGTTGAAGTAGTAATAGTAGTAGCGGTAGTAGTAATACTAATAGTAGTAGTAGTAATAGCGGTAGTAGTATGGTGGTGGTAATGGTAGTAATAGTGGTAGCAATAGTAGTAGTGGATGTAGTATTAGTGATATTAGTAGTGGTAGTAATAGTAGTTGTAGTGGTGGCAGTGGTAATAATTAGTAGTAGTAGCGGTAGTGGTAATTGTAATACTGGCAGTAGTATTAGTGGTAGTAACGATGGTAATAATATTAGTGATGTCAGTGGTAGTATTAGTGGTGGCAATAGTAGCAGTAGTAGTTGTTATAGTAGCATTAGTAGGACCGGTGTTGGTGAATGTTGTAGTTGTGGTAGTAATAGTAGTGGTGGTAGTAATAGTAGTTGTCATAGTAGTAATAATAGTAGTATTGTAAGTGATAGTAGTAGTAGTGTTGGTACAGGTGGTGGTAGTAGTAGCATTATTATAGTAGTAGTGGTGGTAGTTGTATTGTTAGTAACATTAGCAGAGGTAGTAGTAGTAGTAGTAGTAAAAGTAATAGTGGTATTATTAGAAGTAGTAGTAGCAATAGTACTAGTAGTGGTGGTAGTAGTAGTAGTAGTAGTAGTGTTGTTAGATGAAGTAGTGGTAGTAATAATGGAAGTAGTGTTAGTATTAATAGTAGTAGTTGCATTGCTACTAGTATTGGTTATAAAATTAGTAGTGGTTGTATTAGTAATGGTTGTAGTAGTGGTGGTAGTAGTACTAGTTGTGGTAGTGATTGAAGTAGTAGTGGTATTAGTAGTAGTAGTAGTAATAGTATCAGTGGTAGTATTAGTAATAATATTAGAATTGTTAGTGTAGGTGTATTTGTATTAGTTGTAGTAATAGTAGTGCTGGTAATAGTCGTAATAGTTGTGGTTGTGGTAGTAGTAGTAGTGGTAGTAGAAATGGTAGTAGTACCGGTATTTGTAATAGTTATGGTGGTAGTAGCTGTATTGGTTGTAGTATTAGTGTATTTAGTATTAGTAGTAGTAGTGGTTTAACTAGTGATGATGGTAGTAGTAGTAATTTTAGTAGTGCTAGTGGTAGTTACGGTGATAGTAGTAGTAATGGTTGTCGTATGATTAGTAATAGAGGTGGTGGTGGTATTAGTAGTGTTGGTGGTGACAGTTGTACTGGTGGTAGTAGCAATGGTGATAGAATATGTGGTGATATTAGTAATAGTATTAGTATTGGCAGTACTGGTGATAGTAGTATAATTGTTAGTAGTAATTCATGTGATGGTAGTAGTAGTGTTAATAGTAGTGTTGGTGGTAGAATTTGTAGTGATAATTCTTGAATTCTCTGTAGTAGTAGATGTGGTGGTGTTAGTTGTAGTGGTAATAGCAGAATTGTTAGTAGTAGTTGTAGTTTTGGTGGTAGTAATAGTGGTTGTCGTAATAATAGTGGTGATTATTATAGAATTATTAGTAGTAGTTGTAGTATTAGTAGTAGTAGTAGTAGTAGTAGTGTTGGTATAAATAGATATAGTAGTATTCACTGTTTGGTGGTAGTAATAGTGATAGTAGTGGTAATAGTGGTAGTAGTGTTGGTATAAATAGATATAGTAGTATTCACTGTTTGGTGGTAGTAATAGTGATAGTAGTGGTAATAGTGGTAGTAGTGTTGGTATAAATAGATATAGTAGTATTGATTGTTTTGGTGGTAGTAGTGGTGATAAGAGTATTGGTGGTAGTAGTATTAATAATAGTAGTGGTAGTAGTAGTAAACGTTAGTAGTAATACACTGCTCTAAACAATTAGAGAACACTTGTAATAAATTGAATAACTAATTTTTTTAAAGCTGTGATACTGAAGTTTGGACAATATGTAAATTGAATTATTAATTTTATCATTGGATACAAATTTTAAAGATCCATGGCCTTAATACAGAGAAATTACCTCAAATAACAAATATAGAGAATTTTTTTTATTTTGGAAGGCACTGGCCACTTCTAATTGGTAAGCTTCCTGATGTTGCTACAGTGACGAATGTTGATTATTGCCTTGTTTATTGAAGTCTCTGACAAAATGAGGCATTTAAATGAGTTTGAAGTGTATAATGCTCTACATCTTTCACGACAAGGTCAATCTCTGCGACAAGTGGCTAGAGAGCTTGGGGTTTCTCCTTCCGTGGTGTCCAGGTTACGCAACAGGCACAGAGAGACAGGTCAGTATTGTAGAAGACGTGGCTAGGGCTGTAAATTTAAAACAAGCCCCCAGGATGACAGATACGTTGTTCTTTCTGCTCTTCGACAGCGAACAAAAACTGCAAAAGGCCTGCAGAATGACCTTCATATGGCTTCCGGAATCCGGGTTTCAGACCAAACCATAAGGAACAGATTAAGGAAAGAGAATATTCGTCCAAAAAGACCCGTTAAAAAACCACGCTTAACAAATGGGCATAAGGCAGCAAGACGTACGTATGCTGAAAACCATGGTGATTGGAACCTGAACCAGTGGGAGTCTGTGCTCTTCTCGGACGAATCCAGGTATCGTCTTATACGTTGTGATGGTCGATTGAGGGTGTGGGGACGGCCAGGAGAAAGATTTTCTGCAGTGGCTGTTACAGGAAATTGATAGATTCGGAGGAGGTTCCATAATGGTGTGGGCCGGAGTTTATGTACAACAATCGTACGGACCTTGTACTTGTTCCCCAGCGACTGAATGCTGTCCGGTATATCGAGCACGTTCTGGAAGAGCATGTAGTACCTGCTGCCATTGGAGTAGGCCCTGGATTTCTGTTTATGCAGGATTATGCCAGGGCACATTCTGCGGCTGTCACCAGGGATTTCCTGAGGAGGAATGAAATTGAGGTAATGGAGTGGCCAGCGGTCAGCCCATCCCTCAACCCTATTGAACACTTGTGGGATCTTCTAGACAGGAAGGTCAGGAACCGACATCAAGCTCCACAAACTCTGCAGCAATTTGGAGATGCTCTGAAGGAGAAATGGGAGAATATCCCGCAAGAGGAAATCCAGAATCTTATTGGGCGCATGCCACGAAGGTGCCAAACTGTCATCGAATGTCGTGGAGGCCATATACGATACTAACTCTATATAACGAGTGTTTAACTTTGAAAAATAAGCACAAGATTCAATTGCATACATAGCGGAATTATTTGAAAAGTTTATTGTCAGCGTTATTCATTTGTTTTTACTGACATGAGCAATACATAAATAAATAAATAAATAACCACAAATAATGTACTTTATTAATTTCATGTTTGTACCTTTATCCAATGAAAAAATATTTGCATATTTCATAGTGTTCCTCTAATTGTTTTGAGCAGTGTAGTAGTAGTGGCAGTATTTGTGGTAGTAAGAGTGGTGGTGTTAGTAGTAGTAGCAGTGATAATGATAGTGGTAGTATTAGTATTTTGTGGTGGTGGTACTAGTAGTAGTAGCGGTACTGGTGGTGTGGTATTGGTAGTAGTGCTGGTAGTAGTAGTGGTAGTAGTAGTATTGGTCGTGGGAGTAGTAGTGGTGGTAGTAATACTAGTGATTACGGTAGTAGTATTATACTGGTAGTAGTAGTGATAGTGGTAGTAGTAATAATAGTAGCAATAGTAATAGTGATGGTAATAGTTGTAGTATTTTTAATACTAATTGTAATGGTAGTAGTAGTAGTAGTAGTAACGGTAGTAGTATTAGTAATTGTAATTGTATTAGTATACTAGTAGTAGTAGTAGTTGTTTTATATTAAAATCTTATAAGCCAAGAATCAATTTTACCTTATGATGGCATAACTTCTCTATCATACTGAACATCTATATTAAGATATTCTTAATTTGGAATTAAATTCTATGCAAAGAGTAATAGATGTCATTATCTGTTATAATTCATCATTCCAGACTCAACTTCATTCAAATGTTCCATCCATCGATTAGTTCTTCCTTACTTCTTACTGGCGTCCTTAATAACCTACCTCTGGAAATTCAACTTGAATGAAAAATTTAGGCTTACAAAATAATGTAAAGTAATTTTGTAGCATCCGGTACTTGTTACGAATATTCTGCACTGTGCTGTATATATCTTTACTGGTATAAAGTGAGGAAATGATAATAGTTACAACTATTAACAAACGGCCTTGTTGGGCTACAGTTTTAGTTCTTTGTCTGTGGTCCCTTAGGTCAGCAATTCAAACTCGGGTGATCGGTGGATTTTTAGGATGTCAGAATCCAATAGATAAGTTATCCGAGAGTGAATGTAAGCCGTGGGTCCCGAGTCTGAAAACGTTCGGGGTCGTATAAGAACCTATAAGACTATTAGGACTTCTGGTAAATATAAAACGACTTTTCCCATCCAAGTTATACATTCATTGTCTGCAAGATTTTTTGTGAGGATGTGCTAAACTCGTGACAGTAGCTGTAGGGAAATAAGCGTTACTTAATTAGCTCGATATGAACTTCCCGTTAGGGAGCACCCTTCTCTCACGTGAGGATGTATGGGTATAGATTTTTATTAACTACAGCTATTAACTACGTATGACTAATTATGATTTACACAGGTGTTAATGTTAAACTAATCACGAAGGAAAACTGAGTGCGTGAACTGAAGTCCAAGTAATGGTCTCATTTTGACGGTTTTGCCTTGTGACGCGGCAGGCCCGGTTTCGATCCCCGGTCGGGACTGTTTTTCTGGGTGAGGTTTTTATCGGGGGTTTTCCTCGCCTGTGGGACAGATGTCAGGAGGGCTTTAAGGCCCAAACGGTCCCCGAAATCATATGGCCATCGCAATCATCATCATTCATATTCATCTTGGATTAAGCTTAGGATTAGGGACTCTCCTGCAGCACCACTATCATCATCATCACCCATCATATCATCGGGGCAACGTAACCCCGCCTTCCAAGTGCCCCAACCTCAGAAGTGGGTTACAAGTACGCCATGTCAGGAGAGAAACCAGGAATGTCGAAAGACAACCTGGGGCATTTGCAAAAAAAATTATTACTATATGCCAAGAGTTTGATTCTGACAAAATAAAAATTGAGGCCGCTAGAGCGTTAAGGCACACATACACAGATATATATATATATATATATATATATATATATATTGTATCTGTCCACTGCTCTGGTATCAAGATAGCGTGCAGCTTTGACACGCAGCGGGCCTGGGTTCGATTCCCGGTCTCCTGCGTGACAACTGTCTCTTGGTTGAGGGTTTTTCGGGTTTTTTCCTCACCTATGAAACAAATGTCAGAAGCTTCTTAGGGCCCAACGTCCCCCAGAATCATCCGGTCATCATCATCATCCTTATCATTATCCTTCACCAGTGTGGAAAGCTACTGGAAGCTACCACACCAGTATTTCCTTTGTAAAGCTGCAATTAATTGCATGAAAATGCTATGAATGCAGTGAAAGACCTACCCTCGGGAAAAACTGCTATGGATGGATGAATTGCTAGAAGTTATTTCTCGTAGCTCCAATTTTGTCCTCTCACAATTTTCTCACTGCATCCAAAAACTTCCCCGATTTTTCTTCGCGCTCAACCAACCATAATAGATCCCAAAACGCCATTCTACAACCATCGACCTGAGAAATCTCTCTGCCAGTAACTGTGTTCTAAGTAGTTCTGTCACATTGCAAAACGACATAATATGTGGCCAGTTGTCCCGCTTTTCTTGCAAAGCGGACATAATTTAATGCCGTCCTCGGTTGTTAAATTATGGGTATCCAACCAGCCAAGTGTCCACCGCTGTGGTTTTGAGGTAGCATGCTGCCTTGTCACGCAACGGGACCGGGTTCGATTCCCGTTAGGGACAGGCTCTTGGGTAAGTTTTTTTCGGGGTTATTCCTCACCTGTAAGACAAATATCAGGAAGCTTAGGGCCCAACGGTCCCCGAAAATCATCATTATCATTATCATCACCATCCTTCACCGGTATGGAAAGCAACGGTAAGTTAGCACACCTATAATTCCTTTGTAAAGCTGCAAAGCATAGCATTAAAATGCTATGATTGCAGTGAAAGACCTGCCCTCGGGCAGAATTATTATGGATGGATGGATCCAGCCAAGTGGAACCATGCAATAGCACTTTTATCATCCCCACCCAAAGTGTTGATTACACTCTGTACTCCAGGTAATTTAATTTGTTATTCAAGAGTGAGAGACATTTTTTTTTGTCACCGCTGCTGTTTAAATATCGCAATAAATTAGTACATAGTGATTGACTTCACAGGTTCCAGTTATCAGATTCAAGAGTCAACTTCAATGACAGCACAGGACAACTTAAGAGAATAAACACATAGACCTGCCCAGACGAAGTTAGAGAAAGTATCTGTTTAACTAATAGCAATCATAAGTAAACAACCTCCACATAGGAATTGCATAACTTTGAAGTAGGTGGAGGGAGTTTGTGTACATTTAAACCTCAAAGACTGAATCTGATGTAGATTAACTATTGTCAATCCCTCATTGCTAGACAAACCTTCGACGAGAAACCAGACAAAGAAGCGATTCAGAAGATGTTAAAAAGCATCAATGTGGGTGAGGAAGTTTCACTTTTCAATGGCAGAGAGAAGAGAAATTAACAGGCAAGAGAAATTGCTTTGCTGTAAAGAAGATAAACCTTCTATGGGAGAAAACCCTGAACAAATGTTTCAATTTTGGGGTTGGAAATTAGACCGGTATCCATAAAATTTCTTACAAAAGAAACTCAACTATGCAACAGTGAGGAAAAGTATTGTTGATAAAATCAAACTGTTCTATCAGTGTTACGTTGTTATTTATATTTAACGACGCTTTTTCATAGTTGGGATCAATAGCGGGGTAAATTATATCTGGGCAAGAGAGACACAAACTAATTCGGTGATATTTATATGCCGGATACGCATACAGGGGACCCACGTATTTAGTTCCTCGCGAAAGAATTTATGATGAGAATTAAAACAGCCTCTAACATGAATTGACATCAGCCACTTTTAAACTGGTGAACCTTGGAACCAGAGACCAAATTGTAACTAGTAATCCACCACGATCGACTGCAGCCCCCCCCCCAAAAAAAGGAGATAAAAAAATGAAAATGCTGTAATTGAATACATATTAAAAATCTAATGTAAATATATTTTTAAAAAGTTGGCTTATTTTAACTTTTTTAAAGATAAAAATGGGTTGTAAGGGGTAGTGACGTGTGTATAACCTCTCCTACCCAATTCTCATCCTCACCTTCTCGTGGTACAACCTGTTTTCACAAACGAGGCTCTGAGGACCGAGTCACGGCGGTATAACCGTTCCATCAGGTACTGAGTAAATGCGGTATCCTAATGTCTGTCCAGAGACTAAAAGGTAGCAGCCCTACCACTGGACTACTTAGCGTCGGGCCAGTAACCTGTCCTAAGGAACTTCAAAACTACTTTCAAGTCTCAACACGAAAAAAATTACCCAAACTAATGTTAAGATATCAACCTGCAGGAAGAAGAAGACCAGGACGTCCACTCAAAAGACTTCTGGATGGTGTTTCTCTTGAGGCCGAAACAGGTCAACAAATGGCCTAAATTCGTGAATGTACTATGATGATGATGATGATGATAAAGATAAAAATGTATATATGAATAACTTACTTAAACAAAAATTCCACGAGAAATCCATTTGTTACATATTTTATTTAAATCGGTATGCAGCTTTATTCATTACGTTCAATTCATGTTTTATTACAAAAATTAATTTTATAAACTTTATTGACAAATTTTTTCTAGTTGCATAGCAGTAATTATAATGATGACGTAATAACTAGTCCGTTACAAACTGAAAAAAAAAAAATGTTTCTAAATTATTTTAAACAAGAAATAAAAACATTAATATTTCACAGGTTAGTTATTACTGATAGTATATTATGTAATCATGAACTCTAATGGTTCAGGCCAGTAGCATCGGAATTCAAGTTTGGGACGACATATTTTGCTCACAAGTCCCTCTCCAAAGGGTTGAGAATTATTTATTTGAAATGAATATGCGATTAGACGCCCACAACATTACTTAAGTTCCGTACATAATCCTTCTCAAGATTTTTACGCCCAAAAAATCCATTAACACCGGAACCAGACACCACTAGTTCACCAGGACAATTCACAGTGTTTTTCGTCTTAACTCCTTAACATAACAACTAAATATTAACTAAAAATATTCACTTTCATTCTATGTATAACCGCGACTGCTGGCACATATTTTATCAATATTCAGGAAAATAACTAATTCTAAATTGCATTAAACAGAACAGTTTGATACAGACCCTATATATTTTATATAGATTACCTTTATAAGATATTCAAGGTATAGCTCCTCTCGCAAATAATATATATGAGTTTGTATCTTCACTTAATATAACCTCTTCTTTTTATGTAATTTGTATATACCTCACACCACAATGGGGGGTTCAAACCTGACCGTGGTCGATGGATTTTTAGGTTGGAAAATATCCAAGGGACAAGTATTCCGGGAGGGACTAAAAGCCATGAGTCCAGAGACAAAGATTTTCAGGCTCGTAAACGAACCGAGTATTTGAGACTAAATCCTTAGGAAAATTTTTGGACCGAAGAGAGGCAAACAGACAGGTGAATGAAGAAAACTACATTACAGGAAACTAGATGATCTTTATGGTAAATCGGATATAATATGAAATGTTACGTACCGCACACTGTATGGCCAGAACATATGCCATGAATGGGGAGGGGCTAATGAAATTGGCTCATGTTTATGGCACTATCTTCATTGTATAAACACTAAGGCTCACGCCGAGAACAAATTCATGTAAATGTAATATTCTACAGCGACAACTGTACGGGTCAAAATAAAAACAAATGTATTCTCGCCTTGTACATGTTCGCCATTATACTTACTTACTTACTTACTTACTCACTGGCATTATCGAACCCGTAGGTTCATGGCCGCGCGGACATAAGCTCTCCATACATCCCTATCCTGAGCTAATGCTTTCCAATCATTCCCTGTATAATCTACTTCCCTCAAATCATAGTTAATGTTATTCTCCCACCTCATTTTTGGTCTACCAACTGGCCGTTTTCCCTCTGGCTTTCCAACAAGAAGCCTCCATGCAAGTCTCTCATTACCCATACGTGCAACATGTCCTGCCCATCGCAATCTACGAGACTTAACTCTTCTTATTATATCTGGCTTCCTATAAAGACCATGTAGTTCATTGTTACGTAGTCTTCTCCATTCACCTGTCTGTTCATCTCTCTTTGGTCCAAAAATTTTCCTAAGAACTTTATTCTCAAAAACTCTTAATCTCATTTCCTCCCTTAAAGTAAGAGTCCATGTTTCGCACCCATATAATACAACTGGTAGACTAATAGTTTTATATATTTTCAGTTTAACGTTTTTTGAAAGGAGTTGGGACATCAAGAGTCTCTGCAATGCATAATAGCATGCATTTCCAGAATTGAGCCTTTATTTAATTTCTTTGTGCATCTCATTCCTTTGTGATTATTGTTCATAGGTATTTGAATTCAGCCACTTCCTCAAAATTTCCCTCATTTGTCATTAGCTGTCCATTTTCATTATATAATGTATTTCTACGTGTGCCTATATATTTAGTTTTATTGATATTTACGTCCAGTCCTAATTCCTTAGTGTTACTCAAGAGTGTGTGCATGTTGTCCTTTAGTATCTCCTCGCTATCGGCCAATAATACCACATCGTCAGCATAAACTAACAGCTTATTAATACCATTGAGTTGTAAGCCTTCTTCATTCTCTAAAGATTTAATGGCATGCTCTAGTACAAAATTAAATAGTAGAGGAGATAGTGCATCTCCTTGCTTCAACCCATTCTGGATTTCAAAAGTGTCCGAACTGTTTGCCTACACGCACACTACTCTTTGTGCCATTTAGACACATTCGTATAAGTCTAACTAACTTTTTTAGGAATTCCGAACTCCAGCAGGATACTATATAACTTCTCCCTCTTAATTGAATCATATGCTTTTTTGAAGTCTACATATAGTTGAAGTACAGTACCATTATATTCCCATTTCTTTTCTAAAATCTGTCTTATACTAAAAATCTGATCTGTACTAGACCTGTTTCTTCTAAATGCACATTGATGATCTCCTAGAATGTAATCAATATAGGGAGTAAGTCTGCTTACTAATATATTTGTTAGAATTTTGTATGAAGTTGACAGTAATGAGATGCCCCTGTAGTTGTTGCAATCATTTTTATCTCCTTTCTTATAAATTGGTACAATAATTGATTCCTTCCATTCATCTGGAAGAGCTTCCTTTTCCCAAATCGTACTAAGCAACCAGCGTATCTTGTCCATCAATTTTTCTCTCCCTGATTTTATCAGTTATGTTCACCATTATAAAATTATAAAATATACAATCCGTGATCCATCAATACTTAATAACTGGGCATACCCAGAATGAAGGTGATAGTGCCCATTCAGTGTTTGAACGACATATCAATAAATCCAAAAAGTTTGTTCCAATCCATGTTCTTGAACAGTATGTGACTCTCATCAGGCAAGCAAAGAAAAATGGCAAGCCGTATTCAGTAGAAGAAATGTGTTATGAAGATTTTTTCGAATTAAAAAAAAAAACTTGTTGTAGAGAGGGCATCAGTAATACATTAAAAAATTTTGCAGGTGAAGTAGATAAAATCGCAGACATGAAAATGTGCATGATAAAGAACGATCAGGTCGGAAAAATCTTCAATAACAATTCTTACTTTCAGGAGGAATTCTATACTGCAAATATTGTAAACTCATGGCGCCAGAAAACAGACTTTAATTTTCTTAAACTAAATAGAGCTTATACACAGAAATTACATATTCAGAAGCAAAGAAGAATGGAATACTCACCTTGATAGATAAAAAAAACTTCTTCCCAGATATTATTACGAGTTTCAGGAAAATTTATAATATGTATGATAATGTTGTACTCGCGAAGTTTTTGTTTACTTACAATAAGGTTTTCATTTCATATCCTTGATAGATAATAAATAGTTCCTGGATATTAGGACTATTATACAAATTTATAATAATGTATGGTAAAGTTGTACTTGAAAAGTTTTTCTTTACTTAAAATAAGGTTGTCATGTGTATTCTTGGTAGATGAAAATGTTGTTATTGACATTATTGTGAGTTTTATCAAAATTACGATTGAGTATATGTAGTTGTTCTGACAAAAGTATATAGTTTTAATTTTGTATGTTTAAATTTGTTTCAGAAGCAACTAAATAACCTTTACTTAATTCTCTAAAAAATATTCAAAAATATGAAAAATTATATTTAGCAAGACTGTCACATCTTTGAAAAAAAGGGGTAAAATATGTGTTGAATTTGTACAAAAGTACAAAACTGTAGATTTGCAATGCAGCTTAAATTATCTGCAAGTCACCTGTACCGATTATTTAATGACACCGAGCTCTGAGGCCCTTTATCAAGTAGGCTAAAATTTGTTAATGCTTCCCCTGAAAATTTGTTAATTTTGAGTTATGACAATCTTCTTCCAAGCCGACGATATTTGCTATTAGCAAAGGAGTGTGAGTCTGGATTTGTTATTGATTGTCATGAGATATTTGATAAGAAAGCTTACAAGTAAGCTACAGGTCATATCATTTAGCTATATTGCGAATGTAAGCCATCCAGATGTAGCCTATACCCTGTCATTCTTATAGGCCTACTTCTGTCCTCATATATGCAAGATTTCCTTTGACAATATGGAAGCAATTTCATGGTTCAAAGGAAATAGTGGCTGAGAGTTCAACGCTTGAAGAAGTTAGTTATTTGAATGTAAATAACTATGTCTAAAAGTATTTTAGTTTTAAAATATGTACAAATTTTTATGATGTTGCAGAACTACTTAACAAAGTTTTAAAGAGAGTTAAGACTCCATATTTTATCAAAGCTAAGGGACTTTATCAAATAATGATGAAAGAGCAATATTGAAAGAAGCATTTGGAAGAGTGATCATTTATTTATGAAGATGGCATTTGAAGTATTTTTCTTACATTATTCTTCTATTTCTATGTATCTATCTTCGGGTTTTTACAGCTGCTGCAGTCTTCCCGTGCTAAACCTCCAAGCCTACGACCTTGGGCATAGAGAACGATCTTGGGTATCTATTTCTATGTGGTTGAATAATTCAAATAGGTGTTTTGTTTTTCATTATTAGGAACATATTATTGGTGAAATAAATTAAATAGCAAACCGTTCTTTATTCTGCATTAACTTCATTATTTTATAAACTCAATGCAAATAACTAAAAAAAACTAATATTAGCTATGTTTTAATGCAGTTTAGTAAGTTTTTTGTACATAAGTTGGCTGCTGTGGTTTTCGACACGTCAAATTATTCTATTTTTATTTTGTTTTGATTTAATGATTTATACTTTAAAAACAAAGTTCAAAAAAAGTACATTGATGTTACTGTAATTTCAAATACCTTACCCATTTTTATTTCTTTAATAAAATAATAATTTTATTGCAGCCAAATAGCCAGGATTAATTTCTTTAATAAAATGATAGAAGTATCATAGTAAACAGTTTTGTAATTATCTTCCTAGCACTGGAAATTAGTAACATATACGAAGGAGATAAATATATTTACGAGGATTACAAGAAAGGCTTAAAATATTTCCAGAAAGAAAAATAATGTACTCGTGATTAATTTGGAAGCCTTAGAGGTGAGTTTAGGCTACATTTGTTAATTGAAATTTATTCATGTAACATGAAGGAGTTATGTGACAAATGCTAAATTTTGAGTAATCTGAGTTTAAATCTTTAGTTTTTACATTTTTTTATCATTTTGTGATACATGGTCCTAATACATATATATGTTTTTGGACAATGTGCATAATGCACCCACCAGCTGTTTCAGTTTGAACTAACTATCCATTTATTATATTAAAAAAAAGCTAACAAAACAATTCACTCTAATCTCTTACATATTTTGGTTATTTTTAAATTTTGGTTAGGTAGTTTTAAACATTTATTAGTTAGCACCTAAAAATCACTGGAGGATGCATTATTCACATTACATGATTTATTAATGTTTCTATTCGACGATGAATCAAAACTATCCTTAAACATTCCAATCGTAGATATCAAGTCTTAACTGGAAAAAAAAAAATAATAATAATAATATAAATAGAATAAAATAATGTATTTAACAGATTTATCAATTTAAAGATGCACATGTTATTAGAATAAATAAAATGTGACTAGATTAACCAACAAACTATTTATTTCCATTTCTAAACTTTCTTTGTGCAATCTAAATAATATATACCATTTTATCTTCCAAAATTCAATAATATAATGAGAATTTAATGTATACATTTTGTTGGTCTAAATGCTTGACCAGAATATGTATTATTATATATTTGTATCATAACAGTATGTTAGAACAACCTGAGAAATAAAATAATACAATATAGCAAATTGTGTTAGTTAAAAACACACCAGAACTAGAAAAGTAAACTATTATAAGAATAACAAATTTTTTTGCAAAAAAAAAGGTGAAACTTTCAAAATTGAAATTCACAGTAATCAACTAGCTGAACTACTGTTCCTTCAAAATTTGATCGTAGTACCAATGATACTCGATTGGTACAAACTGTAGTAACTCTTTAATATCTTCTTGTTTTTCTTTTTTTTTTTTTTTTTCAAGTTCACAAATTTCTGGCCAATCATTTGAACGACATAGTGTTGTCCTGTTCTAAATCTCAATTTCTCTCCACTTTGCTAAAATGACGTGCATGGATCATTAATTTCCTTGAAGAGATAGCAATCTACTTTTTCTACAATTACCCAATGAATACCATCCCTAAAGTGAATCGTTTAACCAGTTAGTAAGGTTTAAGGATGCTGCAAGCTGCTCTCTATCTCCAAAATCATGTTACATATCAAGGACGTTGTTTCTTTTGCTTGCTTGAATGACTATCTGGAGATACTATTCAGGTAAGTTTTTGTTTTGATGTTATCTTACAACATTTTCAATCTGTCCAAATCACATTCTGAATCAAATAGAAATATTAAAATGTAAAATTAATACCTGATAAATCAGTCGTCCTCAACTAAAATAAAGTTCTGTTATAAAACTTCATCAAGTAGTTAAAATATGAAGGCCTTTCAATAGAATGTTTCATCTTTTGCATTTCAACTGGCCTTCATATTTTAACTACTTGATGAAGTTTTATAACAGAACTTTATTTTAGTTGATTACTATAGATTTGTCAGGTACTAATTTTAGATAGATAGATCATCGGTTGATTAATGTCTTTGACATCGTCCGATTCCTAATAGCCAATTATGTCGGTCCATCCAATTTCCTGGTTGTAGATGTTTCTGCTTCATGTATAAACATATTCCCTGACTCCAGGAGGTTATAGGTCTTCCTCTGCCTTGCCTTCCCTCAGGTTTCCATTCCAAAACAGATTTTGGTAGTCGATCCTCTTCCATTCGCTGGACATGTACTAATTTTATATTTTAATATTTTATTATATAAGCCAGATATAACAAGAACAGTTAGGTCTCATAGACTGCGATGGGCAGGACATGTTGCATGTATGGGGAATGAAAGACTTGCATGCAAGCTTCTTGTAGGAAAGCCAGAAGGAAAACGCCCTGTTGGTAGACCAAGAATGAGGTGGGAGAATAACATTAAATATGATTTGATGGAAGTAGATTATACAGGGAATGATTGGAAAGCATTAGCTCAGGATAGGGATGTATGGAGAGCTTATGTCCGCGCGGCCATGAACCTACGGGTTCGATAGTGCCAGTGAGTAAGTAATATTTTATTACATAATGTTAACAGTGCTTTAAAATGTATTTTAAAAGTATTGAATCAAGTAGGTATGGAAAACTTCAGGACACTTGTGTTCAATTAATTTGAAATAACCTTTAAGAATCTTGTACTGATGCACACAAATAATAAAAATTAGAATAAATTTTATTCATAAATGTATTTAGTACACATTATTGACGCTAAAATGAACAATTGCTCGTGCTCGTGTGTAGTTCAGTTATAGAAATAATACAAATAGAATATATAGGCTACATTACAACATTTTAGTTAAAGAGGGAGAGAAAACAAAATATAACAATATTGAAGCCAGTTATAAAATAAATTCGGGTACATAAAAATAATACGGAAAATAGAATACATAAAACAATATAGAAAAAAATAATACTAGACTGGAGAAGGTAACAGAAGACATTAGGAAATATGGAAAAACTGCACTTAAACTAGTGTGAAATATTTTCAAAATCCTGTAGAACAACAGTGTGCATGCACCAGAGTTTATAGAGCCAGCAATAACCCACCATCGAACCACGTATTGATTATCATCGTCGATTACATTACTATCCGTTGCTATGAAATTTAAATACCCAATATTTACAATAAATCCCCAAATCTATGTTAAAAAATATATTAATAATAAAAAATTAGTCGGCCGCGGTGGACTAGTGGTTATGCTCCTTGCCTCTGGTCCTAAGGGTCGCGGGTTCAAACCCGGCCGGGGTCGATTGATTTTTTAGGATGGAAAAATCCAAGGGGCAAGTCCTCCGGGAGGGACTTAAAGTCGTTGGTCCCGAATCTGAAGATTTTCAGACTCGTAAAAAATCCTTAAGCCTGAATGAAAAGGCTTCTAAGCTAAATTTACCAAATTTTCCCGTCCTAGTACTACCTTGATTTCCTAGATGTCAGTATGAGGCGGAACGCTGACCACGTACCACTCAAAATTACATCTATACAAAAACAAGTGTAACTAAAATTAGTATGGTACAAATTCGTCCCTGTAGGGGGAGAGCATCTAAATCTCTGTAAAGGGAAAACATAGGCTTATGATACAAAAAATATTAAAATTACCAAATGTTTATTAAAAATGGGTGTACACTTAATATTTACTCCCTAACTCTGATCCAACCAGCGATAACCCAAAACAGAGATAGAAGTATAATAGACTAAGTAATATAATCTGTGGAGAAAATAGCAGTTAGCATCACAATATTGTCTAACAGTGTCATAATATTGTGATTTGCATATTTAAATAAATACATCAAAATTGTCTAATAATGTTATAAAAATTGTTTGAAAAAGATTAAAATATTAAATAATGTTAATAAATACAGAAGAAGAGCTATAGTTTACAATGATATAACTGAAAAATGAAGCGCTAGTAGAAGTGCAGTTGAGCTGGAAATACTGTAATATAAAAACAAAAATTAGGAGAAAGTTTGAAATATAAAATGCACCCTGACACACGAAGAATTATTGCAAAGTAGAATGTTATAAACAAACCACTATACTCATATAACAGATTAATACCAAACTGAAGAGAGTAATTAAACACGTCGGGTAATAATATAAATCAAAACAAATATAGGTGAAAGTTTAAAAATATGAAACTAATTCTAACAAACAAAGAACTAATTCATTGTAGAATGATAATATTAATGTAAAATAGGTTAATATCAAACTGAAGAAAGTAATTAATGACATTAGGAAATAATGATATGAACCAAAATAGGATACAACTTATTTTTTAATATTTAAATAATTCATTTAATTGCTTTCATAAATCTATTTGTGTTTAGTTTGCTTAGCTCTAGATTGGATCTAATTAATTCATTGTATAATTCTATGTTTAGTACCAGTAGTTGTGTAGAATTTAGATATATGTGCCAAAAAAGTAGTATTTTATCTGGTGCTGTAAAAACTTTGATTATTCTCTTTAAATTTGTTCTTATTTTTATTGAAATAATTTAAGTGATATATACTTAAAAATTTGTTCCATAATTTGTACGCCGAATTCAAAGTAAATTAATATTGCAGGATAATATAAAAGCTTGTGCAATTAAATTTTATAATCCTTTTTCCATAAAGTTCGAGGAGAAACTATAGAATTTACAATTCCACTCCAGCCTAATATTCTATATAGGATTAACAATTGAACCAGAGGTAGGTAAACAGTTCACAATACATAAATTGGCAAATATAATTGAAGGATGGTAAATTTGTGAATATTTTTACGCACAGCAAAGAAAATGTTTGCCATGTCTTAAATGTTAAATGTAAAGATTATTGTTTTGACCTGCACAAGAGTCTCTCCATACTACTAAATTGTCTTTTTCACTCAGTTTTGAATCAAATTCAATAGTGAACTTGCAACTTCAGTACCTCCTCAGTTCACATTATCTTCTGTCCATGTACAAAATATTCCTTCAGTCATATCATGAGACATAACATGCCACCCTAAATTATAATACTACATTTGTTGCTTGTAAAAAGCTTTTCATCATGGAACAGGCTTTGTTTACTGTAAATCCATAGTCATGTATACATTACTGATAGCTGATTCTCGGATTCTCTTTTTTTTTGCTCCAATCGCAGCATGTTACAACTAAACATGTTTTTTCTGTAAGTGGCCAGTATCACATGTTTACATGTGTTTCTTCTAAGGTGTATAAATATCAAATTAAACTCAATAAGAAAGATTTTTAGAATGGCAAACTGTTTACATGGTATTTATTTTCAATCTTATTTTCTTTACATTGCTTCAAATACAAGGCATGACTTGTTTCATTTACAATTTATTTTAGACTTATACACACTTTATTTCAAAACCTATTTCATTACAAGTTTTGTGGTTTTTTTTTTATTTTATTGCATTTCAGTATCTAGTAAAACAACATTTTTTAGATTAGATGGGTTGGTTTCTTCTATTTCTTGAATACTCACAACATTATTCTCAATTTTCTCTCTTCCAGTTACTTCTAAAGTAAGATTTCAAGTTTTGTACCTATATTCATGATTTTGTTCAATGTTATTAGCATATGTCACAAGACAATTATTTTAAACTCAACTTAATAAAATGGTATCAACTTTTACTATATGTTGGGGTTATATTTTACTTACAGCAGAGAACTCTATTGAATGAGTGTGCTATGGGTGCACCAAAGATACATAACACTTTCAGATTCTAAAGCAGTGTAACATGTGTCCTTCATCTTCCCTGTTGTTCTGTAATATGTGATAATACAAACATAAAGTACATGTTATAGGACTGAACACTGCATACCATGTCCATTCACAAAAAAAATCTCTATTTTCAAACACAATGTTACATAACTTCTTCATCCTGCAAAGACCTGAATTATTTTAAACTTTATTTTAAATGCCATGAAATATCATCATAACCGTAGATAGGAAAATGCTGTTAATGACATATAACCATGTTAATAAGTTATTAATATTACCTGATAGATTGCGGGACAAGTCCCTTTGTTACACTCATTAATATAAGATGTTTAAGTATTATTTCATTTCATTCTTTTTTTATCATGTGTGTTGTCTGGTGTGGAAGAGCAGGAACTCAGCCGAAGACCAGTTGTAGCCATATATAAACTCCTTTCAGATGAACTGAGGTAATTTTTTGAGCGTGTTTTGATTGGAGGGAAGGATATGGGGTGAGTGTGAAGAAAAAATAAAGTTTCACTTCCAAATATTTCCTTTCAATTAAAACAGCCAAATTTGTTATTAAATCATATGAATTGTGTGAATCTAGAACTGGGTATGTACGTATATTCATTCATTCATACTGGCCATGGAAAGGTACTTGACACTGTGTATGTGTACAAACACATATATCATATCAAAGGATATTTATAAGCAGGTAAGAATAAAAACGTAATTTAAATACATTTTATTTATTCAGAATTTAATATATATATCTAAAATAAGTTAGTGGATGGAGTAGAAATTAAAATACAACCTCAGAGGTGTACTATGTGTGGATATTTAAATGACCGCACAGAAGGGAAGGAACCGGTCTTATAAATTTGGGAATCAGCATTGAGGGTTTAAAGCTATGATATACATGTATGTGTGTAAAGAAAATTAATGAATAAATAATTAAATGCTTGAACAATCTTTAAAAATCTAGACACTAGACATATTCACACATTCACACCATTCTTTTATTCAAAATGTTCATTTTTCTTCATAGCAGTGTACATAAACAAAAAGAAAATGAAGAAATCTTTTACTGACTCCCAGACATAATGTGACAAATTAACAAGCAAAACTGTCACCTGTGCATGCTGACTCACTTAAATAAAATTTCTGTACTGTTATTTGCTCATGGAATGACGTAACAATTCAGGAACAAAGAATAGGATTTTTTTTATTCAATGTCATCACATTGTCATTTCGACATTCTGATATTCTCTTCTGACATGGCGATAGTGTAACCCAGTTCTGAGGAGGAGTTATATTCCCTGATGATATATGATGGGTTATGATGATGGTAATGATGTGCCAGGAGAGGCCTTAATCCTAAACTTAATTAATATGTTAATGAAGATAATGATTGGCCAGATGGTGTTTCGGGACCAATTGGACCTTAAAGTTTCCTGACATGACTTACAGGTGAGGAAAAAAACCATCACCCAGGAAACTTGTCCTGACCAGGGATTGAACCTGGTCCTGCTGTGTGACAAGGTAGCATGCTATCTGTAGACCACAGCAGTGAAGGCTGGAAAATAGACAAAGGACGGAGTTATACAACATAGAAATAAAGAATATGCATGACATAATATGTATGCACAGCTCACACTTACTTTGAAAGTGATGTGCAGTGAGACATATTGAAATCTAAGTCTAAAGATTTTGTGATAATGAGTTCATTAGTAATTCATGTCATTCTTGAAAATGCTGAAGACACCAAGAAACTTTTAAAATACTTTGAGATTCTAGAAGAAGCTAAAGACTTCTATGTATATATAACAGCAGCAAGTCAAAAGTAATGTCTACTTGGCTGAAGTGCATAGTTAAAGAGATATTTAAAAACAGTATGAGTACTGAATTTGATTTTTGTTTATTTCTCATTTTTTGTGCAATTTATAATGCATTCTTTAAATGAACTCATCTAAATGAACTCGTTGATCAGATTTAATTTTGCTGTATATTATGTGTGGTGTATTTTCATACAGTCTGCCATTAAAAATTACAATATTTTCCTCATGTGCTTTCTTTTATATATATTATATATATATATATATATATATATATATATATAGTGACGATATCGTAAAACATGAGAAAATAATAGTGTATTTATATACATATTTTTCATGTTTATACATCTTTCTGTGCCTAAAGTTTTATTTTTCTTCTCCACTCAGCCCTATGCATCCACTCCATATCCTCTTTTTCTCATTCGTGTTCTTATTTCTTGCATCCATGAGTTTTAAGGTCTTCCTTTCCTTCTTCTTCCAGGTAGACACCATTCCAAAATAAGTAATCTTTTAATACATATTGAAATCTTTGAGATCATAATTTTATACATTCCTTAAGAGAAGGTCAGACAGACTTAAAATATACTTATGTTGATGTTAAAGTTATTAATATTTGTATGCATGTTTATAACTACATAAATGTAAAAACCAGCACTGTCAATTTTAATTAAAACTTACTTTAACATTAATCATTGAGTTGTAGATATCTGGTTTTGAAAAAGCTTATAAAATTGTTGTCCTCTCAATGCATGCTCGTTAAAAAGTCATCATCATCGTGCAATGATTAAGCCTGTTGGCTCGTTCCGGTTTCATGAAAGCTACAGTTGTTCAGACCATCTTCTATGTGGGCATCCAACATTTCTCCTTCCGTGCGGTTTATAATGTAGTAATAATTTTGGAGATCTTCCTTCTGACATTCTATCAATATGTTCCTTCCAGTCGTTCCTATATTTAATTATTTGTTCATGAGAACATTTAGTCATGTAGATTGTCCCCTGAATGTGTTACTGGCTCCTCGCAGGGTAAGACGATTGAAGGGGTTGCCATCTTAAGGTCCATCGTCATAACCTCCCATTATATCAGCCCTAGTGGGAGGGTTGCTTCCTCCGCTCTTCTCAGACTGTTTAGGGCTTTCTCCTTGTTACCCCGGAGATGGGTCCTTATATTTCGCCCTAAGGAGAGGGTTGCGTCTTCTGCCAATTACAACATTTGAAAGCTTGTTCCATCTTGTTGTTCTTGTCGTTAAGGTCTTCGCCCGTATCCCTGGGCAGGGGCTCTCGATATACCCCGAGAGACCGGGTCCCTGACAGGACTTAGTCACTAATATATTAGTGTTCACCCCTTGACCTATGCCTAAGCCCCCTGTATACACTGAGCCGCGTTAATAGCTTCGTATGAGTCCGAAGCCAAAGGTAATTAAAAAAGTAATGTATTTAAATACTCCATTAGAAAACGTATCCATACGGTACAACAACTATATAAATATGTAAACAATCATTTGTATTAATAAATTGTTTGATATCTCAAAACTAGAATTGAAGTACATACCATATTTTCCAAAAAATGCACCTGATTTGGTCTCTTACTTTAAAAGAATAGAAAAATGAGCATTTGAGAATAAAGTGATTAGGAAAATGTGTAGACCAAAGAGAAATTAACTGATAGGTGAATGGAGAAAACTACATAACAATAAGCTACGTGATTTTTGTGGAAACCAGATGAAATAAGACTTGGAATGCACTTGATGTATGATATGCATGGAGAATAAAACGGACACACAAACTTTTAATTAGAAAACAGAGTTTAAGTACCCAGTAGGTAGAAAAAGAATGAGGTGGGAGAAAAACATTAAATATGATTTTAGGGAAGTTAATTATAAAAATAATTATTGTATAATGTTGGCTAAGGTTCCAAGAACTGTGCTTAACTGTTAAACACCTCATTAATAACCGGGACAAAAACATGATTAGAGTTTGTAATTTTAATTAATTCCTTATGTGGTAAAAAATTAATTTATTAAAGTGAGCGTTTCAATCTCCTTGTGTGAGATAATTTTCAAGACATGGTTGTTTATAGTACATTGTATTATATATTATAAACAACCATGTCTGGAAATGATCTCACACAAGGAGATTGAAACATTGACTTTAATGAATTAATTTTTTACTGAGATAATGATTAGTTCTTGTTGTAATTTAATTATTAACTACTCTCATTAAATAATATTAAACACACGTATTAAATATTTTAAGTTGGCTTAAGCATCCACAAAGTTGATATTTCTATGTTAGATCAGAAAGATATAGAGTGACACATTCTAAGAAACTGCCGAAGTTTTATAGATTTTAAACTAAGATATGTAATAAAAAATGCTATAACCTAAGACCATTCTTCTGTCTTACTTACTTACTCACTGGCACTATCGAACCCGTAGGTTCATGGCCGCGCAGACATAAGTTCTCCATACATCCCTATCCTGAGCTAATGCTTTGCAATCATTCCCTGTATAATCTACTTCCCTCAAATCATAGTTAATGTTATTCTCCCATCTGATTCTTGGTCTACCAAATGGGCGTTTTCCCTCTGGCTGTCTTACAAGAAGCTTCCATGCAAGTCTTTCATTCCCCATACATGCAACGTGTCCTGCCCATAGCAGTCTACGAGACGTAACTGTTCTTATATAGATATATAAACACCATGTAGTTCATTGTTATGTAGTCTTCTCCGTTCACCTGTCTGTTCATTTCTCTTTGGTCCAAAAATTTTCCTAAGTACTTTATTCTCAAATACTTGTAATTTCCTTTCCTCCCTTAAAGTAAGAGTCCATGTTTCGCACCCATATAATATAACTGGTAGAATAATAATTTTATATATTTTCAGGTTAACGTTCTTTGAAAGGAGTTGGGACATCAAGAGTCTTTGCAATGCATAATAGCACGCATTTCCAGAATTGAGCTTATGTTTAATTTCTTTGTGCATCTCATTCCTATTTGTGATTATTGTTCCTTGGTATTTGAATTCAATCACTTCCTCAAAATTTCCCTCATTTGTCATTAGCTGTCCACTTCCATAATATAATGTATTTCTACGTGCGACCATATATTTAGTTTTATTGATACTTCCAGTCCTATTTTCTTAGTGTTACTCAATAGTGTGTGCGTGTTGTCCTTTAGTGTCTCCTCGCTATCGGCCAATAGTACTACATCATCAGCATAAACTAACAGCTTATTAATACCATTGACTTGTAAGCCTTCCTCATTCTCTAAAGATTTAATGGCATGCTCTAATACAAAATTAAATAGTAGAGGAGATAGTGCATCTCCTTGCTTCAACCCATTGTGGATTTCAAAAGTGTCCGAAAACTGTTTGCCTACACGCACCCTACTCTTTGTGCCATTTAGACACATTCGTATAAGTCTTACTAACTTTCTAGGAATTCCGAACTCCAACAGGATACTATATAACTTCTCCCTCTTAATTGAATCATATGCCTTTTCGAAGTCTACGTATAGTTGATGTACAGTACCATTATATTTCCATTTATTTTCTAAAATCTGTCTTATACTATTAATCTGATCTGTTGTAGACCTGTTTCTTCTAAATCCACATTGATGATCTCCTAGAATGTCATCAATATAGGGAGTAAGTCTGCTTACTAATATATTTGTTAGAATTTTGTACGAAGTTGAAAGTAATGAGATGCCCCTGCAGTTGTTGCAATCAGCTTTCTTATAAATTGGTACGATAATTGATTCTTTCCATTCATCTGGAAGAGCTTCTTTTTCCCAAATCATACTATGCAACCGGCGTATCTAGTCCATCAATTTTACTCCCCCTGATTTTATCAGTTCTGCTGGGATCTCATCTGAACCTGATGCTTTATACATCTTCAATTTTTCAATCGTCATTTTAACCTCTTATGCACTTGGTTCTGCAACTAGCATTTCTGTTGTCTGTTCTTTATGTACATTTAATAGCTGATTAAAGTAATTTTTCCATCTATTTAATATAGTCCTGGAATCTGCAATCATATCCCCATTTTCATTCCGAATTATGTTGTTCTAGCCTGGAACCCTTTGTTCTCTATATTAATTCCCTGATACAATTCGCTATGTTCTTATTTTTTTGCGTTCATTTCAAGATCATTAATCTTCTCTCTCAAATATTCCCTCTTTTTACTCTTTAGTTGTCTGGTGGTTTCCCGTCTAATACTACCCAATTGCTCTAAATTTACCTCATTTGGCTCTTGTAACCATTTCATTTTTGCTAGCATTCTTTTCTTTACAATGTCGGCACATTCCTCATCAAAGCATTCCTTGTTTTGCCTCTTTTTTAAGTGACCAATGCTTTCTGATGCTGACAATTTAATAGTAGCCTATCTCTTATAGCCTCCCATTCTTTATTTATATCAGTTTCTTCTTCGTTTGTCACATTGTCATCTGAAGATCCCAATACTTGAAATCTATTAGCAATTTTTATTTGGTATTCTTGTAGTATTTCATCATTTTTCAAGTTTTTAAATTCAAATTTTACAGAATCATCTTTAGCGTTTGTTCCTCTCATAAGCGATAGCCGTTGTCTGATTTTCACTCTGACCTGATGATGATCCGAATTGCAGTCTCTCTCTCTAACTGATCTAACCCAATCGATGATGCTACTGTGACAGCGTTTGTCCACTAATACATGATCTATCTGGTTCCGAGTTTCTCCATCTGGGGGACGTCCAGGTGTATTTATGAATATCCTTATGCTGAAATGTTGTGCTCTTAACAATGAGATTCTTCGATGTGGCGATGGTGACTAATCTAACCCCGTTGTCGTTACTATCTTCATGAAGACTGAATTTGCCTATTGTTGGTTTGAATATATCTTCCTGCCCCACTTTTGCATTAAAATCTCCTAAGACAATTTTCAAATGATATCGTGAAAGGCTATCAAATAAACATTCTAATTCTTCATAGAACTCATCCTTGATCTTGTCATCTTTATTTTCTGTGGGGGCATGTACATTTACAATTATAAAATCATGTCGTTTACCCTTTAGAATTATGTATGATATCCTGTCACTAAAAAAACTTAATATCTTGGATAGCGGATAGGATCCTCTTTCTGACTAAAAAAACCCATTCCAAATGCAGGTCTTTCAGCACCCCGTGGTATAATGCAAAGCTTCCTGATTCCTGACTACCTTCTCCTGGCCACCTAACTTCCTGTAAAGCGACTATATCCAAGCGCAATTTATCTAATTCCCGCGTTAATATTTCTAGTGCCCCGTTATTGTATAATGTCCTAACATTCCATGTTCCTAGGAACATGTCTCTGTGTTTGTGCCTTTGGCATGGGTTTCCTGAAGTAGTCCCCGCCCAGAGAACCGAATGGGGGACTATTTGACCTCCGGAAAATTTTACCCCAGTTGAATCCATGTCTGCATTTCTTGACGGTTGTATTTTTACAGTGAAAGATCGTCACTCTTTCGACCAAGGTACTTTTTTCATCTGGCTTGTCACCTTCGACCAGTCCGACATGGGTAACCCTATCGGCAGCAATGCTACCGCCGGCATAGCTCTCAGGATCATTTAAGCACGGAAGCCACTCCACCACGACAAGGTATAGATACCATGGAGGGAAAGATCTCTGGGACGGACAAGGAAACGATGGATTTGAGACCGGAACAGGTCGCATTGACCTAATCCTGGAAAGGAGGAAGAAAAAGATTTTCGGGGACCGTTGGGCCCTAAGCGTCCTGACATTTGTCTTACAGGTGAGGGAAAACCCCGAAAAAAACCTCACCCAGGAGCCTGTCCCGACCGGGACTCGAACCCGGGCCCGCTGCGTGAGAAGGCAGCACGCTACCTCGAGACCACAGCCTAACAAAACATTTTTTAATATTGAAATGTTTGACTCAAGATCGATCTCTCGATAATTGTTTTTTCTGGTTAGAAATTACACACTGCATACAATAAATTGTGTGTTTTCTTGTTTGAATTTAAGTAAATGGCCCGATGACCCTTAACTTCTATTACACAAGTTCAGTGTTCACCAAACGTATTCATATTCATTGCTTTTCATATTGAATACTGCCTGTGCAGTAGAAATATACCTACACCAGATAGCAACATTAAGTCGTCATCTGTTATCAACATAGTTTCTCATATGGTTTATGTTATCGAAAATTGGCATCTAGGGGATACGTTCCGCAAAAATTCCGCGAATATGGAATGGTAATTTGTATGACTGTATAGGGAATACGTTCCAAGGTTCCAGAATAAAATAAAATTATCAAAGAAAAATTAATCAATGAGAGATTATGAACAATTTCTATGAATTATTATTGTCAGGCTTAGACAAGGGCTTAAAGAAATTGGTAATTTTTTCATCTTTTGCCGCTTTTAAACTAATTTTCGTTCCGTTTACTCGACATCATAAATTGGCAACAAAGCAGAAGAGACACGTGTTATTCAATAAAAATTATTGAAAGAATGGCAAGTTGAAACAATCGAACACCGATTGTGGCGAGGGCGACATTTATAACGGACACAGCGGTGTGTGAAATGCGACGGCGGTGGCTTCTAGCAACGAACTTTAGTCTTAATGACAATAAGGTTTGTTTTAATTTAATATTAATATATCCATTTGGTTTGAATCGCTCTCTGTGTAAAAGTCACCTTAGCACGTGCCAGCAGTAAATAAATAATAGTTTTAAAAAAACTAAAACAACACGCTTTATTAGAAAACCGAGCTAAGAAATGAAAAATAATTTTAATTTCCAACACGCTTGGGATAAAATTAAAGTGGTCAACAAAAAAATCATCTCCAACACATCTACAAAAAACTAGAGTTGTCTACAAAAAATATAATTTTACCATCAAAAGCGTGGGGTGTTCTATATAAATTAATATATTTGATAATAAACAGATATTGGTAAAAGTAAAGTCTCTAAGAAGAAAACGTAAAAACTATAAAAAGCACCCCACGCTTTTGATGGTAACATTATATTTTTTGTAGATAACTCTCTTGTTTTATTCAAGATGTGTTGGAGATGGTTTTTTGTTGATCACTTTAATTATATCCCAAGCATGTTGGAAATTAAAATTATTTTCAATTTTTTAGTTCGGTTTTCTAATAAAGCGTGTTTTAGTTTTTTGAACCTATTATTTATTTTTATTTTTAATATTTTACAGAATAAGATAAAAATATAAATATCTTTAAATTCAATACTATTGTAGTATGAGCTAAAAGTAATACTCTTCTAAAAAATCCTCCTGGCCTGATTTGAACCAGCGACCTATGGATTACTGAAATTATATACCACTACAGTCCACCGCTCTACCAACTGAGTTCTTACAACGATTGGCTAAGAAGTTGATAAATCCGCAATCTATTATTATTTTTTATTTTCTGATGATTCTGGGCAGGATTTTAGAAAAAAATTATGAAATGATTGTATTGTCATTGGTCCTGTACAAGTATACAAAGTTTCAAGTCGATCCAGTGATTCTAAGTGGGTGAAAATCGTGTTGAAATATTCCGTCACATAGATAGACAGATACAGGCCAAGCTAATATAAAGCGTGTAAAAAAAGTTGTTGATGCGTTAAATAAAGGATACTAATCCTTTTAATATACCGATTGGATCCGCAAATACAGGAACTGTGTCGCAATATTTTAACCCGCGAATAATGAAAACGCGAATATGGAGCTTTTACTGTACTTACAGTAGATGATTTTGTTTTGACAGAACACATCACATGTAGATATCGGGATTTTCAAAACAGCTAAGGTTTATATATCCGTCCTTTATTGAGATTATGGAAAAACTGTCTCATTCATGAGAAATGTAGCTACAGTCTACAAAAAGTGTTCCAAAACTAGACTTATATAAAATCAGTAGATATCCGGTTTTCAAATAAACAAATCTCATTCATCCATCCTCATAGTATATCTGTTTTTTTTTTGAGGGGATGTGAGAGAATTTTGAATGACAGGAATCTCTGCACCGCATAATAGCATGCGTTTCTTGAGTTGTCGCGTGTTTAATTTCTTTGTGTGCCTCATTCCTGTTTATTATTGTTTACAGCGTAAGTTTTTTAATTCTGCCACCTTATTGAATTTTCCTCCTATTCTGTTAAGCGTCTACTCCCATTTATTATAAAATTTGAATGTGAGACTATATATAGTTGTACTGATATTTGAGTCCGAAAAGAGTGACTTTGAGTTGTTTACAGAGTGAGAATAAATGAAACCTCTCGTGTATCATGTAAGACACTCAACACCATGTTACATAGACGACGTGTACTTGATAGAGGTGTGGCATGTAGTGTGAGAGATGATATTGAAACCCAGGGTTTTCACATTACCTTTGCTTCTTGTAAAACATCGAGGTGGTCACTGTCATCAGTAACACACGGCTTCAAAATATTTGTACTATGGAGGCGTTTGGAATTTAATCCAGGCAACTGGTGCACAATCTAATGGTTCAAAATGTTGTTTTCAAATGACTGGAGCTTGGTTTACACCATTAATACTCTTGCTTCGCAATAAAGTCTTGCAATGTTGTTCCTGTCCTTTTTCTCGGTGTCAAGTTGCCTGCAATTTAGCAAATGTTCCTTGCTTAGGGGAACATTTTCTCCACACAAGGAGCATCTCATAGTTCTAGGGATAATCCCCATTCTATGAAGGTGGTCATCCAGACAGTCATGGCCCGTTTCCAATCTGAAGAGAGCTACTGCTGTTCTTCTAGGGAAGTGGTTTATTGTTTCGGCATATTTTGCTATATCTTTACACTTCTTATTTTGAAGATCTTTTATATTCTGTTCTCTTCTTTTGAGATGTATATTTTGTTTTAGCTCCTGTTGTCTTCTTTGTAGGAATATCTCTTTTGTTGTCCTCAGCCTAATTTTGGAGCCTTTCTTTGCTAAGACGTCTGCTTGTTCATTACCCAGTAATCCCACATGTGACGGTACCCATTGTAATACAATGTGTTTATCTTGAGCTTTTTCAATTTTATACATGGTTCTTATGTTCTGGATGATCAGGGTGTTTTGCAGGTTACCAGTTGTTACTTGTATTGCTGACATGGAGTCTATCAATATTACTATCTTCTTGCTTATACTGGGACTGTATAAAAATGTTCTGTAGTGCAATTTCTATTGTCATTAGTTCTGCATCAAAATGTGTTGCTCCCTATCCAAGTCAAATATATTGGGAAAAGATTTCACTGTATATCCCTGCTCTCCTCCATCTTCTAAGTTACTCATGGAGCCATCAGTGTATATCTTTAACCATTCATCTGGTATCTATGATTTCCAAGGAGATTCGTAACATGTTACATGGTAGATCCATAGATTTGGATATAGGTTGTGTAAGCAATAGTTCTGATTTTATATCCAGATAGTCTAATGGATTTATGAGTGGTGAGCTGGGTAATATCCTGCTTTTTGTTCAAAATGATACACATTCAATCCTCCTGGGCCTGATATTTATAATTTTACATTTCAATTTCAAACCCTGCCAGAAATTGAAGCTGAACCTACTACTCAAGTTCTTTCAGAAGTAGTTCTATTGTTTTCTAACAAATCAGTGGATGAATTAACTGTATTTTAATAATGTTATTGGTGTTTTCAGATAACCTGATTACAATGGATTGCCAGTTTGTTGTTAAACATGAGGATCCTCTTTCAGACACAGAAACTGGAGCACAAGTAAGTTACTGTACAGATTTATAAATTGTATTAACGTACATCTTATGGTCTGTCGGCCGCAGTGGTCTAGTCGTTTTTACTCATATTCCTTGCCTCTAGTTCAGACAGTCGCATGTTCAAACCTAGGGAGAGTCAATAGATTTTTTGGATGAAAAAAAACGAAAAGACAAGTATTCTGGGAGGGACTTTAAGCCATGGGTCCCGATTGTCAAGATTTTCAGTCTCGTGAAAGTACCAGAAGCCTGAAGAAAAAGGCCTTTGTTCAAAATTTAATCGAACATGTATCCATGTGATAGGTTTAGTTGCCTACTAGATGTTTCATTGAGGCAAAGTGTTGGGAAATGAGCAAAACTAAAATAATTTCATCAATTCGATAAAATCAATAACTATGTCAATACTGCACAGAGAGTATAACAACAATAGGATCAGCATCCTTGAAGATATAGAGATTCTAGAAGAAGTAAAGAATTCAGACCTACTCAATGTGAACATACCTGCAGACATAAACCCGTTCTACAACTTATACAATTACATCAGTACCAGTTAAAATGCAGAAGTTGAAACATTGTTTTTAAAGTCCTCCATATTGGAACTACTTGATGAAGTTTAATAATTTAGCCGAGGATGACTGACTTACCAGGTACAAATTTTATATTTAACATCTTATTAAGAATTAAAATACTTCACTTAAGAAACTCCTACTAGGGAGCACCTGTGTGTCCATGTGAGATGTGTGGGGTAACACATGCACGCTTTATGGTCTAACGAGGAAACTATCAATTTAATATATGTAGCAAAAAATAATATTTCTTTTAATTATATTTGAGTGGGATATTTTTACTCACCTCATGTATCTTGATTTTTATGCAGACCCAGGTTTTGTCGCTTCTGTGCTACATTGTCAATGCTTCCAACTATCGTTTTGTGGTTGTCCATCCTGTAAGTTGATTTATACTCCCTCTGCTGACTGACCGATGAACTATTAGTATTCATATTTTGTTATCAAAGTGTTCATCTGTTAAGAATGAAAATCAGAATATTTTATAGCATAACAGCTCAGTACCAGCGATTTTTGTTTGTTATTCCTGTACCCAATCCCATCTGCACTGAGGACTGTCCAAGTAAAATATATAACATTCCATTCATTTCAAGAAACTGTTGTCTTAATTTTAGATACTACCTGTTAAAACTCAGAGCTTTATTTTTATTTTTTATTTCTTACACTTTAATCAAAGCAGAATGTGTTGTCATGATAAAAATTTGATGGTAAGTTTCAATATGAGAACATTGATAGCTTCCTTTCATGTGCATAAATGAAATATCAAAATTTGCCTCTGTTGATAGATGAATAATATTACTTGTACAGGGTCATGAAATTGGTTGCAGCAATTTCAAAAAATCATATGTCCCATTATAATTGAGATAAATTAATAATTTGACCTGCAAACTAAACGGGAACTCATCAAGTTTGTTTAGATGTGACTGTACTCGGCTCGTGACCTTCAGCCAATGCACAGAATTGGCCCTTAAGTTTTTATTGAGCAGACTTTTTACAGGAGTTGTTTACTTAGATGTGCTAGAAGAGTATGTTTTCCTGCAATTAGACAAAATTGATGAAGAAAATAATGTAACGTTTTTCTTACAACAACATTTTTCCATTCAAGACGCTCTGTATGCAAGATTCCCTGATCAGTGGATTGGTAGGTCCGGTCCTATTCAATGGCCTACTGGAAGCCCTGACTTGACACCGGTGACTTTTTTTATGGGGATACATAGAAAACATTGTGTACAGTGAACCAGAGATCCGCAACATTTAAGGCAAAGAATCACCGATGCTGTTGCAACAGCCACACCTGCGAAGATCCAGCGCTGTTGGGCCGAAATCGACTATTGGCTGGATGTTTGCAGAACAACCAATGGAGCGCACATAGAAACATTCTAAGGTAAGAAAAAAACTTTTTGAGCTAGTGAATTTAACAAAAAAATACGCATTTTAAAATCTCAAATAGCACCTGAGATATGATTGATTGTAATTTCTGCAACCTTTTTTGACGACTCTGTATTTTTAGTTCCCTTTAAGATTCTATTAAAGATAATTAATAACAGTGTTCACTATTTTAACTCAAGTGCTTTTCCTGCCAGTGAATGATTTATTTTTCTGTGTTATTTAGGGTGTGTGGGATTTGTTATAGAAGGGTTCAAGGTGAACATTTTGTGATAAGCAAATTATGGTATTTGGTGACCAATTTCAAAGTTAAAACATTTTTATATTGAAAATGGTTATTTTAGTTAACCATTCTAGTGGCTATGACGTGAGGGTTCGTCATGCCTGATCCCTCCTGTAGTGGCTATGACGAGCGGGCACATCACGCCTTAAGTTTAACACAGTGGCTAAGACGTCAATGCTCGTCATGCTTGTTGTAAGTATGTACAAATTCAAGACCCTACCAATCCCATGGATTTTTTTTAACTATTTATTTGGCAAGAAATTTGTGATAATATAAGTGATGAAACAAATCGCTATGCTGAGCAGTTCCTAAAAACACACATTTAATAAAAGATAGATCAAGAGCCCATAAATGGAACGAAACAAATAATGGCAAAGTAATTAATTTGCTGGCATTTGTGTGATTACAAGGGTTACACCAAAAACGTGAAAATAAAAGTTATTTTTCAAGCAGGAAAATTTTGGAAAGCCCAATATTTTTGGAACTTTTTTCACAAAGGAGATTCCATCTTCTGATTAAATTTTACATTTTATAAATAATGAGGAGTATGGTGAGGCGACGTGTGGATCTACCAGACTGTACAAACTCAAACAGATTTTAAATCACCTTAACGATAGATTTAGAAGTGTTTACACTCTGGATTATTTTATTTCGATAGGCGAATTGTTGATGATGTGGAAGGGAAGACTAACTGGAAAGTGTTCATTCCTTCTAAACGTTCCCGATTTGGCATTAAATCGTTTGAATTATGCGAGGCAAAATCGGGTTACGTGTGGAACTTACATATTTAGGGAAGGATACAATATTCAACCAGTCATTAAAAAATGAGGCTGATGGGTCTAAAGTTGTGTTGCAACTAATGAACCCTCTCATATGATATATGGTTACCATGGACAACTGGTTTACGAGTCCTGATTTATTTGAAAAATTGTGTCAACAAGGAACTGACGCAGTTGGAACTTTACGCCAGAACAGAAAAGGTGTAAATATTGAAATAAGGGAAGCCAAGCTAAAGAAGGGAGAACATGTATCGGCCTAACTAACTAACTCACTGGTACTATCGAACCCGTATGTTCATGGCCGTGCGGACATAAGCTCTCCATACATCTCTATCCTGAGCCAATGTTTTCCAATCATCTCTTGTATAATCAATTTCCCTCAAATCATAGTTAATATTATTCTCCCACCACATTCGTGATATACAACTGGGTGTTTTCCGTGATATACAACTGGGCGTTTTCCCTCTGATTTTCCTACAAGAAGCTTCCATACACGTCTTTCATTCCCCTTTCGTGCCACATGTCCTGCCCATCTCAGTCTGCGATACTTAACCTGGCTGGCTTCATATAAAGACCATGTAATTCACTGTTATGCAGTCTTCTCACATGTATCGGCCTACAAGGATAAATTGATGGTGATGAAGTGGATGGATAAGAAGGATATTTGCATCGTAAGTACAAATCATGATGAGTAGATGGTATCTACCAAGGTTCAAGGGTAGGTCGTCACAAAGCCTAAAGTTGGACTCAACTACAATTCGAAAATGGGAGTAGTAGATCTTAGCGACGCTCATCTTGTGAGTTATCGTAGCACAAGAAAGAGGATGAAGAAATATTACCAGAACCAATTTAGGCATTTCATAGACATATGCTGCCTGAATTCATACTTGCTCTATGTCAAATCAGGGGGCAATATGAAATGTATGGAATTTCAATTTAAATTGATCAAGAACATGATACTGAAGTATTATAAATCTGAAAACAAGTCCTCTGGTAGACCTGCAAAATTAGCATCACCAACCAGGACAAATGTCAGTTATCCCACCATCAACGTCCAAACAGGAACACAGGCGTCACTGTGTCCTATGCTATAAGAAAGGTGAACAGCGGTATCACACAGTCATGGATTACTAAGGGCGAAATGGGATGAAGTTGATATTCAACAAAATAAATCTAAGTAATTGTGAGTAGACTGCAAGCAAGCAGTATATAATTACATTTTCAATTTTCAGGTATAGGGACACTTCTAGCATTGTTTGTTACGATCTTATCATATACTTTGTTACAGCCCCTCCCCCCTCTTGCAAGTGTAATGTTGTAAGAGTGAAGGTCAAAAAAAGTTCTAACTGGAATTGTGTGAGGGCCAGAAAAAAATGTACAAAAGTGAATTAGTTTACACTGAAATTTGGCGGGCTAAATTTGACAGTTTCTTGGAATTTATGACACCCAACTGGATATTGAACGACTGGGGAAAAAATGCATTCTTACAGGTTCAGTGTCGTGCATGCTAAAGCTAAGCAGTGGCGTGCTTACATGTTCGTATAATTTATTTTTTATTATTTTTTGTCTATTTGTTAATATTTTTATTTTTTATTTTATTTCAATTATATTTTCTCCTATCGATAATACATATAGAGAAAGTACAATATTCACATAATATAAAAATCTTTATTTGAACTATTTAAATAACATATTAACAGTAATATTAGCATCAGAAAATATAGTTGTAATTCTTCAAAGGAATACAAAATTTAAATGTCCCACTGAGGGTGGCCACTACCTGGTTTAAATGTCCCACTGAGGGTAGCCACTACCTGGTTTAAATGTCCCATTGAGGGAGGCGCGCTGTAAATGTGTACCTACCACTTAACTGGTGCTTTTTAATAGCTGAGGTATTTGGGCTGGGAATGGCAAATAAAATTCACGCAAGGGCATCTTTTCTAAGTTTTAAGGTTCTTTATGTGCAATAAAACTACAACTAAGGAACCATGGCTTCAGATCACTTTTGGAGGAAATCATGACCACAATTTTTATGCCCTGAAAATCCAACCACTGTAGGTGGGTTTGAACCCTTGAACGTTACAACTAAAGGCAATCCTGTTAATCACGACTGACTTAGATCAGTTTACTGATAAAATTGTATACAATTATTTTGTATGCATATTATTAATTTTATCTACATATAATTCCAGATCTGGTAGTCAGGAGAGTGTACAGCGAAGTAAATTTTGTAAATGGAACATTTTGTAGTTTTAATAAAATTGTACTTTGAGTAGAAGTGTTTATGCTACTGATAGAAATTTGTCTCATATAAGATGAAGTCCAGTATTTACAAGACTGTATCCTCCCAGCGTCGTACTGAATAAGAAACGTTTACATGATCCACTTATTGCGACCATTAATACAAAAAATAATTTTGAGCTTTGTCCTGAGAAATGTCTATCTGTATCACCACATTAATAGCCTTAATTAATAGCATTTATCTCCTTGTTCATAATATAGATACATGTGGAATTTTGAGAGTACTTGCAGTAAGTTCCTCTCTGTAAATGCTTATCTAATATTTCTCTCAGTTCTGGTTAGTTTGTGGTTACCAAACTCATCTGTACTTCTAAGGCATTCTTGTTTGTGTCTCATTATGTCCTATGAATTTTTAGGGCATAAAAAATGTGAATATGGCTTCCAACAGAAGTGAAGTAAACCTGTGTCATAAGTTAAAAGAACATAAAAGAATCTGAAATCAGAAATAAGAGGTCTCTGAATATTTCGTGCCAAGATTAGTATTGCAACACTAATGAGTAATTACGTTAGGTCTTAAGAGCATTGTTAAATAATATGTATACTTTCTGAAGTTCCTTTAGAATGCCTGAAAATATTATGCATGTTTTCTGTAACACTCTCTACAGAATTTTAAATTTGTTATAACAACACACTGTGCTTTTAACTTTACAGAATGTGATAGTGGATATAAAATCAGAAAGAGAGAATGAAACTGACTATGTTGATATAAAAAATGAGACATTTCCAACTTCTGAGGAAACAAAACTTGAGGTAATGTTTTTGTTGGTATGTTCACAATTACATTAATTGAATTAATACATCTTTGTATTTGTAATAGCTATTATTGAGTTTAAAGGAATTGTGTAATTCTGCTGCACATTGGTAGAGATACAGCAGTGGTGGTTGAAGAATTATCAAGTCACTAGAATTTATATTTCAGATGTGGTACTATCTTGCTGTAAATAATAAAAATAACATACAGTTTTATTCCATATTTTCTTGATTCTGTTTCTTTTCCAAATGTTATAACTTTCATTTTACACTGGCCCTAATATAAACAAAACGTTTCATATCGGTGCGCGTGTAAACATTTTTATGTGATATTAACTGTTGATTGTACTGAATGATTTGTTTCAAACAATTTATTGAAACATTTGAAAAATTGTCCATTCACTGAAGTATTATGTTGCTTATGTTTGAACAATGTGTATGCTCAATATCTTATGATATAGACTAAAGTTTACTAATGAACATTGATTAACTTGGGTAATCCTATTAGAATGTATAAATAAATTAAACTTAAATGTAAATTAATTCCAAGCTTTTAAATGAATCCGAACAATTCATCTGTTTCTATAACAGTATTTATTATCAGGTGTTTATAAATGAATTTTGTGGTTTTAAGGCTTTGTATTATTTAGTACATATAACGCACAGTTATAAATAATAAACCAAATGAAAGAGTAACTGAAATAGTTTGTTCAATCTGAACACCATTTGTCATACGGCACACATCGAGTCGATAAGTGAGTTCTCCAACCTTGGTCAAACTGTCTGGAGAAATTGTTGCAGCAACTGCTTAAGTCGGGTGGGTCAGCTGATAGCGGCACATACACATGATCCTTTATGAATTCCCAAAGGTAAAAATTGCTTGGCATAAGATATGGTGAACTTGGAGGCCATGTGAAACAAACTCTGTTATTCAGCTCCATTCGGCCAATCCAGCGGTTATATACAACGTTGTTCAACCAATTGCATACTTCCTGATGCCAGTGACGCGGTGTGCCATCTTGCTGCCAAATAAAGTTCTCAGGTTCTACTTCTTCTAATTGAGGAAAGAGCCATTGTTCAAATGCATCAAGATAAGAAGCATCAGTCACAGTTGCTTCACTGAAAAAGAGAGGCCAATAAACATTCCGCCTGGATATGGCAGAAAAAATTTCAGGTTAGGGAAGTCTCATTCTATCTGTACCATCTCACAGGGACCCCCAGATGTGAACATTATGCACGTTCACATAGCCACCATGGTGTAATGTCAATTCATCACTGAAGATGACAAGATCAAAAAAATCTTCATCGTCATGCAGCAACATTACATTTGCATGGTTGGTATGTAGACTGTAGACTTTACAGATTGTAGCAACTGTGAAAATAAGGATGTAGTTATAAGCATCTCCTTAACATTTTCCACACAGACATCCCTGGAATAGGTAATTCACAACTAGCCTTCCAAACTGATTTCTTGAGACTATGCATGAAAGACTCTCTTACTCTTTTAACACATTCATCAGTGATTCTTGGTCATCTCATACTCTTCCCTTTGCACAGACAACCTGTGTTTTCAAACTGATGTTATTATCACTTGGTAGATTGCAATACAACTTAATATGAAAAGATAGTTGTGCTTGTTGCACGCTAACTACAGATTCAGTTTTTTGCAAAATGTACAACACAAAAAACTTTCTGTTCACTAATTGCCATCTTTGCTGCTAGCTTTATCTAACGACAGATATAGTAAATACTGCATGCGCATGCATGTGTACAAAACTGTTTAAGTTGCTCTTTCATTTGATGTATTATTTATAATTGTATGTTAAATATACCAAATACTACACTATCTTAAATCCCTAATATTAATGAACAAATAAGCATCATATGATAAATATATGTATGTATGTGTGTATATGTATATATTTTCCACTACCCTCAGGTTTTCTTATAATATTTCTGGTATTCTTTCCTAGCAATGAAAAATTTGTAACTTTTCTCTGAGGTTGGGACACCTGGAAGGCGGTGTTTCATTCCCTTGAAATAAATGCTTATTTAAATTTCTTAACTGAATACTTAAACTTAACCAATAGCCTCAATGTTGTAGGGGTTAAGTTCCTTGCCTTCGATTTCGATTGTTGCATATCCAGTACCAATTAGGGTCGATGGATATTTTAGGATGGATAAATCAAAGAAATAAGTCCTTTGCAAGGAACTTTAAGACATGGGTGCTGAGTCTAATTTACGTAGCTGTGAAAGAAATTCAAACCCAAATTCTGGGGATTTTAATGAGCTTTTTCCTATTCAACTGATACTTTAGTTGCCTAGCTAAACGCCTATTTGAAGCAATGTGCTAACCACATCTCACTACTGAGGGAATAGGCATAACTAACATAGCTTGGTTAAATAACATCCACTCTTGACCCCACATGGGGATGTAGGGGTACAGACTAAATTTAACCACAGTTCCAGAGCATCGGTAACTGTAGGAATAATTAATCCAGTTAAAACTAAAATTTACCAAGTGATTTCCTCCCCCGTCCCAATTAAAGAAATTGAACCATTTGGTTTGCAGTATGGTTTTCTATCTCGACAATGCAAAAATCTACCACTTCCTAATATAAACATAGAATCTCAGTCAAGAAATTGTTTTGCAAGTGAAAAATTAACCAGGGCTATGTGGTTGGTTTTTTGAGTTTATATTTTTTATTTGATCATTTTTCATTTTGACTGTACCAATTCCCTGTAAGGAAAAATTGCAGTGCTGTCACTGGGATGGAAACCAGGTTCCTCATGAAGCTCTGCCTAAAAGACTATGAAGCTAATCTACAAAATTATGTCCTTAAATGACAATCTGCCATGTTTAATGTGGGAGGTAGCAAACTTAATGTTCTGTATTGTACAAATATAATTATCAGTCACGTGCACTGTTTCCACAATTGAAGGGTAATGTGTCCTCTGATAAAATTGCTGTATTAATTTTGAGGTAATTCTGTAGAAAGGACCAATTTTCAAGTATTTAAATTTTAGTGAATAATTTGATGATGGGTAGTTTGATTTTTTAAATTTTAGTTTCACTTTCTTTTTGCACATAATATGTTGAGTTTTCCTTGACCTACATACACACACACATTGGTTTCTAAATTTAAAAGCTGACTAAAATAATTAGTCTAATCTTATATTTCCCTTTTTGTCTAGTGTATGATTTTTACTCCATGCAACCACAGGCCTATAAAGACACTTTGGCTGCTGGCCTGACATAAACATTTCTTTATTATACTGGTGGATGATCTTCCAACCAGTTGAGTTCCCCAGCCGTTATACAGTACCTAGTTTTCTTAATGTTGAACCACTATCTATTGTAATTATTCTAATTTGTGTTGATGCTGGGCAGAGACTGATACCATACTCGCCCAAATTCCATGAGAAAATTTCTTCTGCCACGGGTACTGGAACAAATGTAAGACCCATAGCTCTGTACCAAGACACAGCTGACCTACAGCATATGTATGTTTGTAATTGTTTTCAATTAGCTGTTATGATATCTTGATGGAAAATGACCGTCCATTAGAACATGAAAATCAGTCATAACATTGAAACACACTACTAGAAGGTTGTAAAGAATTTTTAGGTTTTAGATCACTTAATTTAGCTAGTTCAAAAAGGATATCTTTATACACACTTACCAATTTTAGAAGTTCTTTTTTCTTATTTCTTAAATTAAAATAAATATATTGTTATCTAATAACAGTCTGCAATGAAAATTTTAGCAGCAGAGTTTCAGAAAAAAAAAACAGAATTTTGCCTGCAAAACTAAACTTATATATATATATACATATGAATATGAAAGTTTTCTTGAGTTTTCCGCGTCTTGGATTCAAGTTCGGCCTCTGGCCAATGATTCCGACGTTTTGGCATGATCCCACATGCCATTATCAAGGAATGATAAGTTCGAGTCACAGGTTTAGGTCTTATATAATAAAATACATAGAGTTTTCGCTGTGGTCCGTTTCCAAAGACGTACACCCATCCAAGGTTTAGTTCTTATGTAATTAAATACCTTCAGTTTTCAGTGTGGTCCGATTTCGAAACCGTACACCCATCTAAGAAACCCCAAGAAAAGTTTCATATTCATACTTATATTCGCGAAAATCTGCAATATAATATATATATATATATATATATATATATATTAAAATTAATGTTGAAAAGTAAACATGAGGTTATATCGTTAATATTGAGTGGAGAACATATTTTTAATAACTCACCTCACACAATTTCAAATTTATTTGATTTAAGACCTTTGGTTTCGAATGAATTTTTCATTCATCTTCAGTTTATTTTCATGACTCCAACTGTTGAAATTCTATGTTTGTAGATATCAGCATGGCCACCTCTAATACAAACATAGAATTTCAACAGTTGGAGTCATGAAAATAAACTGAAGATGAATGAAAAATTCATTTGAAACCAATGGTCTTAAATCAAATAAATTTGAAATTGTGTGAGATGAGTTATTAAAAATATGTTCTCCATTCAATATTAATTTTATATATATAAAATCAGTGGAAAATTGAGCCTATTATGGCTCTCCTGAATTAAATGGTAAGTAGTGAACTATATATGAATCGCTGAGTTGAAAAGGAAAGAAACTCCAAGTACACCCTACTTTTGAGAAAACCTTAAAAAACAACATAACTTCTTACAGCTAACTCGGACAAATTTCTGACCAATTACAAAATTGATCCACTACTTACAGGGAATGCAAATGTAGCAACAACTCATAATTTCTATAGTATATATGTGTTTTATCACCTTCAAAGGCAGTGGAATTTCTTCCTTTTTCAAATCATCCAAAAATTAGTACAGCATTGTTATATAAATAAACACCATTAGTAATTATATTACAAGAAAACTAAATTAAAACCTTAAATACACCAAGGAACACTTTCTTAAACATTAATTGGTTTGCTTTGCCATCCTTTGGAGAATGATCATTAACCATAAGCGATGTTAAACGAATGACAGCTTTATCTCTTTTTGTATTGGTATAAATTTGCAAAAGCTTTTCTGCATATTTGTAGTCTTACAGATCCATTAAAAAACTGTATTGTTCTCTTTTCACAAATGATGGCTTTTCTTTACTGCTTCATTGTCTCGCTATGGGAGCACTATTAGTCCCGAAACATCATTCACAATCGTTTTTATGTTTTCCATCAAAAAACGACGAGATTAAGTACATTATTTGATCTTCCCCTGATACCTTCTCAAAACACATTTTTGTTCAACTGAAATAAATGAAAGAATATACACACAATAAGCAGGCACAACGTAGCATAGTTGGTTTTGGCAATATGCTACAAGATGGGGGCTCAGTTCCCATTGGGTCAGGATTTTTAAACTGACATAAACATTCTGATGGCACCATTGCCCTGAGGTTCACTCAGCCTCTAACGGAAGTAAATACTAGATGCTTGTTCTGAGAGTAAAGGCAGCTGTTACAGATGGTTGACAACCTGGCTAACATCTATGGACAATTTTCTAGAAAGATGGAAGCCTTAACCTATTACTACACCAACTAAGCCCTGTAGTGGGATAACTTTAATTACAAACACAGTGTATAATATTAATGGAAAGATATACATACTTTGTTATTCAAGGAATTTTAAATTTAATAGAACAAAAATAAATAATTTTAAACAATAATAATCAATATATACACAAAAGTTAGGTATTTATCTACAGCTAGGATAAGTATATTTATCTGGCATGATTGCTCCCTTTACTGTTGTGTATTCTTGACCATTTGCTTTGACTATTTTATGTTTATTTATAGTATATTCAGTCATATTACATACACCTTTTCCTTTTTTACCCTACACATTTCTACTTCTGATTCATTTTTTAGTGACATTAACACCATAGAATCACATAAAATCAGATAATATTTAACAATAATGTAACAGTTACAATCTGTAACAATTATTATCATGCAAAACTGCTGATTTCATTTTTCACTCATACATACTTGACACATCTAATGAGTTAAGAAGGAAGAAACTCTGGAGATTCTTCCTTCTTCAACTCAGTGCTAACCTCACTAATTCACCACTGCAAGAATAGTCAGAGTTTCTCCCTGTTTCACCACATCGCGTGTCAAAGCAAGATTTACATTTTGTATCTCTTAACTCATTTTTGAAAATATGGGCGTTTCTTCCCTTTTCAGCTCAGCGATTCATTTATGAGTTTAATGGAATAAATTACAGACAGAAATTGTTTAATGTCTATTGAATAACTATACTGTATATACTTTATTTTATATTGGCCCTTCGTGCTACCCACATTTTGATATTCCTTAATTAAATTCTCAAAATCATGGTTATGTTATAATACTGTGTGGAGCATGCCCCCTCAACTTCTACTCTAATGTTTTTTTTTTTACAAATCCCATCAAGTTGAATTCGTTACATTTCTGGTATTTTCTCTTGCATGGCAGAATTGTAACCTTCTTCTTAAGGAGGGACCTACACCTTTAGCCATTAAAAATATGGCATATTTCAATTTTTTTCTCAGCAACAATGCTTGTTGCAAAAGTGAATTTTGGTGTGTGATATCTATATTAAAATGTGAGCATGTTTGTGTGCTTAAGTACAATCTAACTGCTGTCATTATGGTTAATTTATATATTCAAAATGTCAGCTGAAAATGTTTCATTGTCTAGCCGTTTCCCTGGTAATGTTCCTAAATTTCAATATATTTTAAAGATTCTTGTTTTATTTTACTCATTAATGTTGTAGCTACAACATATACTTACTTACTTACTCACTGGCACTATCGAACCCGTACGTTCATGGCCGCACGGACATAAGCTCTCCATACATCCCTATCCTGAGCTGATGCTTTCCAATCATTCCCTGTATAATCTACTTCCCTCAAATCATAGTTAATGTTATTCTCCCACCTCATTCTTGGTGTACCTACTGGGCATTTTCCCTCTGGCTTTCCTACAAGAAGTTTCCATGCAAGTCTTTCATTCCCCATACGTGCAACATGTCCTGCCCATTGCACTGTTCTTATTATATCTCGCTTCCTATAAAGATCATATAGTTCATTGTTATGTAGTCTTCTCCATTCGCCTGTTTGTTCATCTCTCTTTGGTCCAAAAGTTTTCCTAAGTACTTAATTCTCAAATATTTGTAATCTCCTTTGCTCCCTTAAAGTAAGAGTCCATGTTTTGCATCCGTATAATATAACTGGTAGAATAATAGTTTTATATATTTTCAGTTTAACGTTTTTTGGAAGGAGTTGGGACATCAAAAGTCTCTGCAATGCATAATAGCACGCATTTCCAGAATTGAGCCTATGTCTAATTTCTTTGTACATCTCATTCCTATTTGTGATTATTGTTCCTAGGTATTTGAATTCAGCTACTTCCTCAAACTACAAAATATACTACAATTGTTAAATCATATAGAGTATAAATATTTTATTTTTCATTTAATTTTTTGATGCATACTAATTTTTTGGCTCATCCAGGGCAGGAAACTACAGATTTTTAAAAAATACAAGTACAATAGGTACATTACTAATTGCAGTATATATTGTTCATCTCTCTAAACTACATATATGCCAAAATTTCATCTCAGTATCTTGAAAACTTTGGGAGTTATTAGGGAAACCTTGGATAAAATTAAGTTATGGAAAACAAGCGACAAACTCATAGAAGATGTAGGTATCTTCTCAAATTAAATGGCTCACTTGAGTGATAGCATTGCACATTTAACTTTAAAAGTAATAGAGATATCAATGAAAATCTTTCACTAATGTAAAGATGAAATTTGAATTTATAGGCCTATAGAAAAAATTTAAAAATGACTTATTATGACCCTCAAAAGTGTAGGTCCCCCCTTATGTTGGGGTGCCTGCAAGGCATCCTGATAACACTGGGGAACAAAAAAATATTTTTTTCTTGGTGCCTGAAATTTTTCACCTGATTCTGGGTATTTCGGCACTGCTGATTCCAAAAATGTCATCCATTTTGTTGCAGCAGCTCTAGTTTGCAAGATATTGATGATACTGCTCTTATGTACCACCATTGTAAATCGATTGTTTGCATAATACTAATTGATTTAATCCAAGTTATATTCATGTTGTTGTTGCCGTTTGCATATGTAATTTTACTAATTTGACAATTGTTTATCCTTTTTCTAGACTGACATGGCTTCAACACGAAGAAAATGTGTGAATAATCCTGATGTGTTTTGTTTCATCTGTGGGGAGTACACATTCACTCAACAAAGAAAACCTATAACTGACTTTGTAAGAAGAGCTTATTTGGCCTATTTCAAAGTACAACTGGGAGATCAAGATAAGCCTTGGGCACCTCACATTGTATGTAAAACGTGCACAGAGCATCTACGACAATGGACAAATGGGAAACGGAAATGCTTGAAATTTGGGGAACCAATGATCTGGCGAGAAAACAAATTAAACCATAGTGATGACTGCTATTTTTGTTCAGTCAATGTAAAGGGCATCAATAGCAAAAACCGGAATAGATGGGTATATCCCAATCTACGCTCCGCAAGACGCCCTGTTCCACATTCAGAGGAGATACCTGTTCCAATTTTTACCAGTCTTCCAGAGTCACCAGAAGAAGAGGATGATTCAACTGAAAGCTATTCTGAGGGAAATGACAGCGATTTCCCAGGACCTTCATCAGTTTCATCCGGTTTTAGTCAAGCGGAACTGAACGACCTCATAAGGGATCTAAGTCTTCCAAAGAAGTCATCTGAGTTGTTAGCTTCCAGGCTGGCAGAGAAACAATGTCTGTTACCGGGAACAAAGGTCACAGTCTATCGCAAAAGAGAAACAGACTTCCTGCCATTCTTCACAGTAGAAAATCAATTTGTTTTTTGTATGAATGTTGAAGGACTGTTAATGAAGCTGGGTGTAAGAAAAATACACACCAAGTGAATGGCGGTTATTTATAGATAGCTCCAAACGCAGCCTAAAATGTGTTCTTTTGCATAATGGGAACATATACAGGTCAATCCCAATTGGTCACTCAGTTTCTATGCGTGAAAATCAACATACAATAGCTACAGTGCTAGAGAAGATCTCTTACCGTGATCACCAATGGGTAATGTGTGTCGATCTCAAAGATGGTGAATTTTCTTCTAGGACAACAAGGTGGGTACACCAAATACCCATGCTTTATATGTTTATGGGACTCTAGAGCCAAAGATCAACATTGGGTGAGAAGGCATTGGCCTCTTAGAGAAAGCATGACCGTTGGAGAAAAAAAACATCGTTGCAGAACCTTTGGTTGACAGAAACAACATCATCTTGCCACCACTTGCATATTAAACTTGGTTTAATGAAACAGTTCATCAAGGCGTTGAATAGAGATGGAACATGTTTTGGCTACATATGTACAAAATTTCCTGCACTGAGTAAGGAAAAAATAAAAGCAGGTATATTGGATGGACCACAAATCCGCCAACTTATTAATGACCATCAATTTCAAGACTCAATGAATGATACTGAAGCAGCCGCATGGTCTTCGTTCTGTATGGTAGTGAAGAATTTCCTTGGAAACTATAAGTCTCCTAATAGTGATGAACTAGTGGAGAATATGCTCACTGCTTTTTGTGCACTAGGTTGTAACATGAGCATCAAATTACACTACCTACACAGTCATTTGGATCGATTTCCAGACAATCTTGGAGATGTAAGTGAGGAACAGGGTGAGCGTTTTCACCAGGAATTAAGTACAATGGAAGAAAGGTATCGTGGACGGTGGGATGGGGAAGGATATACATATGATGGCGGGACTACTGTTGGAGCATCCACCGAGAATGTCCAAGATCATTGCATCGGAGGAAATCACAGAAACGGGGATTCTGCGACCTGATGGAGGAAAATTAATGATTCTAACGAGACTAATGTGTAAATAAATTATGGTAGTTATATAGATACAGTTGTTTCATGAAAAAGAAAGTATTTGTTCTTTTGTATTTAATTGTATGCGAGTAATATAGTTGTATATGTGGACCAGTATTTTTGAACTGGTATATAATTTGAATAAACTCTATCTCAAAAACTAGAGCTGATAGGACGAAACTGAAATCATCTTTGGAATCAGTGACCCAAATATACCCATAAATAGGTGAAAACATTAAGGCACCAAAATCACTGTTCCCCAGTGTAATAGATGATGACTGATAAAACACCAGGAGAGTCAAATTGAACCCAGGATCCCATGGACTGTAATCATAAGCTCTCACCACTAGCACTTGAGGCTGGTATTATTCTAGTTTACTTTAATATATATATATATATAAAGGTTATTAAAATAAAAATAAATATTAATATAATACTGTTATTTATTAATAATATTTTTTGTTGTATTGCGCATAATTAAGTTCTAAGTTCGGTACTTTTTTCTGCAAAAGGATAAAACTATGGAGATGTTCATTGACCGATCTCCAATAAAAATAATTATATGAATAAAATAGATAAAACAATTACTTTGACCACAGCTCTTTGATTACATTAAAACCAAAGTAATAAGATAAGTGCATTATTATGCAGTTTATTAATCATTATATTTTTTATTCGTTGCAAGAAGTTCCCATGCCTAAATAACAAATTCTCATGAGTTGATGTTCCCCTCCATCAGTTAGGTCACTCCATGTATTATTGAATATTTGTACATACACCTCCTGTAGCTGTCAGAAATGCGAGAAGATCCTTTAATTGCACTATAGATATGCTTCTGTAATTGGTTGTGCTTTCTAGTTCATGTATCAGATGTGTATGTGAAGGTATGTTTTTGTTAACACATTCAGAACCACAGCCCAGCAGGACATTTAAACCCACAGACCAGCTCTTTAAATAGAATTCCATCCTCAACATAACACTTTTAACATTCCAGTATTATTCATGAACTATTAGTGATACAAAAAAAAAATTGTATATATCTTAAAAAATCTGTGATATGGTATGATAAAATAAAATATAACAGGTTCCTGGATGGAGACAAACACTACCACACAATTCAACTCCCTTTTTCTTCCTGAGACCCACTCTACATTTTCTTGTGGGATGATTGTCACTTTTCAGGGCTGGTAATTTTAGCAGAACATGTTCCTTCAATTTTTCCTGCAGAGGAAATGAAGGATTTGTCCTGGGGCTCTTTCTGTATTCGAAACATTAAGGGTCCAAAATCTCGAACGTCCTTGCCACGCCAATATTCCTCGTCCAATTTTTTTTTCCTGAGTATACATGCTCAAAAATTTGTTGTTTTGTCTCTGTAAAATTGGCCTAATTTTGTATTTTGTGTGAATACTAGTCTCATAGGTGCTACTGTTACTCAAGTGCAAAACTGAATGAATGTTTAGAAAAGTGTTCTAAACATTGTTTTCGGAAATACTGCAGTATGAAAGCAGTAGTCTTCAGTTCAAGACATTTTTAAATTGGGCTTTAGGATAATTCCCTTGATGAACATCAGCCTTTTCTTTTATTACACGGTTGTCTACAGGTTTCCACGTCTGCATAATTGAATTTTTAGCGAAATGTCGCTGCTTGCAGTGAGTTCCTCTGTGTGAAGGTTTGTTTGTTCGCAAACATATTTACAAAATCATTATTCAAGAATAAATTTGCTTGAGATATTATTTCAGTCTCATCATAAATTCAAATTTTCATTCCAGTGTTTGCTATAAAGAATGGTAGATGCTAAAAGTAATTATGGTGACTGTGTATCATGTACTTTATATATCACATTCAACAAATGAAATTTCGTCTTTATTTTTACTTTGCAAATCTGGAATTAGTTTGTCTCCTGAATCATCATTATGCAAAATATTTACAAGTTCTTCCTCTGTGAGATATTTTCTCCATCCATGTAACTGTGTAACAGAAACTACTGCATTGAGTGTTGGAATTCAGCCAGCTATTTATTCTAAATATAGAAAGGGATTCACCATGGTCCTTTGTGTTAACAATAAACAGGGAAGTGAAAATACCTTCATTTGTGTGCCATGTATTGTCTCCAAGACTTCGTATCTGAACATAGAGAGTATACACATAATATAAGTGCAGTCCATGTGCACAGTTAAATCCCTTAACTGACCTATGGTTGGTGCATGAGATTACCTTTAAATGCCTTAATTGATTCGTAATACTGAATGTGTTTACTTTGATAATTATTATTATTTATCTAATGACACTCTTCACCATCTGAGGTTGTTACTGTCATGATTAATGTTGATGTTAAAGTGCTTGTATGGGTGTCTTCACCGCACTTGAGAAGCTTTTACATGTTGTAAATTAATGTCACTAATGGTTTATTTTAGGAAGTAATAGTTTGAGGTTCTTTTAATCAAGTTTTTTTTTTGTCTGAAAACATCTTACCTCAATTTAATGTTGATTTGTTCTCGAACATGTTTTGATATAATCTTCTACATCATCCTCAGCTTGCCCAAACTGATGAGTGAACCCTGGATGTCAATATCATCTCCCTATTCCGGCTGGCCAAAGAACCTCCAAACTAGGTCATGTTCGGCAGGAATTTTGAAATTCATAACTCTTATTTTTATTCTTCTGAATGTAATTTATCTCTCAAATGGCGAGTTCTTTTGTATTTTCTAACTGTTTTAATAATTTAGTATTCGAATTTAGATTGTGGTTTTTGGCCAAATATGAGCACCAACTGCAGATTTTTCTATTTTCCCATTTTTAATATTTCTTATGTGTTCCTTGGTTCTAATTTTCAGGTTTCTTTTTGTTTTCCCTATATATATCTTTTCACTAGCAGTACATTCAATTTGATATATTCCTGATTCATGTTTGGGAGCAAATCAACATTAAATTGAGGATGTTTCCAGACTCAAAAAAAACTGGACTATGTCACAAAACCCATAGTTTAGTTCCGTTCTGAAGGAACACATAAGAAGAAGTTTTATTACACTCCGAGAAATGTGTTGATCCTGTCTGGGTTTGGATCCATGAAATCTTGAAACCAGAGATGAGCATGGTAACCATTAGTCCACCACAACAATATATATATGTTTAACCTGCAATGCCCACATATTTATTTATTCCAATTTTCTTGTCAGGAAACAGCTTACAACTCTGAAAACTAGAATTAAACACTAATATTGCTCATTTTGACGTATTATTTTTCATATCTTCTCTACCCCTGATGCCATCAGGGACTGAAATTTAACTTTACTGTCATCAGGAGTATAAATATTCATTTCAGAATCTCCGGAATCTAAAAATTTGACAGTAATAGTGTTGATTATAGATGATTTTTATACGTCATTCTCTATGGGTGCATATGGTCAAACTTGGTTTTAAATTTACAGGATGTTCTACTTATGAGTAGAGTAATAAAATTTAAAAACTTGGAACTTATATGAATGTGTATATGAAACCAATGGTTGCAAAGAGTGAAAACTAGCAATTATTTGTACCTTATGTTCCATAAACCTCAACATGACTTCCATTTTTTTATTAAATACAATAGGAAGTAGGTGGGAGAATAACATTAAATAAGATTTGAGGGAAGTAGATTATACAGGGGATGATAGGAAAACATTGGCTCAGGATAGGGATGTATGGAGAGCTTATGTCCGCGTGGCCATGAACCTATGGGTTCGATAGTGCTAGTGAGTTAGTTAGAGTTAGTTACAATTGGAAGTAACATAAAGAGGTTTGTTTAATAATTAAAGCATTTTGTGTGTTCATTCTTACATCTTATAGTTGTTTTTGTCGAACATAAGTTTCAAGACTTCCGTTATTGGGGAGCAAAATGTCCAACTGGTATTCAACCTCGAACCAAGTGTTCTGAAGCATCTGTGATGTTACTTTGACCACATCATAAGTTGTTTCTTTTCAGTCTACGATATCATGTGTTCATGTTCTTAACAAACCCGCACAGGAAAAACGGAGATGGTCATCTGGCAAGCTATGTGATGTACGATGGTCTTCTTCTGATCTATCTTATAGATAAATAATTCTAAGAATATGTGAATTATGTTGACAAAGTGAAGCAGCCCCATCTTGATGGCAAATTTTTACATTAGTGAGTTGAAGCACAGTGTACAGCTCCGTGTCCAGGTATGTGATGGCAGTGACCTTTCGAATTAAAAAATAGTGAATGAACCTACACCAATCACTCCAATTAGAAGTATGCCGTTGGTGTTGAATTACAACATAAGTATTTTTCACCTCAAATGCCATAGTTGTGTCTATTTGCTTTTGAAAATAGTTTTTTCTGAGATTCAGACTGAAATTAGGAATGTATTGTCATCGTCCACTTTTTCCAACATTTCTCCTAAGCATTCTTGTTCCCAATTGTGTGTATCAGCAGGTGCAATCATCTGGTGAATTTGCTTCTCTCACAAATGCAAACTTTCCTGTAACACTATATATACTATTGTTGTATAGGTTTCCATGGGCTTCTGTGAAATACCTTGCAAATATTCAGAATATTTTTGTCAGACACTTTACTGAATTGCTAACCTACTTTGTAGAATTAAGTTTCCATTTCTTTCCCAAGTTTGTCAAAATGATTTCCTCGTTTTAAGCTTATACTGACCCCAAAACAGGCACTGCACTCGAATTACAGAATTATGTTCTCATAATTATAGCACACAATATCTTTGTACTGGGTATCCACTTGGTTATAACCTGTTCCACAAAATGAAAGATAAAATGTGAATTATCCATGAAATTACCTGCAGATGCATTCAATGTGGTGCTTCTAAAATTCAATTAAAACATCCCAACCTTAACAATTTTGGATATATAGTTTTCAAATTGTAGCTATTTCTTTTATTACTCTTACAAGTGGAACATTGTGAATTGTGAACTGTTATAAATAAATTTGGCAATCCCAAAAACAATGCATTTGACACTAATTTTTATTATTTAAAATATTTTGATTTTCACCCCTCCTTGCTCCTTCTCCCTTAAGGTATAACATAGACTTAAATGTCATCACAAATACCGTCAATCAACCAAGTGACCTTAAAAACTGACGATTCAACACTAACTTTTGACATTTGATTTTTCATCCTTTATGACCCCCTTATAACTTTTGGGAGTTTTAGGGCCAAATTTGGACTAAAATGTCATAGGAGTTGCCATCAATGTGATTAGCAACCTTTTAAAACTATGGAATCAACATTAACCCATTCGTTTTGGTTTAAAAGCTCAATGCATTTCTCCCAAAACCGGATTTAAGTTATCGTAAATTATATTGCCTATTTTCAGACATTTAAAATGAATAAAAGATAACGTACTTGAGATCACAATAAGAGTGAAGGCCAAAACACATTTCTCTACTTTTCATAAATGTTAACAAAAGATTACCCTGCCAAGGGATGTACAAAATATTGCAAAATATGTATTAGCCGAGTTAAGTGAGTGTACCTCATCTCCTGGTTGAAGGCCATTTAACTGCTGGCGAGTCTACCTCATCTTCTTAGGCAAATGGCTTAATATTGGTTTTCTTTTATTATTTTGGGTACTGAACTTATTCCTGTATGTCTAGAGAACTTATTCCCAGATTGTAATTTACGTGTGTATTGAACATGATTGAAATTGGTCCAGGTTTTCCCGGCTTCAGAATATATTGTTTGTTTTCAATTTATTGTTATGTGTCATCTCGCTCTCATCCCTAAGAGTTTTAAGGGTCTGTTATCACTTACAGCACCTTTTCCAGATTTTAGTTCATGTATGTATCAAGTTTGGTTGAAATTGAAGTACATTTTTATGAAAGCAGGTATCTGCTTCGAACATTATCAAGAAATTTATTAATGCACAATGTTGGTAGTTATTATATCATTTGGACTTTTTTCTAACCAAGTTACTAAATATGTTTTACATACGAGTAATATCAGTATACATCCCATCATAAATGTCTTAAGCCTTTTGCAAAATCAGTTATCTATTCTTGAATGAGTGTGAAGATTTAAGGGTCTCAAAAAAAACACCTTCTTATGTTCAGGTGTTCGGAGTTATGCTGGCATAAACTTACACATGTATATGCACACACATTGCATGGATGCATGCCCACTCTCTCTTTCTCTCACCTACACAACACTCCTTATTTTAACAGTAGTCATTGAAAACCACACAACTCAAGTGGCTAGCACAGAAATATGTGATGCATAACTTGTTGAGAACATGGATTTCAAATTTATCAATAACTTGACTTGTATTCTGTAGTAAGATACGTGGGAACTATTGCTTATCAATTTTTATAATTGTTGAATGCAGGCTTTCACGGCCGGTAATCATAATGTTGTGTGATTCCGGGTTCTGTGGCCGTGGTCCATAGTTGGTGTTGATACCAGACGTTTCGCCCTCAACTGCGGAGGGCATCTTCAGTGGCGAGTGCTTCTAGGCGTGTTTCCTGGTCGGAAGATCTACTTAGAGTGAGCTCTGCTGACGTTGTGGACGTTGTATTGATACTAGTGGTGGGAGCAGGGTGAGTGAGCGTGGCTCTTGCTGATTGGCTAATGGTCGTCTCCTTGTTGTCCCTAGTGTTGATGCATTTATTTTCTAGTGTATGGTACCAGGCCTTAGGCAATTTGATACCTTCCTCTTTTCTGTTAATATTTTCTTTATGCTTGTATATTTCTATAGCCTCTCGGTATAATCTAGGGAAATAGTAGGAAGTTGTGGCTAAAACTTGTGTATCATCGAATAGAATCTGGTGTCCATTCATAATGGCATGTTCTGCAGACAAGGAGAAATGGATAAATCGGCTGTAGCAGAACATGCCATTATGAATGGACACCAGATTCTATTCGATGATACACAAGTTTTAGCCACAACTTCCTACTATTTCCCTAGATTATACCGAGAGGCTATAGAAATATACAAGCATAAAGAAAATATTAACAGAAAAGAGGAAGGTATCAAATTGCCTAAGGCCTGGTACCATACACTAGAAAATAAATGCATCAACACTAGGGACAACAAGGAGACGACCATTAGCCAATCAGCAAGAGCCACGCTCACTCACCCTGCTCCCACCACTAGTATCAATACAACGTCCACAACGTCAGCAGAGCTCACTCTAAGTAGATCTTCCGACCAGGAAACACGCCTAGAAGCACTCGCCACTGAAGATGCCCTCCGCAGTTGAGGGCGAAACGTCTGGTATCAACACCAACTATGGACCACGGCCACAGAACCCGGAATCACACAACATTATAATTTTTATAATTATTTAAAACAGTTATGTGTTTCTCCTGTAAAATTTAGCAAAATGGAGTTATGAGGTTTTCATTGCCCACCATCAATATGTCAATTACTGTACCAGTACTGAAACATTACCCATTTGATTACAGATTATATCAGATTCTGCAAAGGAAGAAATTGAAAACATTTATATTAAACAGGAGATTGCCATAAGTGAAAAAATAGTAAGCATACCATTTATCAAAAATATTTCTGAGGTAAAGAGTTTGTTCGGAAGTTTTCTTGGAATATTTGCTTTTCCTGCAAAGTTATAATACATAATTAAGGCTGGGTAAATTAATTAATAATTATTGTTAGGCAGTGAGGTAATGCTATCAAAAGAGTGAAGTGGAATTATACAAATTGCCTCATATTATATTTTCTCATGTAGATTTATCTCATCCTTCTTTTCAATTACTTTCTCAATGTTGTCTTTAGGTTGGGTGTGTACATTTTCAGTTCAAATACCCTGATAAAATTTGGTAGGTATAATAGTCCACACTCCATACATTGACGTTAGATCATTTCCCTTCTTTAGTATTTAGCTAAAATTTATACTTGAGTTAAAATGATTAAAGGAATACAATATTCAATGAAATAAAGATGAAGAAAAAGTTAAAGAGATTTACTTATCATTACCAGGCATGCATCAAATTAAGAGAAGAGTTCATCACATTCAATATTAGACCTGCACCAAACTACTAATCCAGTCTCCACAAACTATTTAAGACAAGAGGAAACTTTCAAAATAGATGTAAATAAATTGAAGATGTTATGCATCAACCGCCATAGACCTACGCCATTATGTAAGTTTTGAGAAAGATATGTTTAAAGTTTAAGTCAATTTTCTCTATTTATTGCAGCACCAAACTAACAATACTGGATATTGCAAGTTATTTTCCTTGTTTGACAGTTATGCATCAACAATCTAAGAGTGGGAACATTTTGCACCTAGCTACACAGTGCAAAATTTAGATTACGGCTGATGGCGTTTAGGTTTTTCTTCAATAGTAAGTCCAATATTAGAGATTTGGTGCTAAAAGTGTGCATACACTTACTTCATGAGCCAGTGCAACTGATAGCATCAAAAACCAAAAAAATAAATAAAATAAAATGGCAATATACCAGTCAATGCATAACATCGTCCAATTTCAGGGATTGTCTATTAAATATGGAGAAGGTGGAAAAGTCCAGAGATAAAAAACTGAATGAAACCTGATCAGCAGAATGAAAGAAAACCTTAGAAATGTAAAATATGGATAAATAGGAAAATCTGAATGCTGCTTATGTGTGGACAGAAAATCATAAAACTGAAGAGAGATAAAACAACTTAAATTCAACTGACAAGGTCAACATAACTCACAGTTTGGATAAAGTCCCACATAGACATTTAGCAGCAACATGATCCTGTGTTTGACTCAGCCTCTAATGTAAATGAGTACCAGACATTTTTTTTTTGCACCATGAAGCATAGTTGTCATCTCATCTCAAATGTCCAGAGAGACAGATACTTTAATATACTTCTACGTGAGGGCATTGTGAGGCCTGTAATGTGTATTATTGTACCAGGGTATGTACTGGGATGAAATAGTTATGCATGCACTATACCATATTTTAAGAACACTATATGAACAGACACTCACTGCAAATTAACAATCCTGTTATATGGTAACTATGAAAAGTGTTTATACAAGTTACAAATAAACTACGCAATTGACTGGTTTGCATTCTACTGGTTAGAACATATTTCTTAATTATATTTGTAGAGAAAAATTTTCGTCTAGACCGGGACTCGAACCCGGGACCCTTGGCTTTCCGGGCCAAGTGCTCTACCAACTGAGCTACCGAGGCGAGTTACGATCTAGACGCAAATTTTTCTCTTATGTACGTTGTATTTCCCTCGCGCCAAATGCTTCTATCTTTGCAAATGGCGGCTTCTTAGTTAAGAAGACATTTATTGGGAATTTAACACTACTTTATAGCCAGTAGGGCTTCTATTGACGATTTTATTATTAATTTAACACTTCTCATAGAAGGATAAATTATATTTGAAGAGAAAAATTTTCGCCTAGACCGGGACTCGAACCCGGGACCCTTGGCTTTCCGGGCCAAGTGCTCTACCAACTGAGCTACCGAGGCGAGTTACGATCTAGACGCAAATTTTTCTCTTATGTACGTTGTAATTCCCTCGCGCCAAATGCTTCTATCTTTGCAAATGGCGGCTTCTTAGTTAAGAAGACATTTATTGGGAATTTAACACTACTTTATAGCCAGTAGGGCTTCTATTGACGATTTTATTATTAATTTAACACTTCTCATAGAAGGATAAATTATATTTGAAGAGAAAAATTTGGCGCGAGGGAATTACAACGTACATAAGAGAAAAATTTGCGTCTAGATCGTAACTCGCCTCGGTAGCTCAGTTGGTAGAGCACTTGGCCCGGAAAGCCAAGGGTCACGGGTTCGAGTCCCGGTCTAGGCGAAAATTTTTCTCTTCAAATATAATTTATCCTTCTATGAGAAGTGTTAAATTAATAATAAAATCGTCAATATTTCTTAATTCTTTAAGTGATGTGTTTGTACTGGCATCTGGAAGGGATAATTTGAATGTGTTTATATTACATATACTCAAATTTTTGCATAATTTAAAGTAGCTTCACTCACTGAATCTGGTTTTTATTTATGGAAAAAATCATACAGATCAAGCAATGACAGAAAAGTTAATGGACATGTTGCTCCATAGCACTTGATATAGTTTTTGCATATATTGGTTATATGACTTACTCGGTAATTATGTCAAAATACATAATTATAATTTACGTTAATTAAAATTATATTCTAATAGAGTAATTGAGATTTTATTGAAGAGTGTGTTTATCTTGGGGATGAACGTCACCGGATAATTTCCACAAATGAGTAGATTCTCTTAACTCTTGAATGACATATAATTTATGTTTCTACTAAGAGTGATATTTTTATGAAAATAATATTTAATTTATTTAATACTGACCTCTTTTCTGGGAAACCCTCACTTCCATTGGTAAGATTTTGCAGACTTTTTATAGAATACAATTCTCTTTTGAATTCAATAGCATTATCTAATTTCGTTGCAAAAAGTTGAAAATTGTGGCTGCTAGAGAGACTTTTAAATTTATATTTAGACTAATCTCCATTCCTAATGTCAGACTTTATTTAATAACACATACTTACTTTCCTTAATTAATTGCTAAAGTCCCAAGTTTGATTAAAAAAAATAGGTTGATTATTCTTAATAGTTGTACTCCTAAAAAAACTCCTGGCATGACAGGCCTACAAGGCCCTTAGCCTACCATCCGGCTGCTGGCCTCACATCCACATGTGTCAATCACAGAGGTAGATGATAATCAGCCAGTGTGAGGGTGACATGTGGTGAGCATGTCGAGTCCCCCAGCCGCTATAGCTGGTTTTCTCAACCTGGAGCCACTACTTATTGTAGCTACCCAAATGCATCATGATGCTGGGTGGGCACTGGTCCCATGCTGGCCTAAATACCATGAGAAAATTACTTCCCCCATGGAGACTCGAACCAGCACAAGTCCCATAGCTCTGCACCAAGGCTTCCTGGCTTAATCACTCGGCTACGGCGTGGGACAATAGTTGTACATATTAATATAAATATTTGTGATAGTCATTGTGCTGCTGCTGTTGTTGTCACTATGCCATGATTGTCACTGGATACCACTGGTATTGAGCTTTCTGTATTATTGCTGAAAAAAAACAAAACAATTCTTAATGTTATTAATTTATATTCTAATATATATTTGATACATTCTAAATAAGAAATGTAATTTCATCTTCAAAAATGTAGTACTCAAACACTCTTTAATCAAAGGAGCTTGCAATCCTCGAGGAAGTTCAGTGATAGGTACATACAATACAAAATAAAATAGAATAGGTATAGTGATACAATCTCCGAGATACTATATATAGTAAAATTAACAAGTGATCTAGCAAAAATATTAATACAATGATTTGAACTCCTCAAAAGATTGGATAAATTAAGATGGCCACTACAAATGCTTAGGCTGAAGGTCAAAGTCCACGAGGAAAACTATGGAAAATGTAGGTTGAGGAAGTCTAGATTAATTTACGTGTTAGGATAAAAAAATACTCAACAATTATATAGAAGAGATACCTGGGATGACACAGATGGACTATATTCGCCTCCTATAAGGGGTCCTGATAAAATGATGCGGATAAAATTTCTGAAGGAATAGCACAAGTTGTAGATACCATGGTACAGTGCTCTATCTCAGTTCTCGTAAGTGATCTGTATTGTGACTCAATATTCATAATGTTATCCTCCATTCAGAATTATTCTTTAAACTACACTTTAGTTCTCTCATCTTCTTCACATATCGTACAAATTTCAAATTCATTTTTTTTATTTCTATATTACTTTAATTTTTCTATTACATTTCTTTCTCTATTTTAAGTATACATTGTCACTTTTGGGAGACACTACTTGATATTTTTTTCACAGTTTAGGATCTAGTTCTGTTTCATTGTCCTATCATCTTTCCATCTTATGTTATAATTTTCTTACAACTTTTTTTACTTACTGGTTTATAATTGTAATTTTTTTTTTTGGTTATCATCCATTCTTTCAACATTTTTGTTCCATTGATACAATATGCTTCATTTATTTTTTTTGTTTATGGAATTTGTATTCAATTCTGATTGTATTGTTTATTTTCATACTTATTTACTTACTCCCTGGCACGCGCGGACATAAGCTCTCCATACATCCCTATCCTGAACTAATGCTTTTCAATCATTCCCTGTATAATCAACTTCCCTCAAATCATAGTTAATGTTATTCTCCCACCTCATTCTTGGTCTACCAACTGGCCGTTTTCCCTCTGGCTTTCCTACAAGAAACTTCCATGCAAGTCTTTCATTCCCCATATGTGCAACATGTCCTGCCCATCGCAGTCTATGAGACTTAACTGTTCTTATTATATCTGGCTTCCTATAAAGACCATGTAGTTCATTGTTATGTAGTCTTCTCCATTCACCTGTCTGTTCATCTCTCTTTGGTCCAAAAATGTTCCTAAGTACTTTATTCTCAAATACTTGTAATCTGAGAATAAAGTACTTAGGAAAATTTTTGGACAAAAGAGAGATGAACAGACAGGTGAATGGAGAAGACTACTAAACAATGAACTACATGGTTTTTATAGGTAGCCAGATATAATAAGAACATATTATCTAATTTCTTTAATCCTAATATTTGTTATAATACTATAAAATAAATATGACAGCATCTGAACTGCGTCATATATTTAATGTTCGTCAGGACTTATGTTTGTTATTTACTCATGCAGTTTGCCTCTAATTAAATAGTATTTTATAAGCACAATGGCATTGCAAATCAAATGTGGTTTCAATTTCTCAAAGGGAGCTGTGTTTCCAAATCTGAGTTTCTCTTAAATACTTTAAATCTATAACACAGCACTTGTCCTTAGTTCCCTTGTAAAGGATATCTTCATTCTATGTCCATTGCATGACACATAAAGTATTAGGGTTATTGTAAATAGCACAACTGCAAACTTTAGCAGAATGTAAGGTTACTGAAAATGTAGTTTTACTTAAAAAAAACCTTCAAAATATGTCAGATTACTAGAATAGAATGCTATTCTTTCTAACTGAACTTCTTCTTCCATTTCTTATGGAATTAGGATTTTATCCCTCGTCTGACCCCAGAAATACCTCGTGCTTTCATCCAGTGGCTGTCCTTTACTCCTCTGTTTTTTGGCTTTGTTTAACAGTGCCAGTTTATTGGTTCTCGGTTTAAATGATCTATCCATTTTGTCCTACCTTCAATATTAGTTAGATATGTATTTGATTTATTGTTAAACCAACTAAACTTAAACAGCTAAAATAAATAATTCACACTAATCTTAAAAAATTGAATCAAGTATGAGTGAGTGGAGAACTTATTTTTAGCGACTCAGCTCATATAATTTCAAATTTCTTTCATACCGGCGGTTTCAGACAATATCTGGTCCCACTTCAGTCATGGCCGGTATCAAAGAAATTTGAAATTATATGAGGTGAGTCGTTAAAAATAAGTTCTCCACTCAGTATTAATGATATAACCTCATAATGTTTACTTCCCAATATTAATTTAAATATTGAATCAAGTATTAAATTAATATTAAGAAGCTAAAGCTGTTACTATGATAGAAATAAGTATATTTGAAGAGAAAAATTTTCGCCTAGACCGGGACTCGAACCCGTGACCCTTGGCTTTCCGGGCCAAGTGCACTACCAACTGAGCTACCGAGGCGAGTTACGATCTAGACGCAAATTTTTCTCTTATGTATGTTGTAATTCCCTCGCGCCAAATGCTTGAAACCATAGCTTCTATCTTTGCAAATGGCGGCTTCTTAGTTAAGAAGACATTTATTGGGAATTTAACACTACTTTATAGCCAGTAGGGCTTCTATTGACGATTTTTATTATTAATTTAACACTTCTCATAGAAGGATAAATTATATTTGAAGAGAAAAATTTTCGCCTAGACCGGGACTCGAACCCGGGACCCTTGGCTTTCCGGGCCAAGTGCTCTACCAACTGAACTACCGAGGCGAGTTACGATCTAGACGCAAATTTTTCTCTTATGTATGTTGTAATTCCCTCGCGCCAAATGCTTGAAACCATAGCTTCTATATGTGCAAATGGCGGCTTCTTAGTTAAGAAGACATTTATTGGGAAATTAACACTACTTTATAGCCCGTAGGGCTTCTATTGACGATTTTATTATTAATTTAACACTTCTCATAGAAGGATAAATTATATTTGAAGAGAAAAATTTTCGCCTAGACCGGGACTCGAATCCGGGACCCTTGGCTTTCCGGGCCAAGTGCTCTACCAACTGAGCTACCGAGGAGAGTTACGATCTAGACGCAAATTTTTCTCTTATGTATGTTGTAATTCCCTCGCGCCAAATGCTTGAAACCATAGCTTCTATCTTTGCAAATGGTGGCTTCTTAGTTAAGAAGACATTTATTGGGAATTTAACACTACTTTATAGCCAGTAGGGCTTCTATTGACGATTTTTATTATTAATTTAACACTTCTCATAGAAGGATAAATTATATAAAGTAGTGTTAAATTCCCAATAAATGTCTTCTTAACTAAGAAGCCGTCATTTGCAAAGATAGAAGCTATGGTTTCAAGCATTTGGCGCGAGGGAATTACAACATACATAAGAGAAAAATTTGCGTCTAGATCGTAACTCGCCTCGGTAGCTCAGTTGGTAGAGCACTTGGCCCGGAAAGCCAAGGGTCCCGGGTTCGAGTCCCGGTCGAGGCGAAAATTTTTCTCTTCAAATATAATTTATCCTTCTATGAGAAGTGTTAAATTAATAATAAAAATCGTCAATAGAAGCCCTACTGGCTATAAAGTAGTGTTAAATTCCCAATAAATGTCTTCTTAACTAAGAAGCCGCCATTTGCAAAGATAGAAACTATGGTTTCAAGCATTTGGCGCGAGGGAATTACAACATACATAAGAGAAAAATTTGCGTCTAGATCGTAACTCGCCTCGGTAGCTCAGTTGGTAGAGCACTTGGCCCAGAAAGCCAAGGGTCCCGGGTTCGAGTCCCGGTCTAGGCGAAAATTTTTCTCTTCAAATATAATTTATCCTTCTATGAGAAGTGTTAAATTAATAATAAAAATCGTCAATAGAAGCCCTACTGGCTATAAAGTAGTGTTAAATTACCAATAAATGTCTTCTTAACTAAGAAGCCGCCATTTGCAAAGATAGAAGCTATGGTTTCAAGCATTTGGCGCGAGGGAATTACAACATACATAAGAGAAAAATTTGCGTCTAGATCGTAACTCGCCTCGGTAGCTCAGTTGGTAGAGCACTTGGCCCGGAAAGCCAAGGGTCCCGGGTTCGAGTCCCGGTCTAGGCGAAAATTTTTCTCTACAAATATAATTTATCCTTCTATGAGAAGTGTTAAATTAATAATAAAAATAGAAATAAGTATATTAAAGTACACAACTAAATTATTGTAATCAAATGGTAAAGAGAAAAATTTATGCCTGAACCGGGAATCGAACCTCAAACCTTCAGCTTTCCGTGCTGATGCTCTTAACCATTAAGCTAATTCAGGCTTCCTTCCCATAATTTAGCTGTGTACTTTAATATACTTATTTCAATCATAGTAACAGCTTTAGCTTCTTAATATTAATTTAATAAATAATGCTATAGCTGTGTGGAGTCTCTTCATGTCTTCTTCAGGTAGAAGCCATTCATTGTGTATTTGTGAATGATGATTCATTGCATTTGAATGTGGGACCAAGACAGTAAGGTAAAGGAAGGATTTATGCTTCGATGGGAAGGAATCCTGAATTAGCCCAATGGTTAAGAGCATAAGCACGGAAAGCTGAAGATTCGGAGTTCGATTCCCGGTTCAGGCATACATTTTTCTCCTTACCATTTGATTGAATCAAGTACTTAATTACTTAATTTGCATTAGGTTGACAGCACATGATGTAATCCATCATAGTCAAAATCATTTCAAGGATGATTTATTAGACCCAATATATTATATTATTTTTGGTCTGGACATCTTACCTCAATATTAATGTTGATTTGTTCTTGGACATGTTTCAAAACAATTCTCTGTTTTATCTTCAGCTTTCCCAGTCTGGGAAAGCTGAAGATAAAACAGAGAATTGTTTTGAAACATGTCCAAGAACAAATCAACATTAATATTGAGGTAAGATGTCCAGACCAAAAATAATATAATTAAAATAACCTCAAAATATAACTTCCTAAAATTAAATATTAGACCCAATATATTTTACAAAATGTGACATTTTACAATATGCATAGATTTTAGGGAAAAGTCTAAAAATAAAGTTAGGAGAGATAAATACATTTGGAAAAATACAAATAAAGTAGTAAAGAGCAGACAACAGTTTATTAAATACTTACTTAATCACTGGCACTATCGAACCCGCAGGTTCATGGCCGCACGGACATAAGCTCTCCATATATCCCTATCCTGAGCTAATGCATTCCAATCATTTCCTGTATAATCTACTTCCCTCAAATTATAGTTAATGTTCTCCCACCTCATTCTTGGTCTACCAACTTGGTGTTTTACCTCTGACTTTCCTACAAGAAGCTTCCATGCATGTCTTTCATTCCCCATACGTGCAACATATCCTGCCCAATGCAGTCTTGGAGACTTAATTGTTCTTATTATATATGGCTTCCTATAAAGACCATGTAGTTCACTGTTTTGTAGTCTTCTCCATTCACCTGACTGTTCATCTCTCTTTGGTCTAAAAATTTTCCTAAGAAATTTATTCTCAAAAACTCGTAATCTCATTTCCTCCCTTAAAGTAAGAGTCCATGTTTCGCAACCATATAATATAACTGGTAGAATAATAGTTTTATATATTTTCAACTTAACGTTTTTTGAAAGGAGTTTGGAAGTCAAGAGTCATTGAAATGCATAATAGCTAGCATTTCAAGAATTGAGCCTATGTTTAATTTCTTTGTGCATCTCATTCCTATTTGTGATTATTGTTCCTAGTTATTTGAATTCAGCCACTTCCTCAAAATTTCCCTCATTTGTCATTAGCTGTCCATTTCCATTATATAATGTATTTCTACGTGTGACCATATATTTAGTTCTATTGATATATACTTCCAGTCCTAATTCCTTAGTGTTACTCAAGAGTGTGTGCATGTTGTCCTTTAGTATCTCCTCGCTATCGGCCAATAGTACTACATCATCAACATAAACTAACAGCTTATTAATACCATTGAGTTGTAGGCCTTCCTCATCCTCTAAAGATCTGATGGGATGCTCTAGTACAAAACTAAATAGTAGAGGAGATAGTGCATCTCCTTGCTTCAACCCATTCTGGATTTCAAAAGTGTCCGAAAACTGTTTGCCTGCACGCACCCTACTCTTTGTGCCATTTAGACACATTCATATAATCATTAATTAAATAAAAATGAAACGTAGTTTTATTTGATTTTCATTTAAGTGTAACTAACTTTTTAGGAATTCCGAACTCTAGCCTGATATATATAACTTCTCCCTCTTAATTGAATCATATATATTTTTTTAAGTCTACTAATAGTTGATGTACAGTACCATTATATTCCTATTTCTTTTCTAAAATATGTCTTATACTAAAAATCTGATCTGTTGTAGACCTGTTTCTTCTAAATGCACATTGATGATCTCCTAGAACGTCATCAATATAGGGAGTGTCTGCTTACAAATATATTTGTTAGAATTTTGTACGATGTTGGAAGTAATGAGATGCCCCGGTAGTTGTTGCAATCAGTTTTATATTCTTTCTTATAAATTGGTACGATAATCAATTCTGTCCATTCATCTGGAAGAGCTTCTTTTTCCCAAAATCATACTAAGCAACCAAGCATATCTTGTCCATCAATTTTTCTCCCCCTGATTTTATCAGTTCTGCTGGGATCTCATCCAAACCTGATGCTTTATACATCTTCAATTTTCTATCACCATTTCAACCTCGAATGCACTTGGTTCTTTGACTAGCAGTTCTGCTGTCTGTAACTTATCCTCCACAATGTCCTGTTCTGTATGTACATTTAATAGCTGATTAAAGTAACTTTTCCATCTATTTAATATACTCCTGGAATCTGCAGTCATATCCCCATTTTCATTCCGAATTATGTTTGTTCTAGTCTGAAACCCTTTTTTCGCTATCCTAATTCCATGATATAATTCTCTAATGTTTCTATTTTTTTGCATTCATTTCAAGATCGTTAATCTTCTCTCTCAAATATTCCATCTTTTTACTCTTTAGTAGTCTGGTGGTTTCCCATCTAATACTACCCAATTGCTCTAAATTTACCTTATTTGGCTCGTGTAACAATTTCTTTTTTGCTAGCTTTCTTTTCTTTACAATGTCGGCACATTCTTCATCAAATCATTTCTTGTTTTGCCTCTTTTTTAAACAACCAATGCTTTCTGATGCTGATAATTTAATAGTATCTCTTGACCAGGGACTTCCATGCGTTTATGGTTACATCAGTTCATTCGTCATTTTCCACAGTACTACAAATCTTATAGAATTTTTATTTGGTATTCTTGCCGCAATTTCATACATTTTCAAAGTTTTTTAATGTGAATTTTTTCCGAATGATCGTTTGCGTTTGTGCCTGTTCATAAGCGATAGCCGTGTTTGTGTTTGATTTTCACCCTGACCAGATGATGATCCGAAAATTGGAAGTCTCTCCCTTCTATCCTGGATCTAACGTCGGTTGATAATAATGTGCTTTGGCCCACTTATATACTTGATCTGTTTGGTTACGAGGTTCTACACTCTGGAGACGTACAGGTGTTTGTTGGATTTATGGAATATCCTTATGCTGCAATGTTTTGCTCTTGTTAGCAAACTGAACCAAGTACGTTTGCAAAAAGAAAAAATATAAAGGTAGGGAGCAACAATGTTCAAGTTAAAAAACATCATTTCTAAATCAGATTTAATATATGTGTCTGGACTTAGATCCTTTTGTAATAAAATTCCAATTTTTAAAAGATATACTAAATCTGTTTTAATTTAACCATCTGAATGCCTTTGTACCCAGTTTGAAACAAAAAACCATGGCAATGTAGGAACAACATTTCTTACAAAATGTAAATATATGCATAGGAGACATACACCCATTAATAAACAAATTACAATGTTTAAAAAACATATTCAAACCAGTTTTTAAGGAATACATGTGAGTAGGGGGAATTGTTAAAATTAAAATACAAATACTTGGTATTTCATATTTCAAACTAGATTTAATTAGTGGTCTTAATTCTAGGACATATACAGTAAAGAAAGAGTAGGATTTCACGTGCACAGGTTTGAAATATCTACTTGGAATCAAATGGACAAACCAAGACAAAGCTAGGGTGATTAATGCAGTAGTGCAGGGACTTCTTTAATATAAAAAAACGAACAAAAATGAATCTAGAGAAACTAGATGAAAATGGATTGGATATGTAAAGAAAATGGAAAAAGGAGATGACCACAAGGAAGACCACAGTGAAAACAGATTAACCAAGGTAAGACTAATTTCTTAGGCATATGACTCTGAAAGGAAGATAGAATTAAAAAGATGAAAATATGTGAACTTGGACTTAGATTAGGCAGTTTATTCATGCCTTAACTCAGGGAATGCATAAGAATGTGATGAGAATGATTGTAATGTTCAATTGAATAAATATTTTATTAATTTTTTACTGGGTTCCCATCTTTCAGGCACCCAATGTTATGAAGTATTTATTATAGATTTAACATTTAAAAAAAAACAATTTTGTTTGAGGAGAAAAATTGACTCCTAGGCAGGGGTTTGCCTAGAGGTCCTGGATTCAAATCCAATCTAAGTGTAAATTCTTCTCTTCAAATATAAAACCCAATGTAACATTAGCATCGATAAATTAATTCTGTATATGTAGGCCTAATCATCTGTAAACAATAAATTTGAAACTTTAGATGGAAAAAAAAAAAATCTCAAAATTAATAACTTGCAAGTACTGCAGGACAGTATAGGGAAAACAAAAAGTAACTTGGTACTTGTTGTAAAGTGACATTTCAGTTGCATCATGAATGAAGAATTTCAGAAATAATTTGTAGCTTCTCAATTTTTTTAATACAGATTCACAATTTTTTTTAAGAAACCTATCTATTAAACTTTAAGAATGCCTATTGGAACTCACAATATGAGAAATTATATACGTTCTGAATAAGAAGATTAGAACCATGAATTTTAAATTCTCGCGAGTAATATTTATTCTCCATATTTGTTCAAACCATACCAATTGGCATTAATAGATTATTTAAAAAACAGTATGTAATACAAAATACGGACAATGATTGTAAAAACATGTTCGGGAGGATATTTATTGAAGAGAAGTGTTATGTTTATAATCCATATTTGTCTTCCAAATTCTTTATTGCTTATTAATTACTAATTATATTTATCATATATTGGTGAAAGTAGTTTTGTCAGTATTACTTTACATTATGTTTTTCGGTTGTCTTATAGGAGTGTGAAATACTGATCTGTAATGAATAAGAAATATGATGACAATGTAGCATTCACAATGCTGTTGAGATTCATTTTTTATCTTTTGGTGTGCAATATTCTTAATTTTGTGCTACAATCCTTGTGTGTTGGTTATCATAATGTTATATTTTCAGGAAGATCAGAGTGAAAAAAGTCATGCTGAAATGTACAACTATGATCAGTGTTCAGAAACAAGAGACAAAGATTTAATACATATATCGTTAAAATGTTCCGTTTGTAATAAGTCATTTATTAGCAAATCCAATTTGAATAGACATTTACATTTACATAGTAATGAGAAATTATTCAAATGTTCTATCTGTGATAAATCTTTTTCTCAGAAGTCCACTCTATTAATACATCATCGTGTGCATACTAAGGAGAAACCATTCAAGTGTTCTTTATGTAACAAAGTATTTTCTCGGATATATAGTCTTAACTTACATTTACTTGTGCATAGTAAGGAGAAAAAATTCAGATGTTCTATTTGCAATAAGTCTTTTTCTCAGAAGCCCAACCTTAATACACACTTACTGGTACATAGTAATGGTAAACCATTCAAATGTACTATTTGTAACAAATCATTTTCTCAGAAACCCACTCTTAGTTCACATTATCTTTTGCATACGAATGACAAACCATTCGTGTGTTCTTATTGTAGTAAATCATTCGTTCGGAAATCCCATCTCATTACACATTTACGATCACATAGTAATGAGAAACCATTCAAATGTACAGTTTGTGATAATTCGTTTTCTCTAAAGTCCACTCTGAATATGCATTTACGTGTGCATAGCAAGGAGAAGCCATTCAAATGTTCATTATGTAATAAGCCATTTTCACGGAAGTCCATTCTTAATACCCATTTACTTGTCCATAGTAAGGAGAAACCATTCAAATGTGATATTTGTAATAAGTCGTTTTCTCAGAAGGCTACACTGAATACACATGTACTTGTTCATAGAAATGTAAAACAATTTGAGTGTTCAGTTTGTAATAAGTCCTTTGTTCAAAAGTGCAATCTTAAGAGACATTTACGTGTGCATAATAATTAAAAAACATTTGGATGTTCCTTTTGTGATTAGTTATTCTGTCACAAGTCTTAATACATATTTATTTTCAAGTAACGAGTGTATTTTGGCTTCAAACATGCAGTGTTCCCATTGAAAAGTAGTTTTTATAACGAACTTCAGTGTATCAATTTTGAAAAGAATGTAATAAAAAAATGTTCATAATTTTCAGCACACAGAACATTTTGGCCTATTCTTTTCTCTGATATTTGTGCACAGTAATGAGAATCTACTGTGATGTTCAATTTGTAATAAATATTTTTCTCGGAATTGACATTTAATGTGCATATACTTGTGTATTGTAGTGAAAAACCATTCAAATGCCATATTTAATACCTCATTTTTCATAATTTACCCTTAATATATAGTTTATAATAATGAGAAACCATTCAGACAATACTTTGTACGAAGTATTTTTTTTAATTTAACAGAAATTTATTTGTGCTTTGTGCTGGCAATGCACTGAAGCAGATTTTTAATTTATAATATATAGTCTTGTCAAAATTCTACTCGTTATACTTATTTATGCATGCATAGTACTAAGAAACTCTTCAAATTAACTACTTGTAATATGTAATTTGGTTGCCCATTTTTAACTTCTCCTGAATTAATGATCAGATCCACCTTTCGTGCGCCTCAGCATCTTCTAGGAGACTCCTCAATAGCCATGTTATAATGTCCTGTCGAGCTGCCTGGAAGATCAAGTTGGATGATGAGCAGATCTAGCCTTCACTTCTGCTCAAGTGGATTCCGATTGAAGAAATCTAATTTTCTGCGACGAAGTAACTGTCTCAAGTATGAACGACCATCCCGATATTATGCTTGTTATATTTATCCGGTTGCGAGATTCAGTTGCATAAGCGTATAATGTTGGTGTAGACATGTTTCGAGGGGGAAGGAGTATTAGAACATATCCACGGGAGGTTCAACGTGGGCAGCCTGTTTCCACATTGAGCAGAAATTATAATTTCCTTCCGCTAGGGATCGTTATCTTGAAAGAATGCTTGTGTTCCAATAGGATAACGATTCGGCCCACCAAGCTCCTCGCGTTGATATTGGAGGCATAATATCCATCTCTTAGATCACCCTCCGATGTCACCTCATAGAACATCATCTCTTAGATCACCCTCCGATGTCACCTCATAGAACATCATCTCTTAGATCACCCTCCGATGTCACCTCATAGAACATCATCTCTTAGATCACCCTCCGATGTCACCTCATAGAACATGTGAAGGCAATTTTACGCTCCAAATGCGCCAGGACGGATTTTAGAATAAAGTTGTTGATACATGGGAACAAGTGGAATTGGATCAAGAACATCTTCCACAACCCCATTGACTCTATGCTGCGACGAATACATGATGTGACAGAGGCAGGCGTCATGTGGAAGATCTGTTAGTTGCACAGTTTCTTAAAATATTTTATTTGCTTATTGCTTTTTCTTCTTCTACTACTTAATGAAATTAGGCATTTTTACCTATTTTTACATCAAATGGGTTTTATCCCCATCTAGTAAATAGGTGTCCAACAATTCTATGTCCTATTGGTTTGTACTTTAGTAACAGCTGGTGGATTCTATCTGTAGGCATTCTTTTAGCATGTTCATACCAGTTGTTTCTCATATTGTCAATTCTGTTTGTTAAATGTAAATTTTGGGCAGAAAAAGAAATGAATATATTATGAAGGACTTACATATCTTCGTTTATTTTCTGTCCAAAACTGTCAACACCTCCCTACTGAACGTATGAACTTAATTGCTGCAGTTTCTATTTTTCTTCTGCCTGAACGGTAAAGAGTACAATTTTCACATTCATAAGTTAAGACAGGCACTGCCATGTTTTTTATTTCTTCTTCTTCTTCGTCAGGCTCTACAACTTCCAGTGGAATGTCTTGGCCTTCTCAACTAGTTTACGCCACTTCTTCCTATCTTGTGCAGTAGATTGTCCGGCTAAACGTTATTGAGATGATGTAGCGGGAAAGTTTTTTTTACAGTGATAGGTTGCTGGCCTAACGCCCAACCCCCAGCTCGGAGGACCAGGTCATTTGATTTCTGGGTTTCCGTCCCCTAGATCAGTTGCTTTCACCACAGCTGTTGAGCCTGATCTACCCATAAGGACTTCTGGATTGCTTCTTAGTCTGATCACTCACCTTTGGCCTGTCCAGCTTGGGAGTAGCTATGCTACTGCTGGCATAGGCCAAATGATCACTGTGATTCACAAAGCACCCCCACCAACTACAAGGTCTTGCAATCCCTAGGGGGTGTATTTTTTATTTAGTTTTAATTTATTTGTTTATTTTTGTCTATTTCTTGTCTTCCAGCACAAAACATGACATTTTTGGTTTGGTATTGGCTAAATCCAGCCTCATAATAGGACTCAAATAACAATTCAAACATAACCCAATAACAGTGTTTGTAAAAGACATTGAAATGGACACAAATGAAAACAGAGACTGCAATTCGAACCCTTGAACCGTGTGTATACGAAGATCAGCACTGAACTAAACGTTACGCTGGCGTAACGTTATTCACTGAAAAACAGTATCTTATCATTCAAGTGGTGTGTCATATACAGTAATATACAGTTCGTACTATAGTGAAATCGCGCCGCTAAACGTATTTTACCAGGAACGCGTGTCCTGAAGTTTTTTTTAATTTTCAAGTTGGTGTATATGTGGAATTTTCTTTCCTCCAGGTTTATACATTTTATGAACTTATTGTTGGAATTTAAAATTATATATCGTAAGTACATATGAAAAGTAGACGAACATCTTTATACTTTTTTAAAGGGAGAAATTATAAAGTTACGAAAATTGTTTTGAAGTATCTTTAGTTTTGCTGTGTTTTTATTTTATTTTTCAACTAGCTGGACGGGAAGAGCACTCCCATGCGATTGCGCCGCCGAGATCTGCCGTATGTTGCTGAAAAACAATCGCCTACATACTGAGGCCTTTTCTGCCGGTTTTCTTATAACATCTTTCCATTTCCGTCGATTCATCGTTCGTATCACGTGTTCTATCTGTCACAGTTTTCAAGTATTAACTGTTATTAGTGTACTACATCTGGTTTCCCATAAAAACCATGTAGTTCACTGTTATGTAGTTTCCTACATTCAGTTTTTTGTTCGATTAACTTTAGATATAAAAAAGTAAATTTTATTCCCAAAATATTCGTAATCTGTCACAAAGTAAGGCAATATTTCCTGCTTTCCACATACATATTTTTCACCGTTAGGCCTATATATCCGAATTTTCCCGTCCTAGTACTACCTTGGTTTCCTAGATGTCAGTATGAGGCAGAACGCTGACCACGGACCACTCAAATGATATATATAAGAAAACAAGTGTAACTAAATTAGTATGGTTCAAATGCTTCTCTGTAGGGGAGAACGCCCAAATCTCGGTTAAAGGAAAACATGGGTTTACAAGAATATATATATATATTTATTTATAATTAGCTTAATATTTGTTTGAGAAAAGTTTGGATGCAAGGAAAGGAATCCCTGTATTGCATATAAAAATAGTTTGAGAGTTCAACTTTTATATAATATTTATCTGCATCTCATTGCTGTTTTAATTACTCCTTGGTATTTGAATTCATTCAATTTTCTAATTCTTATAATATTCATTCCCATTTAATAGCGTATTTCTTCGTTTGTCGTATAATTAGTTTTATACTTAAACTTAACTAAACTCATGGCACTATCTAACCCGTAGATCCATGGCCGTGCGGACATAAGCTCTCCATACATCCCTATCCTTAGCCAATGTTTTCCAATCATCCCTAAAATCATAGTTATTCTCCCACATCATTCTTGGTCTACCAACTGGGCGTTTTCCCTCTGGTTTTCCTACAAGAAGCTTTCATGCACGTCTTTCATTCCTATTCGTGTCACATGTCCTGCCCATCGCAGTCTACGAGACTTAACTGTTCTCATTATATCTGGCTTCCTATAAAGACCATGCAATTCACTGTTGTGCAGTTTTCTCCATTCACCTGTCTGTTCATTTCTCTTTGGTCCGAACATTTTCCTAAGAACTTTATTCACTCGTACTCGTAATTTCCTTTCCATATATTTAGTTTTATTGATAACATTTATATAGTGACAATATTAATTTAATTTATATTAAAGGTATGGAAAAATACGAGTCTACACACATCCAGCAATTAAAATAAGAGCTATGAGATATATTAATTTTAGATTAATAAAATATCAGGATTGATACTTATGCTATTTCTTAATGTTGTTATAATTTATTTAAATGTGTTGTCTTATTCTGCCAATTTTCTTTGTTTTCTTAATTAAATCGTGTGAAAATTGCTGCCTTTAGAGCAAATTTTAAATTATTCCCCCCTCTAATGGTACGATTTTGTTGGTTACTGAAGTCAACTTAACTTTTCTTAGATTATTACAATATGCCGAGTTTGATTCGAAAATAAACAAAAATTACGGTTGAAAGTAACATAGAAACACACATACAATCATAACTAACTAACTGTCTTTATCAAGTCCGATGGGTCGTGGAAGCGCGGACATAAGCTTTCCACACATCCCTATCCTGAGTTAATGTTTACAATAATTCCCTGTATAATATACTTCCCCCAGATCATGCTAATTGTTTTTCTCTCATCTCATTCTTGGTCCATCAACTGGGCGTTTTCCCTCTGGTTTTCCTAAAAACCCTCTTTCATTCCCCATTTCTGCCACGTGCTCTACGCATCGCAGTCTACGAGACTTAACTGTCACACACATACACATATATATATATATATATATTGGGAAGTTCGGTAATGTGGACCCTTCTGTTTGAGTGAACCCTGTTAAATAAATATCAACCCTTTCTAATTATGATCAGTCACAAATATTTTCGGATTAATCTGTGCCTGTCCGTATAAATTAATAAAATAAATGAACTTAAAAATATACTATAAGCTGAGATGGACTCTTAGTGTCCACATTATCCTAATATGGATGTTAAAATTGATCTTTCTGGTAATGTAAAAAAGTTTATAAATTATGAAGATATTTCCATATTTGAATTAAATAACAATGCTATTTCATAGTTATAACACTAATGATAATCGCTGTAATTAAACAAAATTCAAATTCCTTAATTAAAAGAAGAAAAACAAATTCACAACAGGGGTCCACTTTACCCGACGTTCCTCTATATGTGTATATATATATATATATATATATATATAGAGAGAGAGAGAGAGAGAGAGAGAGAGAGAGAGAGAGAGAACAAGACATTGAGGATGCTCCGTTGGACAATTAAGTTTGGGAACCTAGGGTCTGAGAATCCTCTTAAGGTGATAAGGGAGTAAATTCTTCTTTCACATTACTATCTAAGTCTTTTTTATCTACGTTATTTATCAGTTAACTGTAAGCTCCACCATTGACACAATTAATGTACCATTTTATACCTTACAACAGTGGTTCACACTGACGGCTACCAATCTCAATGCAAGTACGATATCGTACAAGATTCTGCCGCATCCTGGTAAATATATCTGGTGTGTTTCGATGTTACAGGCAGTTACAATCCTGGTAACTAGATCCATGTGTGTTTCCACGGGAGTTCCTAACACAAGTGACTTTAGGTATCCCCATAGAAGATAATCAAGGACAGTCATCAGGCAGCAACTAAACAGCACAGTGCATGTAAACTTGTTATTTGTAAAACACATATAAAGCAGTAATGCTAGACAATGTGATAGACAAGTTTACTTCCATATCTCTTTAAGCTGGCTTCTTGGACCATAGGTTCGCTACCTCATATATTGTTCAGTGGAGCATCCCCTGTGTCCTGTTCATTTTTTACAGATTCACTATATACTCGTATTTATACATATTATATACATCCTACATATATATATATATTCATCCATAGTAATTCTGACCGAAGTCAGGTCCTTCACTGCAATTATAGCATTTTCATGCTATGCTTGCACTTTACTAGGGAATTGTAGGTGTGGTAGCTTCCCGTTGCTTTTCACACCGGTGAAGGAGGATGATGCTGATGATGATGGCCATATGATTTTGGGGACCGTTTGGGCCTTGAAGTTTTCCTGACATTTGTCTTACAGGTGAGGAAAAACCCCACCCAGAAAAACTGCCCCGACCTGGGATCGAACCCGGGCCCGCTGCGTTACAAGGCAGCACGCTACCTCGAGACCACAGCGGTGGACCATATATATATACATACAGGTTGTTGCAAAAAAAAACACCGACAACGGAGGTGAGATAGTATATTGAGATATGTTGATAATTTTTTAACCAGTACACATATCCGGAAATGATGCGTTTTCACACTATGAGTGGCAAATTTCTCAAGAGTTCCGTTAGTTGGATTTCAAGACTCAATACTTGACAATACTGTCACAGTCACGTCAAGTTTTCAAAATATCCATCTTCCATCTCATTGCAGGGCGTACATCGGCAGTGTAGTGATTGGCGCACATGTTCAAATACACCTGGCCTCGTTTGAATTATTTGTGTAGCAGCGTGAATTCGGGCTATAAGACCCATACCTGACTCTACTGGAGTCTGATAAACTGACTGTTTCTTGACGCTCCACAAAAAGTAGTCGAGAGGGTTAACATCAGGTGATCTCGGAGGCCATGGGATTGGTCCCCCTCTGCCAGTTCATCAACCTGGATATGTCTCGTCACATTGGTATCGACGTTAGCTGGAGTTCCGTCATGTTGCAGCCACATTCGTTTGCCAATCACCAATCATAGGTTCCGTACCTATGAGGTATTGCCACGTAATGAGTCTTCAAATCCTTGGAACTAACACTGATCTTGAAACATAATTAACTAGTCATAGTGTGAAAACGCAGCAATTCCGGAAATAGGTACCTTATTTACTATGATCAACATATCTGAATATACTGCTACATTTCTGTTGTCGGTGCTTTTTTTGCAGCACCCTGTACATATATTAATGTTTGGTGTCTAGTAGCTAAGATCGATTAATATTTGTAAACAATACTGAAATATTTTCATGAAAACAACATAATAACCACAATCCTTCCGAATTTCTTTAAAACTCGCGTCCTTGATAGTAAGAACAAATCAACTATTTAGGAAAGTGTTACTGCTTCCGATGAGAAGATCCAGTGGCACACAACATTCTAATTTAGTTACAAGTTAATATGAATACAAACATAACAGTGGCTTATAAAATATACAATTTTAAAATTATTTTGCAGTGTTTCAAGTTTATATTTAATATTATACAACAATTCAGTAGTTTTATTTTGTGAGATATATGTATAATCCACGTACACAAAATTAACCATAAATGCGATGATTGCTGATATAAATTAAATCAACTAAATATTTGTGATCCACACATCTGACAAATCGTTTATATTATTTACAGAAACTTAATACGATACCCTATGGTGTGCCTCTCGAACCGAAGAGGGTTCCGTATATCACATAATCTCCATTCCCTGTTGTGGGAGCTGGTATCAAGAGTCGGATTCATTGTCTTAAAATGCTGTAATGTCACTAAGTCTTCATATCAAAAGCAAATATTTCTAGTAAAATTTGGCTCTTTTTTTTTTTGTAATAGCTGTTGTAGTTTGTTTTTAACACATCTTATGGTAACGTGTACTTCATTTTATGAACACCTGTCAAAATATTAATGGGGTTTCCCTCTTTTTGCCACACCTATAACAACTGACCGACTCACTGCTTACTCCGTGCACTCCTCCGAGGTTGGGAGAGTTAGTGTCTACTATGATAGCTATATCCATTCAGAAGAGGAACGGAATATTAATCTTAGGAAAATACACCTTTGATAGTCAAAAAAGTAATTTTTATATAGATTGAAACTTCATCTTTAAATTAGTGAAATATTTTCATTGATATCTCTATTACTTTTCGAGTTATGTTTAAAAATGAGCAATGCTGTCACTCGAGTGAGCCCTTTAATTTTAGAAGGTACCTATATCTTCGATAAGTTCGTCGCTTGTTTTCCGTAACTTAATTTTTTCAATACGGTTTCTCTGATAACTCCCAAAGTTTTCAAGATATTGAGATGGAATTTTGCATGTATGTGTAGTTTACGGTGATGGACAAAATATACTGCAATTATTAATGTACCTATTATATCTTATTTTTAAAAAAATATTTAATGCACATTTTAACAAAAATGACTATGCATCAATTTAAAATGAAAAATAAAATATTTACACTCTATATAATTAAACAATTTTGTAGTAAAGCATTAATGAGTATAACAAAACAAGGATCAGTAAAGTATATTGAAATGTAGGAAAATTATCAGGGGAACGGCAAGACAATGCAATATTTTCAGCTAACATTTGGAATATTTAATTAACCATAACGACTGAAGTTAGATTTTATTTAATTACACAGACATACCCACAATGTAATATAGATATCACATACCAAACTACATTTCTGTAACCAGTATTGTTGCTGAGAAAAAAATTGAAATATGTCATATTTTTAATGGCTAAAGGTGTAGGTCCCCACCTTTATCTCCTATTCCTTGACTAATTAGATTTGATCATTCATGGGCGGTTGTACGAACTTCGTGTCAAATCACTTGGTAGTTGTCTGACGCAAAAGGCTTAGCATCGATATGCATTGTACCAGTCACCTTTACCATCTGGTTTGTTACTCCGATTATAAATATGTATATCAATTATGTAGGTAATTAATTTCATTTTCCCTCATTATGTTGGCTGAATTGTGTATCCCCGCTGCATCTTTAATATACTTTCTCATTACTGATGGCAAACGTTCATCTGCTCCTATAACACTGGTCAACATGATTTTTGTCTCATGAGTACCAATAGTTGTGCTTAATGCAGTTTTTTTATCGTGTTTTCAAATATGTATTCGGAATTTCTCCATCGCCCAGAGTTTTTTATTTCAATTTCAATTAATGGATTTAAATAGTTATTTTTTAATAAACCTAGATTTCTTCCCGGAAAATCTTGGCGCAGTGAGCGATGAGCACGTGGAACACTTTCGTCAGGAGATTTCAGCTACGGAAAAGAGATATCAAGGCAAATGGAATCCTAGTATGCCGGCCGATTATTGTTGGACCATCAAGAGGGATGCTCCACAGGCGAAATACAGCAGAAAATCGTCATCTCTTACTTTCTAGGTGAGTCCGAATGTTCGAGTATTGTGTAGTTACGAATGTATAAAATATAAAAGTGTTTGAAATAAAACAAAATTCCTGTCTCTCGGAAACCTTGCGTGATGGAGAAAAACGATACCATATTTGAATTCAAGAGAATAAAAATTCTATCAGAATCACATATTTTTCATTCTGGGACAAAAAAAAGTATTTTTTTTGCTCAGTGTAATTTGTTCATTCCGCACTCTATTTTTTTAAATTTGTTGTCATTTATTTATGTAATATATTTTATTTTATTTATTTCATTATATATTACTGTAAATGTACATAATATTAAATAAATAGGATTAGTGTACACTTTCGTGTTATAATTTTTCTAATTATTTTTAGATAAGTGATTAACAGCGATAAGAATACCAAAACAAAATTGCTAATAGATTTGAAATACTGGAATCTTCAGATGACAGTGAGGCACTCGAAGGGGAAACTGATATAAATAATGAATGGGGGACTATAATAGATATCTTACTAATAAATTGTCAGCATCTGATAAACGTTGTTATTTAAAAAAAAGAGAGGAAAAAATTGCTTAATGATGAATGTGCAGACATTGTGAAGTAAAGAATGTAAGAAAAAAATTAATAGATTACATGAGTAAAAATAAATAAATTTAGAATAATTGGGTAGTATTAGACGGGAAAGTACGAAGTTATTAAAAAGTAAAAAGAGGAAATGTTTGAGACAGAATATAAATTATCTTGAAATGAATACAAAAAAATAGGAACATCAGAGAATTATCTCAGGGAATTAGGATAGAGAAGAAAGGGTTTCAAGCTAGAACAAACATAATTGAGATCGAAAAAGGAGATATTATTGCATGTTCCAGGATTATATTAATTAGATGGAAACATTACTTTAATTAGCTATTAAATGTGCATGCAGAAAAGTATATTGAAGAGGATAATTGAGAGACAGCAGCAATCCTAGTCACAGAACCAACTGTATCAGAGGTTCAAATGGCGATATGAAAACTAAAGATGTATAAACCATCAGGTTCAGATGGGATCTCAGTAGAACTGATAAAGTAAGGGGAAGAACAATTAATGGAAAAGGTACGTAGGTTGCTTAGTGTGTTTTGGGAAAAGAAGTTCTTTCAAATGATTAAAAATAATTGATTACCGTACCAAATTTATAAGAAAGGAGATAAAACTGATTGCAACAACTACAGGGACATTTCATTACTTTCAATTTCGTACAAAATTCTAACAAATATATTAGTAAGCAGTCTTATGCCTTTATTGATGACATTCTAGGAGATCATCAATGTTGATTTACAAGAAACAGGTCTACAACAGATCAAATTTTCCGTATAAGACAAATTTTTGAAAATATATGTGAATATAATGACACTGTTCATCAACTATATGTATAATTCAAAGAGTCATATCCAATTAAAAGGAAAAAGTTAGGCCTATATAGTACCTTTTTGGAGATCAGAATTACAAAAAGTTAGACTTATAAGAATATAATATCTAAATGACATAAAGAGTAGGGTGCGTGCAGGCAAACATTTGTCGGATGCTTTTGAAGTTCACAATGGGTTGAAGCAAGGAGATGCACTATCTCCTCTGTTATTCAATTTTGTACTAGAGCATTCAATAAATCTTTAGAGAATGCACAAGGCCTACAACTCAATGGAATTAATACGCCATTAGTTTAGCTGATGATGAAGTATTATTGGGCGATAGCGAGCAGATATTAAGGACCAACACTCATACCCTTTTTAGTGAAACTACAAAAATTGGGACTAGAAGTAAATATCAGTAAACCAAATATATGTTCACATATCGAGATGTATTATATAATGGAAATGGACAGCTAATGACAAATGAGGGAAATTTTGAAGAAGAGGCTGAATTAAAACATCTAGGAACAGTAATTACAAATAGGAATGAGATGCACAAAAATTAAACATAGGCTGAATTCTGGAAATGCATGCTATTATACATTTCAGGGACTCTTGTTGTCCCACCTCGCTTTAAAAAAAGTTGAACTGAAAATACTTAAAACTTTTATTTTCCCAGTTATATATGAATATGAAACATGGACTCTTACTTTAAAGGAGGAAAGAAGATAGCGAGTATTTGAGAATAAAGTTCTTAGGAAAATTTTGGACCGAAGAGAGATGACAGACAGGTGAATGCAGAAAAATACATAATAGTGAACTACATGGTCTTTATAGGAAGCCAGATATAATAAGAACAGTTAAGTCTGGTAGACTGTGATCGGCAGGACATTTTGTACGAATTGCAAATGGAAGAGGAACATGGAAACTTTAAAAAATACCAGAGGGAAAACGCCCAGTTGGTATTCCTGGAATGAGTTGGAAGAATAACATTATACACGATGTAAGGGAAGTAAAGGGGGCTGATTAGAAAATATTAACTCAGGATGGGGATGTATGGAGAGTTTGTGTACGCGCAGCCATGAACCAACGTGTTCGATAGAGCCAGTGAGTTATAATCCTTCAAGTTTATGTTTAATATCTTATAACAATTCAGTGTAAATATACCTAAAATTAATATAAAATTATAGAATATTCACCTGAAAGGTCCGTCTCCTCAACTTAATTATATCATTTAACTGTAGCGCTTTCGGGACTTGTCCCATCATCGGCAGGATTCAAAACTGGTGTTTCACTGAAGATCTGGTAGAGGGGGTTGCATGTATTTGGTTCGTTTTCGTTTATCAGGCTGTCGTTGTGAGCTGCTTTCATATGAAAGCGCTACAGTTAAATGATAATTAAGTTGAGGAGACGGACCTTTCAGGTGAATATTCTATAATTTTATATTAATTTTGAATAAACCTCAACGGAACACATCATGAATCTTATAAAAGTTGATAAATACACCTAGTTTTTAATAAGTAACAGATTTAATTTTGTAAAATATGTGTATAATTCATGTTCATATACCAAAAATAAAAACAAAGAATCATTAAAAATCTGTGTACTGTGTGTCTCATGCTCTATTCCACTCTCTTATCTTCTCCACTGCTCTCTATTCCTACTACAATTATACTTATAATTTGTATGTTGTATTACATTACTACGTACTGTAAACGCAAAAATTACTTACCTTGGGATTTGGTAAGTTTGAAGCCATGAACATTCTGATTTACAGTGGCGTGATTTAACGCTGTTAACTAAGGTATATTGAGATTTTTATTAGTCTTACGTCTATATGTTATGGTTCTGTTCTTTTTTTTTCAATTATCTTAAAATCGAAGGTAAATTTCAAGAATATTTTTGTTAGCTCTTTAAATTGAAGGCTGTTGTGTGAAAGTTTGGTGTAAATCTCAAATGTTATTTGTATGTGTGTGGTTTCTTTACCTTGTCGTGGTGGAGAGCTATGTCGATAGGGTTACCCATGCCAGACTGGTCGAAGGTGATAAGCCAGGCGAAAAAAAAAAAACCTTGGTCGAAAAAATGACGATCTTTCGCTATAAAAATATAATTGTCAAGAAATACCGTCATGGGTTCCACTGGGATACATTTTTCCGGAGCTTAAATAGTCCCCCATTCGAATACTGGATTATACAGGGGATGATTGGAAAACATTAGCTCAGGATAGGGATGAATGGAGAGCTTATATCTGCGCGGCCATGAACCTACCGGTTCGATAGTGCCAGTGAGTTAGTTAGTTAGTTAATTAGTTATGTGTGTGTGCTACATAGTTCAAAATTAATATGGTTTCATGATTACAAAACCAAACCTTTCAAACTGCACAACAACCGAACAAAAAATATGTCTTAATTTTAAGGAGTACAGAATTATGTTAAACTTGTTAACCTTGATTCAAAATCGACAGAACATAGTTACTCAACTCCAACAGGAATCAATCACATGATTTAAGATATAAAATTGAAAATTCATTATAAATTGTCCACTGAATTAATCTAGTGCAAGCAATTTACTCACTTAATACTGATATTTACCAAAAAACTGAGAGTTTATCAGGATAAGGACAATTAAATGACATACTATGTGCCATATAACAATCAAAGGACAATATAATAATATTATTTTCTTTGCCATTTAATGGTCCATCAGAAGGTAAAATCGAAAAAGAAGAAAATGTTAATCAGTTGTTCATTGAAACTTGTAATAAACAAAAGAAGTAAAAAGAGATTTAAATATAGTGATGAAATGGATACCTGTTTGGCCGGATACCGGATATCCGGCCAAACTTCAGGCTGAATATCCAGATTGGCGCATCGTAACGAGTGAGCTCGCGTTCGTGGCGCACGAACTATCGGGCGGACTCGGGTGAATTCGGGTCCTTTCGTTCACGAGCAAAATTAGGAAGTGTTTCATTGACTTTTTGAATTGAGATAATTTGAGCTTATAAAAAAGTGCTGTTGTAATTTGAGCATATAAAACTATTTTTATGAGTAATTCTAAAAAATATTTAGCGACGAAAAATGAGAGCAGCAGTTCATCTTCAACATTGCTGTATGTCGCAAAGATCATCACGAGTTCTGGGATTGCTTCAATGAGATATAAAATGAAAAACAACAGCAGTCAGTCTCACCTTCAAAAAAAAAAAAAAAAAACGCGGTTGCACGTGTGATTGATTTTTATATGAAGTCTGTACGAATTGAACGCGATCGTTACCCTTATATTTGGCGATCACCTAATGCTACACAATACCATAACTTAACAAAGTTTGTCAAAAATATATGTTTCAGCACCCCGCACCTGTGCGTACAGCGAAATACTTCTTTCTGAAGCTGACCTTGTCTATGAAGACAAGCGAAACTGTTAATTTCCTCTTAATGCAGATAAATTGGTATTAATTTACCACAATTTGCATTAGTGCAGTAAGAGTACCATTTTTAATGAAAAATGGTGATTATAGGCTTATTTGTTATGTGGATTAAATAAATTACCTAAATTTTGCATTTCGTTTTTTTTTAAATCCAGTATCCGGCCGGATAGTAAATCTCGGCTTGATAGACCGGATACCGGAAAGTTGCCGGATATCCGTTTCATCACTACTTAAATATAAAAACTGTTGCAACGAAATTTAAACATAATGAGAACAAAGAATAATTTCATATTCGCCTTATGTCCAAATGTCATGTCACTGTATCTGCCGCTACTCATACGAACACCCGTGAAGCTGTACAGACGTATACAGGAACTTCGGGTAATTTGGACCCCTATTTGTATTTGTTTTCCTTTTTTTAATTAAGGAACTTGAATTTTGTTTAATTACAGTGATTATCATTAGTGTTGTAACTATCAAATAGCATTGTTATTTTATTCAAACATGGAAACATCTTCATAATTTATAAACTTTTTTACATTACAAGACAGGTCCACTTTAGCCTCCATATTCGGGTAAAGTGGACTCCAGAGTTCACCTCAGCTTTTAGTCTATTTTTAAGTTTATTTACTCTATTAAGTTACACAAGGAGGCACAGATTAATCTGTAAATATTTATGATTCATCATAACTAAAATCGTTGATATTTATTTAATGTTAAAAAAAAATTATTGTTGATTATAACATTTACTCATCATTCAACTGCAGAAAGCGATGGTTTCTGGGTTTATTAAAATTACAAGGATATTAAATAAAATTAATTAAGTGAATGGTTTTTACAGATAGCATCCTCATTGATAAAATACACATATTTCTGTAAAGTGGACCCAGGTTCTCGTGGAGGGTCCACATTAACCGAATTCGTTTGTTATGTTTAATTATTTTATACAGCCGCCACGTCACATAATATCAAACAAAACCCGTCAGTTTATTAAAACAGCATCTACATAACATAATATATTTAGGAGTTTTTTCAACATTTGTAATATTCAATAGCAGAATTGGTTCTTAGTTTGACAAACTTTTAAAGTGGTCATTTTCATAAATATCACAAACAAACCCTTCTTCGCACAAAGAATGAAAGAAACTGGCCTTGAACCTGTTAAAGTTGATGAGGGGAAGAAGTTAAAATATTTTCTGTTCGAGGTAAGCACGATTAAAGAAGATAATAACAAGGTTCACTCAAAGAGAAGGGTCCACATTACCCGAACTTCCCTTTATAATGGCGGTAGTCGGCATCTTTGTATTTAATTATATATAATAGCTGCGGAGAAACAAAGCGAGCCGCTGGACAACCATCATTAGTGAGGCTACAATACCAATGATTTATCTTACGTTATGAATGAAAGTTTTAGTTAAATAAATATATATATATATATATATGTGTGTGTGTGTGTGTGTGTGTACATGCCCACCGCTATGGTATCGAGGTAACGTGTTGCCTCTTCAAGCAGCGGTCCCGAGTACGATTCCCGGTCGGGACAAACTAGCTGTGTGAGGTTTTTTCCGGGTTTTTTCCTCACCTGTAAAGCAAATATCAGGTAGCTTTAATTTATTTTATTCCGCGTTTTGTCATGAGTGAATCATTTAGCAGCTCGATAGCCTAGAACTGCCAGGAATCCTCTCATGCTAGTAGCTCAGTCGCGAACGTTCAAACGGAGTTGGCGAACCTGTAATATGTGAGTGTGCTGTTGAAAAACTTTTACAACGCCCGTTTAATTCACTTTCATTTCAAGACACACAAAAAAATATAGAAAATTATAGACGCACACAGCCTCTCACTGAATTAAATACTCAACATAAAGGCCGTAAGATTACACAGCACATTTCGATCCAAGTTCCTATCAAACTATCCCGTGGTTATGTGGTTGCAATAATCTCAAAAAAATTGTTCTGCTGGCCGTGTGTTTTGTTTTCGCCTGAAAGAATCGTTTGGAATAAGACAGGTTTTGAGGATTTGAATAATTTTCACGAAGTCCAAAATAAGATACAAACTCTCGTCTCATCACATAACAAACCTTATGCAGTTGAAACAGTTCGTCTAATCACATAACAAACCTTATGCAGTTGAAACAGTTCATCTAAACTATCTCATCACATAACAAATCTTATGCAGTTGAAACAGTTCGTCTAAACTATCTCATCACATAACAAACTTTATGCAGTTGAAACAGTTCGTCTAAACTATCTCATCACATAACAAACCTTATGCAGTTGAAACAGTTCGTCTAATCACATAACAAACCTTATGCAGTTGAAACAGTTCGTCTAAACTATCTCATCACATAACAAACCTTATGCAGTTGAAACAGTTCGTCTAAACTATCTCATCACATAACAAACCTTATGCAGTTGAAACAGTTCGTCTAAACTATCTCATCACATAACAAACCTTATGCAGTTTGAAACAGTTCGTCTAAACTATCTCATCACATAACAAACCTTATGCAGTTGAAACAGTTCGTCTAAACTATCTCATCACATAATAAACCTTATGCAGTTGAAACAGTTCGTCTAAACTATCTCATCACATAACAAACCTTATGCAGTTGAAACAGTTCGTCTAAACTATCTCATCACATAACAAACTTTATGCAGTTGAAACAGTTCGTCTAAACTATCTCATCACATAACAAACCTTATGCAGTTTAAACAGTTCGTCTAAACTATCTCATCACATAACAAACCTTATGCAGTTGAAACAGTTCGTCTAAACTATCTCATCACATAACAAACCTTATGCAGTTGAAACAGTTCGTCTAAACTATCTCATCACATAACAAACCTTATGCAGTTGAAACAGTTCGTCTAAACTATCTCATCACATAACAAATCTTATGCAGTTGAAACAGTTCGTCTAAACTATCTCATCACATAACAAACCTTATGCAGTTGAAACAGTTCGTCTAAACTATCTCATCACATAATAAACCTTATGCTGTTGAAACAGTTCGTCTAAACTATAATTGAATTATGTCTAACTTTTTATTTATATAATCGTCTCAATGTTTGGTAAAGTTTTATTTTTATTCATTTATTTTGGTTATGGAGCTTCCCTTTTTCCCAAACTCACACCTCGCCACTGCTGCACCGAGTAGATCATGTGCATATAGCAATTGAAGTAATATTTAGGAAAAAAATATAAATAAACCAGCTAATACCCGGCGTGCGCTGCTACGCTTCAATGAATGAAAATTAATGTGCTTATTATGTTTAGTTTAATAAGTAGAAGGAAAAATAATTATAATTGTATATCGATCGTAATTATTTTAAGATTCCCCGTGCTGATTACCCGGTGTTGCCCGTGAATCTACTTATCCCGATCTTCTTGGCTTAAATGAGCTAAAAGACAAAATTCGTTATTGTGAGTTATCCGTAAAAGAATATCCGCCATGTGCTGTTATTCTTGCACAGGAATCTATCTACTTGTCCTGATCTTCTTGGCATCAATGAAAGACAAAAATGGTTATTGTGAGTTATCCGTAAGAGATAAATATATGAGGGGTCCAGGGGAAAAACAACGAATGTCACAAAATCACAATAACTGAGGTTTCACATTCTTAGTGTTTGTACTGTTCCCTAGTAACATTTAAAAGGCGAAAACTGTTTAAACAAGCTATGGGTTACGTTTATAAGGCTTTGAAAATAATGTTTACACTGAAATTATATAGCGTTTCAAAACTTAAAATTCATTTATCTCAGTTTGAGTTTAATGTGACATTCATCGTTTTTCCCCTGGACCCTTCATATGCTGTCGCGGATTATTTTGTAGAGCTTTTCGAGATATTCAATTCGGTGTACATTAATATTGTGCATTTGTTATGGTTTAAACAGCATAAGCCATTTAAGCGTCCAAAGAGCTACTTTTTCACGCTTTCCACTGCAAAAGGTGATTTTTGAGGGTGTAGGAGTTGATTATCACAACTGTCTTATTGCATATGTTCATCCCGGGAATCTGCTGAACATTTTGCAAAAAGTCTCATCACAATCGGATCAACGGTTTGTCTGTGCATAATATACGAACAAACAAACAAATAAACGTTCATTTTTATATATTATATTATGACTGAATGGATCTAAAATATGTAAAAAAGTAGCCCTAATTTAAAAAGAAAAATCGTAATAATGTCATTAATTGGAATAAGGAATATGTTATTTTTATTACATGTTCCTTTAAGGCCCAAACGGTCTCCGAACACCATGTGGCCATCATTATTATCCATATGATATTCGCCTAATTGGCTTAAGTTTAGTTTAAGGCCTCTCCTTGCGCATCATCACCATCATCATCAACTCTCACATCATCAGGGCAGCGTAGCTAATCCCGCTTTCCAGGTGCCCCAACCTCAGAAGTGGGTTACATGTTCGCCATGCCAGGAAAGAACTTCAGAAATGTCGAAACGGCGACCTGGAGCGTTGGAATATTATGACAAAATATAACATATACTTTAACAACTGTTTGTGGTGAACTTTCGGATAGTTTAACGTTTAACAGTCATAAATGAGGGTCTATGTTCTTTTCAAACCCCCCGCCAAAAAGATGAGAAATACCACAAATAATTTGTAAGCCTAACATACATCACATACAACTAATACATACTTACTCACTGGCACTATCGAACCCGTAGGTTCATGGCCGCGCGGACATAAGCTCTCCATACATCCCTATCCTGAGCTAATACTTTCCAATCATTCCCTGTATAATCTACTTCCCTCAAATCATAGTTAATGTTATTCTTCCACCACATTCTTGGTCTACCAACTGGGCGTTTTCCCTCTGGCTTTCCTAGAAGAAGCTTCCATGCAAGTCTTTCATTCCCCATACGTGCGACATGTCCTGCCCATCGCAGTCTACGAGACTTAACTGTTCTTATTATATCTGCCTTCCTATAAAGACCATGTAGCTCATTGTTATGTAGTCTTCTCCATTCACCTGTCTGTTCATCTCTCTTTGGTCCAAAAATTTTCCTAAGTACTTTATTCTCAAATACTTGTACTTAATCTCCTTTCCTCCCTTAAAGTAAGAGTCCATGTTTCGCACCCATATAATATAATTGGTAGAATAATAGTTGTATATATTTTCAGTTTAACGTTTTTTGAAAGGAGTTGGGACATCAAGAGTCTTTGCAATGCATAATAGCACGCATTTCCAGAATTGAGCTTATGTTTAATTTCTTTGTGCATCTCATTCCTATTTGTGATTATTGTTCCTTGGTATTTGAATTCAGCCACTTCCTCAAAATTTCCCTCATTTGTCATTAGCTGTCCATTTCCATTATATAATGTATTTTTCTACGTGTGACCATATATTTAGTTTTATTGATATTTACTTCCAGTCTTAAGTTCTTAGTGTTACTCAGTAGTGTGTGCGTATTGTCCTTTAGTATCTCCTCACTATCGGCCAACAATACTACATCATCAGCATAAACTAACAGTTTATTAATACTATTTATTTGTAAGCCTTCCTCATTCTCTAAAGATTTAATGGCATGCTCTAGTACAAAATTAAATATTAGAGGAGATAGTGCATCTCCTTGCTTCAACCCATTCTGGATTTCAAAAGTGTCCGAAAACTGTTTGCCTACACGCACCCTACTCTTTGTGCCATTTAGACACATTCGTATAAGTCTAACTACTTTTTAGGAATTCCGAACTTCAGCAGGATACTATATAACTTCTCCCTCCTAATTGAATCATATGCTTTTTTTAAGTCTACATATAGTTGATGTATAGTACCACTATATTCCCATTTCTTTTCTAAAATCTGACAATTAATATGTATATATATATACTCGATGGGCAGGACATGTTGCACGTATGGGGAATGAAAGACATGTATGGAAGCTTCTTGTAGGAAAACCAAAGGGAAAACACCCAGTTGGTAGACCAAGAATGAGGTGGGAGAATAACATTAACTATGATTTGAGGGAAGTCGATTATACAGGGAATGATTGGAAAGCATTAGCTCAAGATAGGGATGTATGGAGAGCTTATGTCCGCGCGGCCATGAACCTACGGGTTCGATAGTGCCAGTGAGTAAGTAAGTATATATATATATATATATATATATATATATATTTATTATATATTTATTAAACACAATGTGTACACTTATATTACATACATGGTTTTACGATTCGTGAATTGTTTTGGTTCTGTTGTCGCACTTCACTAAGTGATACTTTGGGCACTGTTTGCTACAGAGTTTACAGATGCAGGACTCCTCAGGTTCATGGTAACTTTGTTTATGACATATTTTGCCATGGAAGCCGTGAGCGGCGAAGCGTGTGTATAAGTGGCGAAGCCGAAAATTTGGTCCTTTCCATTCGTCTGTGTTTAATGCTTCCGTTTCCGTGATTTCGTTCGGAATCTCTCTGGCTTTTCTCTGTCTCTCCTCGATTGCTGTTTTGTATGCCTGCGTTTCTGGTAGATCGAAGTGTTTTCGGATATCTTCTATGAAGTAAGACTCCTTGAAATCAATACACCTAGAAGCTTCGGACCTCCCCATATATATATATATATATATATATATATATATATGGGGGCAACTCTTTTGTAAATAATTTACATTCATTAAATCATTACAGAAATGCGATGTCAAACAATCAATCAATTATTCGATCTGCAAAAGAATCTATTAGGGGGCCTATTATAATTTTTTATTTAGAGTACTATAAATACTCTTTTGGAAATTTGTGCATTTGAATTCAACAGTTTATAAACAAAACTTTAAAAGTAGGATAATTACGAAGAAGTTCCAGAATTAGTTTCACTTAACTAGTTCATTTATTTTCTGTCTAGCTGTTGTATGTTTTGATAATGCGCATTTCACTATGATTTTACGTACATTTTATATACGTTCATAAGATACTTTTTTATTAAACCCTTGAATTACGATGTGGAGAAACGCAAAGTATGTTTAGGGATTGGGTTCATTAACCAATCCTACAGTGCCAAACAAGAAGACTTTTATTTCTTCTTTTAAGAAATTATTTTTGGCATTCTTTGGAAGGGATGTTCTGAATACCGTGCATTTTTACGAGACGTAAAAAACCTGAAACAAAAATAAACTTGTCAGCCCTGTCGCGCCCAGAATTAATCACGACTCTAATGGGCTAACCGTTATTGAGGATCGTTAAATAAAACAAATGACTTGTATTCGATAATGACAAAAATTCCATCAATTGCATAAAGTTAGCAAAATTTCCACGGCCATCTTGACAATAGCCTAATTATTAAGTGGGTCGTGCATACATGGTCGTTCATTTAGAAACATGTAAAAATTGTCTTCATTAATTTCCATTGATGTAAAGTTCTTCATGTAAAATAAACTATTTAATTTATAGTGCGTTTTATATCATTTTTTTTGCCGTTTAACTTAGGGATTGTCTAAAGTAGATCTATACTGCATTCATCATGGATAAAAGTGATGATCTTGTCGTACAACCTAAAAGTGATTCACAGGTATGTAATAATCTTGCTTCAACTTTAGAATATGATGTTCTATTATTTTCCTCACATTCTTTTGACACTATTGCACTACAAAATTTCACTGTTTTTCATTATTTTGTAGTATTTTAAACATTTTGCAACGAATCTTAAAACATATTTTACGTTTATTAAATATTTACGAAAAGTGTGGTATTTGTCTCTCAATGTTGTACAGACTCGCAGTGCGCATGCGCGAACGCTTAATGTGACTTCCACCAAATTTCGCTAACACATTTGTGAAAACGGCCACAGTTTTAACAATATTGGTAATACAATGTTAATTATACACAGAGAGAACAACAGACACAAAATTAACATTTTAGGTGTGGCCACCTGAAACGTGGAATTATGTTACCACGATGGTATGATGGCTATAAATGTTAATGAGCACCAGGAGGGTCCTTAACATAAATTCCAGACCATGGGCAACCACAGGAATATTTCTCTTTAAGGAAATGACGCTATGATCTGACCTGGAATCGAACCTAGGACCTCATGAACTATAGTCAGAAATGCAAACCACAAGCCCATGGGGCTGGTCATTTAATGAATTTAATGAATCATATTTTACACCTCACCTCACATATTTAATATATAAGCTGACATTTAATATATGAGGTGGTCTGATTAATTTATTATCATAAATAAGTACTGTTTATTAGATATTAATACTTTCATAACTGAAATTTTTATTTCTTACTTAGGGCAAAGGTTTAATATATGAAATGCAAACAGAAGCAGAGGAAAGTGACGTTGAGCATCCAATAGAACATATTTGTGAGCCTGATATTTCCTTCATGTCTGAGGTAAGTTACAAATATTTAATTTTAACATGTGTACATGGCTGCCTGTGTAGTTTATGATTCCAACTAGTCAGTTTCAGTTTTGGGTCTGCAACAACCTCTAGTCAATGTGATCAGAATATATAAGTATGGTAGTTAGTTGATATCAGAGGTAGCAAAATCCAGTTATCAAACCAAACTACAATTTAGGTTTAGTCTCATGGCAACTACATGACTCCACATACTGTTCTCTGCAAGTTAGTGACAGCAACTAATTCATTTCCCTTTGCTCTTTGGAGCTGTTGATATACAAAATGCATTGCAGCATTTAGATGGAAGCTAGATTAAAACAGAACTAAAAATAAGTTCTTACGATTTTAAGTGTTAAAATAGGCCTAGTTATATAACATAAGAAATTCATTTAATTTCTGAAATCTCTACATGTTATTCTAATATCTTAGTCCTGGCTTAAACCTATTCTTCCTTCCTTTCTTGTTGATATTGATGGATACGTTTTCTATCACAATGATAGACTAAGATAAAAGAAGTGGAGGAATAGCAGTTTACATCAGGTCAGATTAGAACCAAAAACCATTCTTCACCCCCCCATATAACAATATTCAACATGAATTTCCCTTCATTCGAACCCCCTGAGCTAACTTACATAGATGTCTCCTGTGTGTGGTATACAAACCTCCAAAAGTAGAGTATCTTGGTGTTATTGATTTATTAAGTCTACTGCAGCATTGTCAGCATGTTATAGTAAAGGGTGATTTTATCTCTAATTTATTTTCAACTTCCTCGTTTTCGGCATCTTAAATACTACACTATTTCACGTAAACAATATATATATATGTCTTGCTTCTACAAGCCACCCATCATACAGCGAAGACTGATATATTAATAAACATCATAGCCACGACAAACACACTGAAAATTATAAACTACAGACAAATACCATCTCCAGGCATGTCAACCTATGACATCATATATATTGAATACTCTCTCCAGTGTCCTAGGACTGATCGTAAATTATTAATTTACAGAAATTACAAAATAATAACTAGCAAGCTCTAATTGCAGACACTATTGAGATTCCATGGCATGACATATGGACTCTATGCACCATTGACAACAAATTCACGAAATATAACAATATGATATTAGAACTATATGACAAACATGACCCTTTGAAGACTAGATGATTTACTAAATCCCCAGCTCCGTGGGTGAGATCAATGGGTCTACAGTAGCTGACAACTAAAAGAGATAATATTAACATATCTATCTAAACTAGCTTTTCACTTCATAACTTCAATTAACATAAACAATACGACCAAACAACATATTATAGACGAGCTCCCGTCCACACCTACTCCTTCCTGAAAAAAAAAAATATTTTCCAATATAATGCCTATTGATGTTAAAGTATAACTGGACCACATTAGAAGTAAGACACGAGATATTGGCTTTTAAAGAAAATATTCCATGTCATACTCCCAACTGTGACTCATATGTTCAATGCCTCAGTGATGACTTCAACTTTCTCTGAATGTTGAAATAAAGCTATAGTCAGACCATTCCCTAAAACTAAATTATCTGTAACACCAATCTACTAGACTTATCAGCATCCTCCCAGTCCTTACTAATGCCTTGGAAAACACTGTTCATGGACAATTAACTGTTTACTTTAATATACATGACATACTCGACCCATATATGCCCCAACAAACGATGCATCACAAGTAATAAAGGAACAATACATTGAAAAGTTTACTGGATTGGTAGAAAAAATTTCTCAAAAGAAGGAATTAATAATTATGGGAGATTTGAATAGCAGAGTTGGATAGGGGACAGGTGACATAGTTGGTCCATATAGAGAAGATATTGAGAATGAAAATGGACCTTTAAAAGAAGAATGCAAAGTGAATGACCTAATTATTATGAATTCGATGTTTAAACATTGGGACATCCATAGATATACGTGGGAACAACGCACTAGAGGTCTAAGATCGATAATTGATTATGTAATAGTGAGGAAATGGAGAAATATTATAGTTCAAGATGTTAGAGTGAATCGAGGACCCGAAAGTGGAACGGATCATTATATGCTGTCAACTAGGATAGTATGCCCTATAAACAGCCAAAAAGGTAAATAAAGATCAAAATACAGAAATAGAAAAAGAATTAGAAAAATGTAGATATAATCTACATTCACTACAAGATGAGAGTATTAAAAATCTATATGCCCAACGCCTCACCGAAAAATTAAAATTTGATGAAGATTGGAACTCTGTCGTTACTTATGAACATTTTAAAAAATATATACATGAAGCAGCAAGAGAAGTACTTGGTCTGGAAAATGATAAACACGATAAAAACCATTGGGTGAATAAGGAAATACTTGATATCATAACAGAAAAGAAAACTTACTTACTTACTTACTTACTCACTGGCACTATCGAACCCATAGGTTCATGGCCGCGCGGACATAAGCTCTCCACACATCCCTATCCCGAGCTAATGCTTTCCAATTATTCCCTGTATAATCTACTTCCCTCAAATCATAGTTAATGTTATTCTCCCACCTCTTTCTTGGTTTACCAACTGGGCGTTTTCCCTCTGGCTTTCCTACAAGAAGCTTCCATGCAAGTCTTTCCTTCCCCATATGTGCAACTTGTCCTGCCCATCGCAGTCTATGAGACTTAACTGTTCTTATTATATCTGGCTTCCTATAAAGACCATGTACTTCATTGTTATGAAGTCTTCTCCATTCACCTGTCTCTTCATCTCTCTTTGGTCCAAAAATATTCCTAAGTACTGTATTCTCAAATTCAGAAAGGAAAACTGCATATCAAAAATATTTTTAAGTTCCAACAAAGATGAAGATTATCAAAGTTATAACACATTTAAAAGAAAGGTTAAAGCAGAAGTCAAGAAACATAAAAAGGAAATGTGGAATGGGGTATGTGGAGAAATTGAGCATACAGTAGGCTATTCAAAGTCAGCCGAAGCATGGAGGACAATTACAAACATGCGAAATGATAATATGACAAAGAGTTTTAATTTAGTACCAATGAAAACTTTTCAGGAATATTTTTAAATGGTTTTAACAGAAACTAGGAGAGAATTTATAGACTATGCTACACTGGATAATGGAAAGGGTGACTTGATAGAACTTATAACAGAAGACGAGGTAAGAAACTTGTTGAGAACAGCAAAAAATGGAAAAGCGGCAGGTCCAGGAAGAATAACCATGGAACTAATTAAATATGGTGGTTCAGGAATTATAAGAATTTTAACTAGTCTTTTTAACCAAGTAATGGGAGGAGATCCTATTCCAGATGAGTGGAAGTTATCGTATATTAGTGCAATATACAACAATAAAGGGAATAAAAGAGATCTAGGAAAGTATAGAGGGATCAGTATTATGGCAGCAATTAGTAGAATGTTAACTACAATTATTAAAATTAGATTGGAGGAACTAATTCAAAATAAAATATCAGAAGAACAATCAGGTTTCACAGCAGGTAAATCTTGCCTTGATAATATATTTGTGATTAGACAGATTATGGAAAAGATGTTGGCTAAAAGAAAAGAAATACATATGGCATTTATAGACCTGGAAAAGGCATATGACTCTGTACCCATCAACAAGCTCCGGGTGGCAATGGAGAAGTTTGGAATACCTAAATCTCTTGTACATTCTATAAAAAGAATGTATGATTGTAAAGCAAGTATTAAGGTTCTAAATAGACTATCCTCAGAATTTGATATAATAAAAGGATTAAGGCAAGGATGCGGGATGTCACCAACATTGTTGAAGATATATTTAGAAGATGTATTAATGAAATGGAATAAGTGCTGTAGGGGAATGGGAATTAACATTAATGGTCATTTACTGCACAATTTATTATTTGCTGATGACCAGATTATAATAGGACAAGATAAAGAAGATATAGAATATATGATCAGAAAGTTGGTCGATGCATTTGAGGTAGGTGGACTGAAGATAAATTATATTAAATCAGAATATTAGAAACTCATATCACCTTTGTTGACTTCATAAAGGCTTTTGACAAAGTAGACAGAAATATATTACTACAAATTTTAGCTGATGATAATGTTCCACAACAATATATTACTAATATCTTCAACATCTATTAAGATAATGAAATCTCTGTTAAACAAATTGGCAAATTATCTTCTTGGGAAAAGATCAACACTGGAGTAAGACAGGGATGTGGACTTTCACCGGTGCTTTTCATTATATATATATGAATAAATTAACAAATGAATGGAGGAAAACACAACGAGGATATATACCCATCAATAGGAACCTCAAAACTCGATGCTATTCTTTTTGCAGACGATTTAGCTCTTCTGGCACTTTCCGAAAATGATTTGCAACGATCAATTTATAATTTACAAAAAATAGGTGCCAAATTTAATATGGAAATATCAATTAACAAAACTAAAATTATGGCATTTCATGGGAAGGACCCCATACAAAGTAAAATCTGTCTCCAGAATACAATTTTAGAGAGATCTAATCAGTTTAAATATCTTGGATATTATCTCTCTATCTGGGATGAAAAGGATATCCCTGAAAAAATTACTAGTTATAATAAAAATTTAGGAATTATTAATCAAGTTATGAAACCATCCCTTGTACAAAAAAACACCAGATTACATTTATATAAACACTTTGGCTACACCAGTGTTGACCTATGGTAGTGAAGCATGGACACTAAAAAGACAACATGAAAGCAGAATAACGGCTTGTGAAATGAGATTCATGCGCAGAACAGCAGGTTGCACTGGATGGGATCGGAAAAGGAACACCGATATCTTAAAAGAATTGAAGACTATGCCAATTTTGGAATATATTAAACAGTACCAACTAAATTGGAAATACCATCTTGAAAGAATGAGTTCAAATCGGATCCCCAAAGCTGTTTATAATTATATACCAAGAGGACGAAGATCACTAGGCCATCCTATGAAACGCTGGAGGGAAAATTTTCTATAGGATCGTAACAGGCCTTGGCCTAATACTTGGAAGGAAGAAGAAGAAGAAGAAAACAAAATATATGGTAATCGGAGGAAATTCAGAAGACCTACAAATAAATAATATGATAATTAAATGTGTTGAAGAATTTAAATATCTTGGATCTATAACAGATAAATCTGGTACTTGTTAAAAATATATTATTAACAGAGTAAATTGTGCAAGGAAGGTGATTAGATCCCTGAATGGTCTTTTATGGAATAGAAATTTCACCAGAAAAACAAAAAAAGAGATTATACAGACAATAATAGAAAGTGTACTTACATATGGATCAGAAAGCTGGACAATAAATGAAAGGATGCAGAAAAGAATCTTGGTGACAGAAATGGATGCATTACGGAGAAGTATGAGAACATCCAGGCTACAACATATTCAAAGTACATATATCAGACAAGAAATGGATGCACAAGAAACTGTTATCAATAGGATAACAAAGAGAGCTCTACAGTGGTATGGACATTTACAACGGATGTCAGAAGACCAGTGGCCTAAACAGGTGTTGGATTGGATGGTACCAGGCAGAAGTAAGAGGGGGAGAACTAGAAGAACATGGTATGAGGGAATATATGACGCCATGATGAAGAGGGGTATGGAAGGTGGTCAATGGGAAGATAGGAATCTCTGGAAAGCAGGTATCAGGGACAAACTGCTGTAAAATGGAAAGCCTGTATTAAGTTAAGTAAGAACATACTCGACCCATATTAGTCAGGTTATAGAACAGGACACAGTACAGCAGATGGTCTTCTCAAGGTAAGAGAAGATGTGTGGGGAGCTATTGACAGTGGCCACCTGACAATATTAACACTCTTGGACTTCAGTAAAGCTTTGACACTGTCAGTACTGACACACTAGTAGCAAAACTACACTTTTTAAAAACTTTCAGACAATGCAGTTAACTGGCCTAGATCCTAGCTTTGTGATCGTCAGCAATGTATATCTAATGCAGATCATTCCTCATCCTGGCTATATCTGAAGGGTGGCATCCAACAAGAATCAGTGTGATGACCATTATTGTTATCTATCTACATTAACGACATATATTACCTATTGTTGACATCACCTGTATGCTGATGATTTTCTAATTTACATTCACTCTCCTCCCGATGATGTACATGATGCTCTAGACAAACTAAATAGTGACTCAATGGTCGACCAAGCATGGACTAAGTCTTAATGCTGACAAGACACATAATTATAGGACACTGACTAATGCAATACATTAAAAATTACAAAGAAATCCGTACCATTATCCTAAATGACAAATCAACCCCTATAGTTCAATAGCAAAAAAAATCAGGGTATCTATAGGGATCTGCACCTCGATTGGAAAATCCAGGTGAATAATACGTGCAAAAAAGTGTTCTCAGTTCTTCACTCCATAAATAGATTTAGAAACCTCATTCCCATGAAATTAAAGCAAATACTTGTACAGACTCTTATAATTCCACACTTTGATTACTGCGACATTTTACTGATTAATGTAGCAACTGATCTATCTATCAGACTACAACGTGCTCATAATGCATGCATTAAATTTGTATTCAATCTCCATCGTTATGACCAAGTGTCTCCTTCATTTCAGGTCTTATCATGGCTGGCTACATCTGAACGACAGAAGAACACTACATTCACTTGTTTTGCTATTCCAAATTCTGCACACATACTTACCAAATTATTTATCAATGCATTTTCAAAATTTATCACCTCATTACAATTTAGAAACAAAATCACAAGATACTCCTTTACCTTCTATACCACAGCACAGGACATCAGGACACGTTTATACTCAGAATTTTTACACAAAATCTCTGATTAGAGCATGAAACTCACTTCCCAGTCATGTCAGAGATTGTCAATTACTATCATTATTTAAATCCAAATTAACTGATATCTTAAGTTCCACACAATGAAAATCCATAACAACTATATTAAGCATTTTGTATATACATATAAAATATTCATGTAGGAAGCTTTACATCCTTTATTTTATTTCATTCCATCTATTGTTATGTTAGCTAATATTGGACCACATCCACATTGTCCTTTATTTGTTCTATATTTTATTAACATTTTAAAATAGTAATAAGTTTGTTTTTATTATATGATTTTATTATTTACTGGTTGAGTGGATGAGAGGGCCTTAAGGCCTTAACTCTACTAACTTAAATAAAACATTACTATTATTATAATTATTATATCATCACCACCACACCTCCCATTCATCATTATGACCACCAGCATCATCATCATCTTCTGATATCACAAGGCGAGGGCACGCACTGTATATTGAATAAGACTTCATGAGATGAAAGTTCACACATGCTGCTTAAACTCTTTTTTTGGATCCAATAACCACTCATTTCCAAATATTAGCAATGATGTATTTATATCCCAACATTAAATATTTACTAAAACACACATGTCTATATGACTTTCCTCATGTGATTTGAGACTGGGTTATCTTGGAAATCTGGATTGTAATTCGTTTACATCTTTAATTTTCATTATTTTTTATGGTTTTGATTGATATTTTATTCCCAATTAACAATGTTGTTCTTTTTCTCTATGTGTTATAAACACATTTTTCTTTGCTTAATGCAGGAAAAATTAAATAATATGATCTGTATCAATGAGTGTATTTGTTTAACCTCTTTAATATAATAATAACATTAAAAACAGCTTGAAGTGTTGAATCATTGATAAATATAATAACATTGATAATTGTAATTATATTATTTAATATTATTTTTAAAATAGAGGAAAAATTAAATGTGGAAATGAGATTTGAAACTAAGTTACTGAGATGATAGTGTGACACAACAAAACATGAGCTAGGTTATTACCAACACAACACTTTTTGTTGTTAACTTATAGATAATGATAAAATTTCTAAACTGAATAGACCCTCATATCTGTAATTTATGATTTCAGATAGCAGATCTTGAACCATCATCTCAGAAAGTCTCATTCAGATACAACATATGTCCTCTCCTTATCAGTACAATTTAAATTATAATTTATTACTAGAAAAGATTTTATTACATTTCAGTGTATTGTATTCCTTATACCAGGTACCGGAGATGAAAACTTCTGAAAACAAAGTAAAATGTATTAAATCTGGTAGAATTAAGGCCATAAAGTCATTCTCTTCCACTCAACTAGCAAAAAATATTAAATACATAAAAACATTTATACAAGGTCATAACATATACAAAAATAAGTAAATATTTATACAAATTAATCTAAAAATTAAGATGTCCAGTCATTACTTGTAGGCAAGCAAAAAATCAGAAACCATCAATTAATCTAGTAAAAGACCAATTGTAAAAGAAAGAGTTTTCAATATCTATTAAAGGAAGCCAATGTCTGGTAGTTCATGATTTTATGTGATAAGGAGTTCCAGTGTCTAATACTAGATACAGCATAGGAATTAGAATAAAGGGAGGTTCTGTATTGTAGGATGTGAAGTAAAAGTTTCTGGTGTGATTGTGTTCCCAAATTGTGATTGAAGGATAGGAGATTGAAGTAACTAGCTTGGTGTAGATGTATATATCAATTAGATATATTTTGTTAATCTTTTATCCTTGAACGAATCAAGTCATTATTGTTGTATTAATGTTCTATTACAATTTATTTAGGATATATTTCTTTTAGTCCTATTTATATCTTCAAACAGACCTCCAATATTACATCTAAACCATTTCATTCAAGGCATATTTTAGATATGTCTTTTGTATCGTACATTGAATAACGATGTATGTATTTGTAGTGAAACAAAATTTGCCATAGGATTGAAACATATATATATATATAAACATTTCTGCACACTATACTTGATCTTTATCGACTGTGATCAAAAGTAATCACAGATTGCTTCCTTAAATTAGCTTTTCTTTTTTCATATTGTTTTCAGGTTGATGACTAAACAGATTTTATATCTACTTATAATCAACAATTATAATTACAATTTATTCTAAATTTCCTCTATAACCAGAGTGAGTGTTCCAGATCACTCCAAATTGCTGTCTTCATCTAGTTGTATACTTGTATGTGCATTATAGCAGTATTATCTGAGTATTAAAATATCTGTCTATGTTACACTGTTACACCTTCTTCCTACTATATATATCAATTTATAACAATATGTATTTGCTTAACCAGGATATGGAACATGATATAAAAGCAGAACCAGAAAATTGTGTAAACTTTGAAATGAATTGTGAATTTGAAGAAAATTTCAAAATTGGTATTCCTGAGGAGAACCAGGTATGTGCTTAATCCTGTATGAGCCTGTAACACATATCTATGCCTTCATCAACTCCTGAACACACTTGTTTATGCCAAACAGTGTGTTATACTGTTTAATTATATATATTAAAATTTTCTGTTTATATATTTAATAATAATTTATGAATATGTATATATCAAAAGTAGAATGGTGGTGCCAAGTCAACTGACACTTTTTTTATGGGTTATAAATATTAGAAATAAGGAGCAATTAAAATGTGTGGTATATTTATAAATAGATTGAAATGTCCCATATTATAAAATATTTAAAACTATTCTTTTTCTAATTATATCAAAGGTCGATTTTCATTACAATCTATGCATTCTTGTAAACATTAGTCATGTTAATAAACACACAGCTTCCTAGATCCCCCTTAATAGCTGAAAATTCATAAAACTTATGTGCCTGAGTTCTCTTGAATATGTAATCTTTTAAATGTCCCAACAGAAGGAAAACTTTTACAGTTTGTGATGACCAATCAGGTCAAGTGATGTGTCCAAAATGAGAGATAATCTTTCTGATCAATTTGGCAAGAACCTTCATATTGTTTGTTGTGTTGTGAGAGCTGTTGTTAGAAATGAAAAGCAAGACTCCATTACAACTAACAAAATGCCATCTTCCATTCTATGCATGCTGCTCTCACTATTGATTAGAAGTTACCACGCTTGTATCAGACTGAAAACTCAAATGTATCAGATTGTTTGACTGTTTGACTCCTGGTTTTATAACTCCATTGTAATGCAACATTTAGTTAATAAAATATTGTTTAAATAAATAAATAAATATATATATATATATATACACACATATATCCATGTGTTCTGTCACAAAACTAAATGTGGTCCTAGTGCAGTTTGCAGAGCATGTATATGAAATATGTGACCTATGGAACATTTTACTGAGTGCTTTGCATTCAATAAATTATATTCTTTCAAACTGATATAATAATTATCCAATCCACATTTTGTCAATAATACTATAAGTAATTTGTAGTATTATTTTTAACAATTATATAAATGTATATAAATTACTGTTGGGAAGTAAACATTATGAGGTTATATCATTAATATTGAGTGGAGAACATATTTTTAATAACTCACCATACAATGTCGAATTTCTTTGAGACCATTGGTTTCAAATACGTTTTTCGTTCATCTTCAGTCATGACTCCAACTCTTGAAATTCTCTGTTTGCTGATTTCTCTATAGTTACCTCTAGCTCGAAATTTATAAACCCCACCAAAGATGGCAGCACTAGAGGTAACCTAGAGAAATCAACAAACTGAGAATTTCAATAGTTGGAGTCATAACTGAAGGTGAACAAAAAATTCATTTGAAACCAATGGTCTCAAGGAAATTTGAAATTGTATGAGGTGAATTTTTAACCCTCTGCATGCCACTGGTAAAATCTCTTTTGTCAGAGATTTAATTTGCATCCAACGATGTGATCGGCTTTGCAAGTGTTTAAGTATATTGTTTGGCAGGTAATGGACAAAAGCATCAGAGCCGATCTATTCAGCTCACACTCAATATTAATGTGTTCAGATTGTTCTTTCAAATATACACTAATACTAAATGTATGTGATAATGTAGGTTTTATAGGAAGTGATTCAGTTTTCACTCGGATTCATATCTATTATTATTTTCAATTAACTTGCATTTAATGTCTTCATCTATAAATATAAAGATATAAAGAGACATGGATTATGAAAAACAAAAACATTAGTGCAATTTGTTCAGTTTTATGGTTTAAAATTTCAGCCTTAGTAAATAAACATTTCATATTACTCTTTGCATAGTAATGTATGTATAACAATATAATACTTGACAGGTGTTGATTTTAAGCACAACAATTTTTTCAGGTGAAGCAGACTGAAGCATTACCAGGTCACACACCAATAAGTGCTGAAGTAGAACATGGTCATCATGTGGATAGTCACATTGGAGGAGACATAGAGGTTGTTTCACCTTGTAGAGGTGAAGACTTAAGTAGCAGTAATCCATTATCTCAAAAAATAGCTATGAATTCTGATTTACAAATAATTGGCAGAAATACTCGTTCGAAAACAAATATTCGTAATAAGTTATTTTCTAAAAACTACAGTCCAAGTATCCAGTCACACAATAAAGAGAAATCCTTTAAATGTAGTTACTGTAATAATTCATTTTCTCGGAAATCTAATTTGAAAGCACATTTACTTATACACAGTGATGAGAAAAATTTTGAATGCATCACATGTGCTAAGTCATTTCATAGGAAATCCCTTCTTACTAAACATTTACAAATTCATAGTAAAGAAAAAAAATTCAAGTGCAATATATGCGGTAATAGTTTTTCTAGCAATTTCAATCTATCTACACATGTATGTGTTCATAGTAATGACAGACCATACAAATGCGACTTTTGCAATTTATCATTTTCTCGGAAGTATTCTCTTAATGTACATTTACATTGTCATGGTATTAAGAAACATTTAGAATACAAAATCGGTAGCAACTCATTTTCTGAAACATCCCATCTACCTGAACATCTACAAATTCACAATGATAAACCTCTCAAGTGTAAAATTTGTAGTAAATTTATTTTATAACAAGGCCCATCTTACTAGACACCTACGTATTCACAATAATGACAAACCGTTTAAGTGCGAATTCTGCGACAAACTCTTCTCTGATAAATCTAATTTGTATAGACACTTGCGTATTCATAATAATGAGAGACCTTTCAAGTGCGAATTTTGTGATAAGTTGTTTTCTTACAATTGCTACCTTATTAGACATTTGCGTATTCATAATAATGAAAAACCGTTCAAGTGTGAATTTTGTAACAAGTTATTTTCAGATAAATCAAATCTAATGTCACATTTACGAATTCACAAGTAATTAATGTGAGATATTGTGGAAAGTTCCTTCTTTTTCATTATACCATTTACACATTACATAATAATATAACCATCAATCCATATCATTTACATATTTTAAGTACTAGCATTAATTAGAAATCTTACTAGAATAATTATACAGCTAACACAGTCTGGACATTTATTTGTTCATAATAATGAACCCTTAAAAAAATATATTTACATTAAGTAATTTTCATTTTACAATTTTGCTCGCTTCTTCCTATTATTATTTTCATAAAAGAGCAAACTTATTAAACATTTTTTCTGTGAAAAATAATAAGAAAAATATCAATTTTAATATTTGTAATCCAACATTCTGTAACCATAAACTTGTGAAATTTGCAGTTATACTTTTAATAGAAATTCAATCTGGCAAGGAACTTGCATGTTCATATCAATGGAAATTATTGAAGATGATATACATGTTTCAATTATCTTATAATATTGGTCAAATATGAAGTTTCTATATAATGAGAACATTTGAAAACAAGTGTTTAAAAATTAATTATTGTTTTTTTTTAGATATACATTCAAAGTAACTTAATAAACTGATGGCATATTATCAGAATCATTAGCATAGTATAGTAGAGACATTGTAAATAACAAATAATAAACTTTGTTATTGTTAAGTATACTCTGTTTTAACAAAGTTAATTCATATTTTAATTTCTTTGGTTTTGACGAGAATATTGTGTATTTGCTACTTAGATGTATATATTTTTTTAAATTAAGTAGACGGTATTTTATTTTTTAAACTGATTTATCTTGGTTATTATGTTGCATGAGCCCAATTTTCTACAAGAATGACTTTTTATAATTCACACAACGTATTAAAAATTTCAGGATTTAATTTTCCATTTATTTAAATGTGACTCAATATACCTTGTTATGATATAGCTACTAAAATTATTTATATTCAGTCTTTTTGACAGCTGAATGTTTCTTGAGGTCACAATGTAAAACAAGCTTTATCTATATCTCTTCTGAGTTAGGTTCCAGATGTAATGTAAACAAACCAGATGTAAGACTGCATTCTTAATTGGTCAAATAATTGTTTACTTTTAAGCATGCAAGATATTGTAGTTTGCTCTCTACCATTTGAAATAATGGATATAAAAATATATATTATGTGTCACATGTCTATAAAGTTTTATGGAAGAATCTCAAAATATATAATTACTATTTAAATACATTAAATAATCATTCTTTTATTCTTTCGTACACACAATGCAGAATATGTTCCAATTTAATTTGTTTAAAAATGTGCAAAATTCCTGTAGGATTTCTTAAACATTGGAAAGCAAAGCATTTGAAAAGCAGTGAGAAAAAAAAATATTTTGAATATTTGCAATTTATTGAAAAATATCTCATAATAGCCTTTAAGGATGTGGTGAAAATAACAACAGAAATTACAATTGAGTCAGCATGGAACATAAATTCTGTTCACAATTAAAGTGTACCAGTAAATAATGGTACCGTAATCTATTGGCATCATGTAACAAATGCAGGCTAAATGTGTAATTGGTTAGTCCCTTATATAATTTTTTTGTCATAAATAAGAAATGGAGGAAGTTCATAATTTTGGTACCATCTTATTTTATATTCGGTCTTAGTTTCGTATAAAATACGATGTTGCCTAAGAACAATGTTTGTGTCGTATACATTTCAGTCATTTATCAAATAAAAGTAGTGCCATCGTTCCCGTAATAGACAGAGCTGGTGGAGTAATATACAGATTTGTTTAGACTACAACTGGAATTTATCTCGGAATTAACATATAACACATAATGTAATTATTGAAGTTTGACACTGAGGAAAATAAATTAATATTATACCTTCTCTCCATTACTTCTCAATAGAATCCCATGTGATATATCTAGTTTCAAAGTATATTTTCTCCATTATAATTAATTTTGAGAAATAGAAGAAAAACTGATAAGTTAACTTTGAATTACTTTCATTATGTTATTTTATCATTTTTATATTTATGTGTGTTAATTATGCGAAATTTATATACATTAAAAGCAATACTTAAACAGCAACTAAGAAAATTGACTTGAAATAATTGTTTTTAAATGTAAATAATACAAAAATTGTTTATTTTTACATTATGAAGATTAAATGTTTTTAGATTTGTTGATACAATCACAGTCATGTATTTGCCAACTTATGTAATCAAATTGTAGATTACAGTGTTAATCAGGATGTTTTGAAAGAACTTCGTGGAGAGATTCATTTGCCAATGTTGTACTGGTTTTTATCTAGTATTATTTGTTTATAAAAAATAAATCTTCATTTTGTTGCACCCTTAATATTTAGAGAGCAATTTTTTCACATCCTCTACTTTCTCCTTTTTAATGAAAACTGTATCTCTTAGTATCATTAGTTGTTCATTCATTGAATCATTCTTTACCAACTTTTATAAGATTCATGATGTGTTCCGTTGAGATATTATTCAAAATTAATATAAAAAATTATGGAATATTCACCTGAAAGGTCTGTCTCCTCAACTTAATTAATTATTTAACTGTAGCACTTTCGGGACTTGTCCCATCATCGGCAGGATTCAAAACTGATGTTTCACTGAAGATCTGGTAGAGGGGGTTACATTTGTTGATCAGGTTGTGATGGGACAAGTCCTGAAAGCGCTACAGTTAAATAATTGATTAAGTTGAGGAGACGGACCTTTCAGGTGAACATTCCATAATTTTTTATATTATTTCGGTTACCATTAAACATTTAATTTGCCATGCACATATCTGATTTATAAAATTTAGAGTTTTTTCTTTTACAAAGTAAGGATACCATTCTGATTTTATTTGACACTTTTGAATTAATACCACTGGCCTGTTAATTTTAGTATCTCTTTTACCTTGATCTTCCAGTATAGAGCTGATAGTTAGTTCGAACATCTAACTTCACCATATTTTAAAAACACTCAATCATATTAATAAATTTCAATAGGAAGTAATATTTTAGAGTTCTTTTATATATAAATGGGAGTCTTTTTATATCTCACCTCGTAATATAGTTCTGTTCTTGAGTTTGTGTTTCAATATGAATGCATATTACCTTCAGCTCATTCAGATTGTTAATTTTTTTTTATTTATCTGCTTCTCCATTGTTTCATGTTCCTAAGGTGTTCCTTCAATCTAATGTCCAGTTTCTTGATTTTTCTTATGTATATCTTTTCACAATCTCTTGGGACCAACTTGCTAGTCATGTCAAGGACTCAATCACTCTCATTATTTAAATCCAAATTAACTCATATCTTGAGATTCACACAATGTAAATACTAGCTGCAAAATAATTATATAATTTGTATATACGTATAACTATTTATGTAGTCAGCTGTCCTTACTTATTTTTTTCTATTCTATGTTTTGTTAGTATTAGCTAATATTAGACCACATCTACATTGTGCTTTGTTTTGTCTACATTTAAATAATATTTTAAAATTGTAATAAGTATTTAATTTTTGTATGATTTCATTATTCAGTGGTTGAGTGGAAGAGAATGCCCTATGGCCTTAACTCTGCCAGCTTAAATAAAGTATTATTACTATTATTATTATTATTATTATTACTACTTTATCTGGTGGGTGTCCACCGCTGTGGTCTCGAGGTTGCGTGCTGCCTTGTCACGCAGCGGGCCCGGGTTCGATCCCCGCTCGTGACAAGTTTCCTGGGTGAGGTTTTTTTCAGGGTTTTTCCTCACCTATGAGACAAATGTCAGGACACTTTAAGGCCAAAATGGTCCCTGAACATCATCTGGCCATCATTATCATCAATATCATATTCACCTTATTAGATTAAGTTTAGGTTTAAGGCCTCTCCTGGCGCATCATTTCACATCATATTAGGGCAGCGTAACACCGCCTTCCAGGCGCCCCAACCTCAGAAGTGGGTTACAATATGTCAATGCCAGGAGATATTATCTGAAATGTCCAATGACAAACAGTGGCATTGAACAAAAAAAAAACTTTATCTGGCACTTTCCTGATTTCTTTGCCTTCATGAATATTTTAATTTTTTGTTACTTTTGATTAGTTTATTAATAAATTACATGGGTGTGTAATTTGGTTGAGGAAAAATTGTTTTGAAGAGAAACTGATACACAAAGCAGTAGATAAATAATAAACCAAAAATTGATGAACGATAGTCCTTCAGATTGAAAAAGAAATTGAAAAGAAATTCACATATCATCGATGGGTACACAATAAATTCCAAATGATTTTTGACAAATTTTATTCAAATTAACGTCAAGAAATGATTACTGTTTAAATAAACTAATAAAAACTAACAAAAATGAGAAAATTGATGATGGCAAAAAGTAGGAATATACCAGTTAAAATGTGCTGATTGTGGTAAGATATACATAGGTTAAACAAACAGAAACTTGACCATTAGAATGAAGGAACATGTTAGAAATGTAAAAAACTTGAGAAATTTAAAAATCTGCAGTAGCTGCTCATGTTTGGACAGAAAGACGTAGAATCAATGTGAACACAAAATTTTTAAAACAGAAAATACAAATGAACTCACTTTTTGGTAGAAGATCTACATCCACAAAAAGAACATTAATAGAATCACGAATTTTGAAATTCCCAGGGAAAAGAATTTGATTTGTAAGTTCTTCAGTCAACCAAAAGATGAAAAGGGATTCGATAATGTACGCTTCAACCATCTGGAATCTATTTGCTAATGCTCAGTAAGTGCTGAAATTCATCATGAACTAAATGGAAAGAGAGCTAAGAATTATCTGGAATTTAGAAGAGAAGTGACTACAGCACTACTCAAATCACAACCAAGACTAAGTATGTAACTGGGACCTAAGGTGCAACTTTTTCTTTTAATTACAAAGACTGATGGACATTACCTAATTGAATCCAAAGAAAGGCAGACGTATTGAATGTAAGAGTAATTATCGTCTGTAATGTCATTATGTGGAAGAAATATACGTCTTCACCTTTTTCGTAAATATCATGGGTTGATGTATTGTTCCAAACAGTGCTAGAAATCTGTTAAGTTCCTTATCACAAAAATATTGTGCAGAATAAAATGTGTTTTTTTCATTATAACTAAACTGTAAAGAAAGCTACAATTTGAAATATTTTTAAGGTATACATTAAAAGTAAACTCTTTGACACGTAGTTGTGTGCATCATTTCTGCATCTGATGTTAAACATTCCAGTGACTAGAGGCCAGATGTGGGTTGGATCACTAAAAGGTCGGACTACTGAGGGTCGGATTAGTTAGAGTTTATGTACTGTAATCTTTACTTGAAAATTTACAACCGAAGAAAAACACTTTCACCTGGAACACTCTAGTAGATGACATTTTCCTATTCACACACAATACATACTTACATAAGATGGATCACGACACCAAAAATGTCATGGTATTGTGAATCAAACCTTTAGACTGTTAAAGTTTCAATCAAGAGGGAGAAGTTATAACATATTTTCGTCTTGGAGTTCGGAACTCCTAATTACTTAGTTAGATTTATTTGATTGTGTCTAAATGCCACAAAGGGTAGGGTGCATGTAAGTGAAGTTTCAGATGGTGTGAAAATCAAATATGTTAAAGAAAGGAGACATAGTGTAGATTTATATGTATTACAGACATATAATAAATCAAAATTATAAGCCAATATTTTATTTAGATGTGATCCTGCTTACTGATTGTCATTGTCCTGCTCTATCCGAGCCAATTCTCTTGTTTGAAAATGTTTTACAAGTTACATCTTTCCTAGGTCTTTCTCTTCTGTGGACATAACATTAAATGCTGGATAATATTTTGCAGTCTTTCTTTTTTTTTCGGGCATAAAAATCCTAAGATGTAATGTCTGAAATATTGCTGAAATTTAGATAGACACAGGTGATATGTTTTCCACTTCACACTTTGATTGTACATAATAGTTAAGATGAGACTAGAATCACGGTATCATTTAAAACTTTTCCCTACAATAAAGGGATTCTACTGCAGGATAGAAGTGTTCCCTTACATGAATTTCAAAATGTTTTGAAAGTTCGTTGTGAGGAATATAGCTCCCATGTTTTTCATTTACGATCACACTCTCTATATTCTTTTCACTAACATTTTTTTTTCTACTGCTTCAGTACAGATCAAAGAGGTGACAATTTTTTCGTTATTAACAGTGGTATGGTAATGACAGGAGCATATTTTCTTTCACTTTTAGTTATATTCTCACTATTTCAACCATTTGGTCTTCTTTCTACATGACTGGCAATAAATTGTCTTTAATAATCAGTATTTTCCATATTAACAAATTTTACGTACATCTAAACCTTGTTGTTCTTCACCCAATCCACATGTGCTTTGAAACTTACCTCTCTGAATACAGGATACTGGTAGAAACCTTTCTAATCGATGCTTATCAATGTACGCCTCACCTTACTTATTTTTCTTTCACATTATTATGATTCCATTCTTACATTTCCTTTTTTTAATGCCTGTTTCTAGATCATAATTCTGGTCCATGATTTCCAAATTTTCCCTATTGTTGTTTTGAATCTCAACATTTCCTTCAACAGTACCTTGTGAAGAAGTATTTTTTTCCCATGTTGTGGCGATGTTTTGAAGCAGCTAACTCTTTTCATGCCCGATGTCATAGTAACATTTTGAAGGATTGGTGTCCCAAAAAGAATTACTGGTTCAGGTTGGGATTTATTTTCGGTAGAGCCGGATTCTCTTCTAAGGGTCGAAAGTTGGTACACTGGATAGGAAAACACTTTAGAAATCACTAAAACTGTTTCCAGTAGAAATAACTTCACTTTTATTCACTTTGTAGGTTCCCAGCACATTAAATAAATGTACGTGGTATTATTCTTCACCGTCAATTAAAAATAAATTATTTTCTTTTCTTGAATAAATGATTATTCTTATATTAAATATTGCATTTTATCAGGAGATCTCTTATTGCTTCTATCTTTGTGGAATGTTATATGCAGAATGACTAGTATAATTCATTTATAATTTTAAAGAACATTATTACATCACAAGATGTTATATTTTAAATTTTATTGGTCAATAGCCAATTAAATACAAAGTTTAAATTTGATTTGTTAAATCAAAAAGTTAATTGTTTTAACAACCAATCAGAATTTAGTATACTTTCATTAAAAAATATGAAGTTAAGCAGGTGTTCTTATTACAGTTATAACAGAAAGCATTATAATTCTGACAACAATGACTTAAAACAATTTTTAAAAGCATTATTTAGAAAGACTTATGTAATACAATTTATTTAATTGTTACTGAGACATTTTTATTCAACAATGAATTATTTAGATGTTTTTCTTTATTTAAGTTATATTTAAATATTGCTTTTAAAATACAAGATTATTACCTTTAACTTTCATATTTATTATGATATTAAAATCCTGCTATAAAATGCCCCTGATGAGTTTTATTTTGTTTCCGCTAGGAAGAACAAAAGAAAAAGGATCATTCCCCAAGACATATTTAATTTAATCAAATTTTAAAGTAACTTATCTGCTTGGAATAGATATACATTTACTATACGTACAATGAAATTAACACTTTAAATATCTTCATTTTTTCCTGAAAGAGAAATACATTACATTGACAACAATGTCATACTTTTTTGTTATAGAACACTAAATATCAAAATAAGATTAGAAATATTGTTGCAACCATCAACTTTTTTTTCAATCTTACATACAATCTTCAAATTATTATAATTGCATATTGCTCAAGGTACAGTTCTAAGTAAAATCTTATCACCTATTTTTTCACAATATTCTGCTTCAACCTACCTCTGTTACATTCATATAATGTTTTCTTTTTAAGCAACATATTTTAACTTTTCCTCTACTAGATCTCACGCTACATATTTCAATTTTTTTTTCGCTTCACGCAACATATCTCAAATTTTTGTTTTACACTACATATCTCAACTTCTTCAATGAATCTCAGATTTTTCTTTTTTTTTTCCAAGCTACTTATCTCATCTTATTCATTGGATCTCATGCTACATATTTCAACTTCTTAATTAGGGGTTCAAATTTCAGAATCAAGTTGCCTGCTTGTTTTCTAATGCTAAGTGGAATCGGTCTGCTTTTGATCTTAATCGGTTCATGTTCTATGACCTTTAACGAGTATTCAAAACAATTGCACAATCCAGGCTTTTTTGAAAAAGAGTATCTATTCTTCATCAAAACATCATATAATCTATCTTTCTGTTGTTCAGAAATTCCATGTGTATTGGCTACCTTATCTCTTATCAGTTGGCAAAAATCGTCGTCCTCATCATCTACCATGCACACGAGAAGAGGAATTTCTTTATTTTCTATACAATCAGCACATTCCTAATCTACACACTTATATTTATCAATATTATTTAATAAATATTCAACTGTGGAATTATCACACAGGAATTCAAATTCATTATTATACACATGAATATCTTCATTCATGGTTTCTTGGGTCAAATCCCCATCTTTAATATTTCTATCACATTCTTCTACATTTATGTTTTCAATGAAAATGTGTTCCTCTTTTACCAAATTTTCTTGTCTACTAATATTCTGAATCTCCTCAAATTCTCTGGCAAATGGCACGACAATTCTATTATTTGTCTCGTTACTTAAAGACATATTATAATTCTCAAAGTCAATGATAGCTCTATACTGATCTAACATGTCGCATCCAATTAACATATCACATGATAAGTAAGGTGATATTAAACAAATAACTTTAAATTTAGTCGCACAGATATTTACTTCTAATAAACACTGAAGTCTAATAGGTAACTTCTTTCCAATAGCTAGGGTGCAGTATACCCCACAAATTCTTACTGTATTGATCTTATTTCCTCTAGAAATTAGGGTATTGTAAAATTTCTGATCAATTATTGTGTTAGAACATCCACTGTCTGCAATACCAATAATCTCCAATCCGCAAATATTTAATTTTAGCTTAGGTGGACGACCAATAATATTCATTTCTCTAGTACATGTTCTATCTAATTCTTCATTCTCCTTGGAAATGTTTATATTATTAATAATTCCTCCTTTATTACCATTATCATTATTAATGCTAACCATATCTGTTGGTTTAAATTTTGATAAAATTTCTACACGATCGAAGCTATTGTTGACCCCTAATTTTAGACAAGTTGAGATACGCAACGGAGTCCCTGACGTATCTAATTGGCATTTAAATTCTGAGGTATTCTATTCCCCTCAGCTTCAACCCTGTTGCTATCATTTGTTAACACAAGCTCAGAATTATTAATAGTATTAGAATTTATTCCAGTATCATTATGTCTGAATCCATTTTCACTTTGAGGTCTTGTATTATTTATACATTCTTGCCTAACAAAGTATCCTACTCTTTCGTTAATGTAAGAATATCTATTAGAATAACTATTAAGTCTATGTTTCCTTCTATGGGGTGATGTCCAATTTCTATCATTACCTTCACCAGAATTTTCTACATTCATAAAGTTAATTTCTCTCCTATCATTTCTATTCTGAAAATTTCCAGAATTATTTACAGTTCTGTCATTATAAGGTCTATTCCTATAATTATTTCCATTTGACATGCCTCTATTTGCTTGGGTGTTCCTATTCCTATTATAATTATCATTAAATTGTTTTTTCACATCTTTATTATGATCATCATAATTTTTCTTTTCATTATTCTCTGCCCCTACCCCAAGAAAAATTTTGTTGGAATTTTCTTGTCCATTCCAGTTAGCTCTCTTGTTTCTGACCTCAACCTCTCTTTTGTTTTCTAATAAAGATAACAACTCTAACATGTCTGAAATGTTTTGAGGTCTAGCAATAATCAAGTGATATTTAATTTCATCTGGGTAATGATGGGATATTAATGACAATAAAGATTTTTCATCAATAGGTGGTTGGAGAAGTGCAGCCATCCTTGCTTTTTCTAGAAAATACCCAAGGTAACTATGATCTATTTTAGGGTTATATTTACCACTGGTAATCTCTAACCTGGCTTTATTTTGTCTTTCATGACCCCAATAGTAATTCATAAAAGCACTTTTAAATGTATTATAATCCATTGAGTCATGACATGCTATTTTAAACCAAGATTCAGCCGAATCTTTTAATGACCTTTTCACAAACATCATTTTATAATTATCGCTAATGGATTTTAATTGAAAATATTCCTCCAACTCTGTAATGAAGTCAAGAGGACTTTGGCTAGAGTGATCTGAAAAACATGGTAAATTTATTTCTGACAATAAATTTGCCGGAATTTTAGAATTTTCCACAACATTTTGAGATTGACTGTCCATACTACATTCTTTTGATTTGTCAAACTTATTTTCACTTACACTAGTTGACTCTTTACTCTTATTCAAAATTAATTTATATTTATTTTCTAAATCTGTAACTTTTTCAGTCCAATTAGTATCTTTTCATTCACCACTTCTTCTAATTTTCCTACTACTTCTCTTTTTGAATTATTTATTTCTTTTTGAACCTTGCTTTCTAAATTTTCAATTGTACTTCCTAAATTTTCAACTGTACTTAATAAATTTTCAACTGTACTTAATAAATTTTGAACTGTACATCCTAAATTTTGAACTGTACTTCCTAAATTTATGAAGCTATTTTTACATGCATCATCGATTTGCACTATAGATTTTATTACATCATTTACTTTATCGTCTACTTGTTTAATTTCACTATCGTGTTTATTTTTAAAATCTAGTATATTTTGTTCTACCCTGATTTGATTTAGATTACATTCAATTTTTAATTGTTCAACTCTATCTTCTACCCTAACACCAAATATTTCAAATTTATCATTCAATTCTTCCCTAATTTTAGAATTATCATTTTTTAATTCGTCCATTTTCTGATTAATTTTAGAATTTTCACTTTTTAATTCCTTAAGTTCTTTATTATTACTATCCATTTTCTGACTAAGTTTAGAATTTTCACTTGATAATTCTTTAAGTTCTCTATCATTACTATTCATTTTCTGATTAAGTTCTACAAACATGGTCTTCATCATTATCATAACATCAATTCAAAACTTGACTATTATTATCATTATTAATATCACTACTGTTAGAAATATCAACACTTTGTCCCGAATTAACAGATTCAAATTCGCTTCTCGGCATATTACTGTCACTATTTACATTATTTTCTGTGTTCGTTGCCATTTCTACATTTCTTAAAATCACATAAGTGCACTTTAACTATTTCACTATTAAAATTTATATTTACTTACATTCGTCGCTGTGTACTAACTCCAATCTCGTGTATAGGCACCTGGTTTGATTTTCCTACGATATTTCTGGTTCCTTGATGTATTAGATTCTTGAAGTTCCAGAATGTACGATGAATCTAGTTGAATGATGGCGATTCAAGTTGTATGATGATTCAGGTCCCGCGTTGGAAGCGTCATTTTGAAGAAGTAATTCTTTTCCCAAGTTGTGGGCGATGTTTTGAAGCAGCTAACTCTCTTCATGCCCGATGTTGTTAGTAACATTATGAAGGATTGGTGTCCCAAAAAGAATTACTGGTTCAGGTTGGGTTTTATTTTCGGTAGAGTGGGATTCTGTTCTTAGGGTCGGAAGATGGTACACAGGATAGGAAAACACTTCAGAAATCATAAAAAAAATTTCTTGTAGAAATAATTTCACAATTATTCACTTTGTAAAGTTCCCAGCAGATTAAGTAAATGTAGGTGGTATTATTCTTCACCGTCAATTAAAATAAAATTCTTTTCTTTTCTTGAATCAACTATTCTTCTTGTATTAAATATCACATTTTATCAGGAGAACTCTTATTGCTTCTATGTTTGTTGAAAGTTGTATGCAGAATGGCCAGTGTAATTCTTTTTTATAATTTTAAAGAACATTATTACACATCACATGATGTTATATTTTTAATTTTATTGGTTAATAGCCCATTAAATACAAAGTTTAAATTTGATTTGTTAAATCAAAAAGTTAATTGTTTTCACATCCAATCAGAATTTAGTATACTTTCATTTAAAAATATGAAGTTAAGCAGGTGTTCTTATTACAGTTATAACAGAAAGCTTTATAATTCTGACAACAATGACTTAAAACAATTTTTAAAAGCATTATTTAGAAAGACTGTTATGTAATACAATTTCTTTAATTGTTACTGAGACGTTATTATTCAACAGTGAATTATTTAGATGTTTTCTTTATTTAAGTTATATTTAAATATTACTTTTAAAATACAAGATTATTAACTTTAACTTTCATATTTATTAAGATATTAAAACCCTGCTATACTTGACTATAACTTAATGATAGCTTGAATTCATCAGTTGAATTTTCTATATTCAATAATAAATCTTTCAAACTTTCAGATGGAGCTGATTCAGTTACAGATTTTGTAAATTTGAAAGGTTATGGTAATAATTTAATTTCAACTGAAACAAATTTGTACTTTCCCTCATTATATACATATTATTATAATAAAACATCATAATAATTTGGTGTGTTAATATTACTCTATTTATGAAATTCATTATTAAAATTAAAGTAAATTAATCTAAATAAGTATAAAGGATGGACCACAAATTAAGTCAGTGTCAGTAGGAACCAAAATATGCAGTGATACAAGCACAACCAAACTTTTTTGTAGGAACAAAGAAGGAGTACATGAAGTTTTTTGTCCCCTGCCTACTGCTGATTAGAATAAGTATATGGGTGGGTTTGATTACGGTACCTTGATCAACTTATGACAACTTACTCAATGGGTCAGAATTCAACAAGGTGATTGTTGAACCTTTTTTATTATTTCCTTGATTGCACAATTATGAATTAATTTATACTATACAAGGAAGCCATGAAGAAAAAGAAACAAAAACCACTTTCCCATCTCTTCTAGTAGATGAATTAATTGGAAATTTTACAAGCAAAATGTACTATGATAATGCAGCAGCAAAAATGTTTTGGAAGGAAGCGAAATAATCTCAATGGTCACCTAACTATTGAAAATACAACAAGTCTGTTTGATGTTGGAATATATTTACCAAGGGTAATAAAATTTATTGGCGATATGTGTAATGCAGCACAAAAATTAAGGTAAAAATAAATAATATGATTTGTGAAAAAAATGTAATGCTGCATTATGTAAATCATGTTTCAAGCCCTTATATAATTTTAATTTATGAGTTTATCAATCTATGGTTATATAATTGTCATTTTTTGTTTTATAATTTTTATATTTTATTTTTAATATTTACAAAAGTTAATTCATATTTCAAAGTAACATAGCCATATTGTGATTATATTAATGATTGGTATTTAATTGTACTCTAATTATTCAATGCTGAAACCATTTTATTATAATCTAGCATTTAAATTTTAGTGTATATACTGTTCATGAAACAATATGCATGGAGAAATTACATACTTATACATGTATTATACGGATTGTTAATAAAAATATATATTTAGTAACTACAATAAATATTCTTATTAAATAAGATTGTTAAAAGTGCTAATGTTATTCACAAATATTATTCAACATTATATTTCTTGTACAACTAAATGATTCTCAGTTAATAAAATCATATTATAAACCATGAGATATTTTTTTCTTAATGGGAATATAATATTGCAATGTCATTTCAGTAATAACTGTTGTACTAAACAATGTTTGGGATAATACATGTTTTTCACATTAAATGAGCAAAACAACACATAATTTGTATGTATTATTGTTTCATTGTTTTATTGTTATACAAAAAGGCAGAAAAATAATTTATTCAAATGCCCAGTCTTGTACCCTATAAAGGGTTTAAAGCAAGTATTTGCAAATCCATATTCTTTGCTTTGATTAATTTTTTTCTTCAGGTCAAATTCAGGCATCCCAAGTTACTGCCATTGCTGTAAAGTATAAAACTGCCCTCAACAGAAGATGGTCATGAAATCAAGTTATTGAAGAGAAAACTGCAGTGTAGTCTAGATGAAATATTTATTAGTCTTGAAATAAGAGAAAAGGTAGTTGATGTGTAAGAAAATGGTGAGATAGAAAAAACAGATTTCCTAAGTTGTGTCTTCATGTTACAAGAATTCCATAGAATATCTTGAAAAGCGGGCAAATAGTTATGATGTTGACAAAAAACGTGAATAAATACTTTTATGCTCTCTCCCATCATTATCTCAAATGCAGAATATTTTAGGAATTTTGTCTTCAAATACCTGTCAGAAAATTGTATAGGGTATTGAGATGGAAACAGTTTTATGTGACCAGTGGCTGTTTGAAGAAGTTACAGCCATAACAAATATTAATGATTGGAACTCGAAAAATGCCTGCATCTCACCAATAGGTTGACTTTTTCTAACATGAATCATGGAAATGTTACTTTTTATCTCATATTGAAAGCAGTACAAATAGTGTTGTATACTTCAACATCTTCAGAATAGTAGCAGCTTGTGGATTTGAAGTTAGGTGAAGAGCTACTACAAAAATTACTTGTTCACATGCTTGTCTTAATTATTATTAAACTCGCCTATTTCTTTCATATCAAATCGAAACTTTGATGCTTAAAGGCTGCAAATTTCTCAGTGACATCTTTATGGAATAGGTGTGTTTTCATTAACAGCTGTAGAAATTCTTCCTGAATTGTAATATTACCAATACCCAAAGAAGAGATTCTCTCCTCTGAAATTGCATTATTGAAGTATGTTTTAATGCACTTCAGAGAAGAAAAGCTTTTTTCCACAGAAGAGAAGAGGAGCATAACCATGGAAATTCCTTAAACCATAACCGTTTAGTACTAAGACTAACTGAACGTTTAACGTCTTTTGTCTACATACTTGTTGAAATTCAGTAGGATGCCCACAAATCAAAACTTCCTTTTTATCTTCATCTTTCCAAATTGAAAAAGGTGTTTTCAATAATGCACCTATCCATGATAAACAGGTTTCATATATAAACAATCACAATAATAGCCGAAGAGTGTGATACGAAAGAATTTCATACAAAAAGCCTTGAAACAGATCCATCTTCCATTTTCGCTACTTCACTTGGAGGATTTTTTATCGCAGTGGGTGACGTCACTGTTGTCATGGCTACCAGCAAGCTAAGCTCGGCCCCGGACGTCGAGAAGAGTGGAAAGCAAGAATCCTTTACCTGAGCGCTAGTCGTATTTGTGATAAGGAAAATAAAGTTTAAAAATAATTCTGGTAATAATAAGTTTGAGTAGACCAAGAAAGAGGTGGGAAGATAACATTAAGCAAGATTTGAGGGAAGTAGGAGATGCAGGGTATGATTGAAAAACATTAGCTCAGGATAGAGATGTATGGAGAGCTTATGTCCGTGCGGCCATGAACCTTCGGGTTCGATAGTGCCAATGAGTTAGTTAGTTATATGTTGAAGTGACACTTCACCCGAATAGCCGCCCCTGCTTTAGAAAGACATTATGAATAATGTCTCAACATCAGAAAAATGTTCCCACTCTTAAATCCATTTTGATTAATAGAACAAATGTTGTATACCAAATGTCATGAAATGTATAGTTACAACTCTAAAACAAAAATTGCTAAAAAAATAAGCAGTTCTGAGAAGTAATTCTAGAGTGAAGATAGAACATATTTATTTATTTATTACTCATCAGAATATCATAGATGTTTTAGGTCTTTTCTACAATTAAAATTGTTAGATATTCTAGTGTTATGTTCATGTATATCTGAATTTAGCTTCAAGACATTTAAATTTTGATGAATGAAGCAACAGATCCAAAAATGACTAGCAATATGTACAATTTGATGCATATTCATTTTAGTTTTGTTTTTATGCTTTTATATAAATTATGTTTGTAATTACAGGCTTTAAAAAAGTATGTGTCCTGTTTTATACTGTGAGAAATATGGTCATTTTTATATCGCATACTTCTAGTTTATGCATGACATATGTATATATTTGATGGTCCAATATTGTATAGCCTAATAATGGTCGTATGAAATTTATTTGTGCTTGTTTTATTTTGTGGTATCCCTTCTCATACATTTAATACCAGACATGTTTACTGTAGGTACATTCATTTAAATATTAGGTAATTTTTTATCATGTGCATTGGATGTGTAACAGATATACCAACGTCTCCAAGATAACAGAATTTTTGGTTATTTACTTTACAATTTATTTTATTATATTTTATTGGTTAAAACTAATACATTCAGCATTGTAAAAATTTAGAAATACGTGTTTTTTTGGCCTTTGAATAACGTCTTAAAAATTGTAATATTACAAAAACTTTATGATTTATTGCTACTTCTTTGGGGATTTCCGTTGCCTTTACATTGGCTATTCTGCGACTAGCTTACAATGAATTTCCACAATGATAATGGATGTGGAACGCTGTAAGATTACGATTTTATAAGGTAAAAACATGTGTTCCACGTTGTATTTTATTTTACAAAATTCTGTTTTTAATTTCGGTAACAGTCGAGTTCCCATTTCTTATTTTCTGTGTAAATAATCAAGCTAATATAAGGAAGAGAGAAAAATCGGGTGTGATATACTTAACGTCGCAAAAAATGTTCAATCTAATTGCTTATGCCTTATCCAAATAATTATATATTCAGCGATGAGGATCTATTCCACTTGGAAGGTATGTATATTGGTAATAATCTATCAGCTTAGAGCTACAAATCCTAATAACATTACAAAATCAAGGAATTAAAAAAAAAACATTGTAGTTCTAATTACTGAAAAAATATAAAAAAAAACGTTCACCGTAGAAGAAACTTGATCATTCAACAGCTGCTTAATATTAAAACATTTCTAAAAATCTGTAACTAGTGCTGTCATACTTCGGTTAGTAACCTATAGAAGTTACTGAATAGTTCACAGTTCGGGCTAGTTAATTTGTTGACTTTTTAAGTTCATTTGAATTAACAGTTTGTTTCCCAAAATGTGCAATATTTTATGTAAGGTGTATAGATATTTATGACAATAATATAGAAGCTGGGCTCCAATTAATAAAGCCGTTTTAACCAAATATATTATTCTAGGGTATGGGATTGCAAATGTCTTGATACCGTAATTTAAAAACATCAGAAAATGATGAATTTTAATAATTAGCAACCTGAAGAAGAGTGTGAGGTAAAACAAAAAGAAATGTTTAGAAGTGCACCTAGAAACAACTAAAATAACATGATACAAACATTATAGATCATTCATAGATAGTTATGCACTATAGTTAGAACAGGGTTTCCAACTTAATGTTATATGTTGGTTATGCTAGCTCAATTGTTGTCAATGTTATCGGGTGCTAATCTCCCGATCTAATTCATCTTAACAGTGTAGTAGTGTGAATGCTCATTAATGAAATACTGTAATATATTCCAAAAATCATTACTTAACAATGTAGGATGTAGTTCTGATATAGGGGATATTATGTGACATGTTTATCCACATAAATTCAAGTATAAAAACCAATTAGCCCAAAAATTGCTGTAGCAGTATATGAATAATAACCAGGACTGTAGGCCGATATGTGATTTTCCTCCCGAAAGAAATGCAATAATGCCTTAAAATGAAATGAGAAGTTAAGATAATCTAAAATAGACACATAAACACCCTACAGTGTGGAGGTATGTGACATGTACGCATGCTGAATTCTTCTGCTGGTGCAGAGATATGTACCATGTATACTTAGCTGTTTGCACTGATTTAAACTGTTGTTATGATCTTTGTGTTTACATTAACTATTTCCCTTCTATATAACTTTCATATAGAGACTTCAAAGTTTTATTAGTACATATTTTAATCAATGACAGCTCTATGTAACATGTAAAATTAATTTTTGATTAGCATTTCTTCTTGCAGCCCGACACTTTTTTATATTTATGTTAATAAAATAAAATAAAATAAAACTTAAAATGTTTTATATGATTTTCATATTTATTAAGATACAAATTCGTAACAACTGTTTCAGTACTTTGTACGTTCTTCAGACGAATTTTATCATGATTACAAATGAATATTGTTAATATATATAAACTCCAGTACATAACAACTGTAACTATGCAACTGAATGTAAACAAACAAACTTTAACAAACAATCTCTATTATAAATTTGAAAGAGGTGATTCATTTAAATCTAGTTGTGAATTTAACAGAATAGCAATAGACTGTTAAATTCACAATTAGATTTAAATAAATCGCCTCTTTTAAATTTATAATAGAGATTGTTTGTTTACATTCAGTTGCATAGTTACACTTGTTTATGTACTGGAGTTTATACAGTGTGATCCATATAAACGTGAACCATTATAACAGGCCATAATTTCTCTCTGAAAGCTTGTAGAAATGTGAAATTTATTTTAATGATCTCAGTGACTCAGAGAGAATTGACAACAATCGATCTTGGCAACAATCAATGTTATCTGTAGACTATATTGTTGATTTTGATGGAAATTACGAGCATTTTCATGGCATTGTAGACAGTCTTTAGTTTGCTGTCATAACACCAACATGTAATAATCACTTCGAGATGGAGCAACATTCCATACATCTAATGCATCCATGGCCCTTGTAACCAGTTTATTTGATAGTTAATTAATTTCAAGAGGTCTGTGACCCCCCCAGATCCCCTGACCTAACCTCACCGGATTTTTTCTTGTGAGGTTATCTAAAAAATGGAATGTCCGAGAATAGTCTCGGACAATTTATGATCTCAAGGAACCCATTCAAAATTAAATGAGCAACATTGGCAAGGGTACTCTCTATAGAACTTCACAGAATATGGTGAAACGAGTACAAATGTGTATAGTTTGCTAGTGAAGGTCACTTCCTACATTTGGTTTGAGAAGTAAACAGTGTAATGTAATCCCCCAGTTGTGTATTATATTCTCCCAAATTTGCATGTTTGTCCTATTATTGGACTTCAGGCCCCTAAAAATGGTTCAGGATTATATGTATTGCAATGTATATAATGACTAATTCATTTGTAAACATCATAAAATTTGTTTCAAGAAGGTACAAAGTACTGAAACAGCTATTACAAATTTGTATTTTAATAAATATGAAAATCATATCAAACTTTAAGTTATATTTTATTTTATTGACATAAAAATGAATTTTCATCAAATAAATGACAAATCAATCGATTATCATATATTTATAATTTCATGAAGAATTTCTGCATTTTACATGATTGTCAGCTTTAAACTGAAAGAACTAACTAAAATGTTATATTGGTGAATTAATGCTTCCTGTAGTTATTCATTTGTAATGCATTGTTCTTAGCTATGTTTTTTTTCTCTCAATATTTTGACTCAAACATAGTGTTGTTCCATAGGTTTTTGTAGAAATATAAAAATGTTTTTATGTTGGAGTAAGGGTTTATTTTGGCTGATTATTTTATTATTTCTTTATTCATATATTTTAAAATGTTATATATAAAGGAGTTTTAATTTATAGGTGTCCACTTCTAAAAAAATAGATATACTCTTTCCATGATTGTCTGTGATGTTTTCTAAGTTCTCTGTTAGCTATCACCCTCTTATGCTTATAATCTATTTCATTGTTTACAGATTTTGTTTGAAGGTATTTTCTATAGGCTTTGTTTTTGTTCTTAATGATCTCTTTAATTTCATCATCCCATGATCTTAAAATCTTTCTTTGTGTAAAAGACATATATTTTTATGCTTTCCATGGCTGCCTCTGATATTAGTTTTAATAATTTACCATTCTTTGTAAAGGTTTTCATCTTCAGGTGTTTCTATTATTTTTTGTTCGTCTTTTTTGGTAATGCCAATGTATACTGTCATCATAGTTTAATTTTATTTTGTAACGCATTTGTTCTTCTTTGGGAGGTTTTATTTTTGTTAGATGTAGCCAAGTTGGTGTATATCTCACTTTTGCTAAGGCCAAGTAATGGTTTGATCCAATGTCACTTCCTCTAAAGACTATGACATCTAAAAATAATTCAGATAATTTTTTGTTTGCTATAAAATAGTCTATGATTGAATTTGTTCCGCGTGCTGACCATGTGTACTTATTGATGTCCTTATGGTTATAAAACGAGTTCATAATTTTCATTTCATTGTATAATCTAAAATCTATTATTTTTTATTATTGATTTCGTACATCTCAATGATGGATAAATCATATTAGAAGAGAAAAATTATACGCTCAGACCGGGACTTGAACCCGGGACCCTTGGTTCTCTAGACCAAGTGCTCTACCAACTGAGCTACCTGAGCAAGTACCGATCTAAACGCAAATCTTTCTCTATATACATTGTAATTCCCATCCACCAAATGCTGTGAAGCCATGCTTCTATCTTGCAAATGGCGGCTCCTTTATTAAGAAGACATATTTGGGAATTATACATCACAGCCAGTACGGCTTTTTCCAAGTTTTTATTATTGATTTCGTACATCTCAATGATGGATAAATCATATTAGAAGAGAAAAAAATTTCTCTTCTAATATAAAATCTATTAGTTTTTCTCCATTATTGTACATAGTAGGTACCCCAAATTTTCCTATAATGTTTTTATTTCATTATTGCTTTTCTTCCATTTAAGTCTCCAGCTAATAATGTGTAATTTTTTTATTTATTTTATTCATACCTTCTTGTATCTGGGCATAAAATAATTCAGTTTCTTCAACTCTTCCTTCTTCTGGGGCATAAAGACTAAAGAAAGTTAGCTTGCGTCTTCCTATCTGTATTTGTTCTTCTAATACTCTTTCATTCCAACATGTATAATGTGTTTTTTTGTTTTTTATTTACATATGAACCCAAATCATTACACCGGCCTGTGCTCTTGTCGTCTTATTTACACCATTGTATATGAATATGCAATTTTTTGTTTCAATTATGCCTCTTAATTTATTTTTTGCCTCCGTTGTTGCTGCTATTGTAATTTGTTTGTTATTCAATATTATTTCATCTTTTTTTTTGTGATTGATTCCTCTAACATTCCATGTAGCATATGTGTACATAAATGTTTTTCAGCCTCATTTCACCAGTGACTAGCTTTGAGTTCTCTTCAAATTATCTGTTCTTATACTGCTTTTCTGAGGCTCAAAGTAAGCCAGTTTTCTCTAAGATAGATTCCTATATCCTTGTTGTTAGGTAGTCTTGCAATGCAGCATTTCCTCTGCTTTTGATGAAACAGTTATACCGCTGTGACTCGGTCGCCCATTCCTTATTAGCAGAAACAGGGTGGACCACGAGAAGTTGAGGACGGCATTTGTAAAATACTTGTTATAACCTTACTATACTCTAAGTGAAACGGGATTCGTGAACTTGGAAATAAATTCTACTACTAATGAAAAATATTTCAAATGTTCTCTTTGTAAGTAGTCAAACCTTAATAAATATTTACTTAGGCATAGCAAGGAGAAATAATTCAAATTATTGGTTTATAATAAGTCATTTAGCTCGGCGAATTCATCATAAAACATATGTGCTCTCGCTCTTCAGAACTGTTGAATGCTGACAAGAATTCATTCACAGACACTGTAGTATCAGAAGAAAAGTTCTCCATCAATGACTTCACAGCTTCGAAGTGCTTACTGTACAAAATTAGAGCTTCAATTCATGTTGCCCATCTTGTTTTCACTGTCTCCGGAGGCAGAGTGCATCACATAGTCGCTACTTGTAGAGTTCTACACAATAAGAACATTTCAAGTAAACTTTCATCGTTGCTGACGTCAGTATATTTAATGTCTAACTGTCACTCGTTGCAATGCATGAGTTGTAGCCTACATTTAATGGTGTATGTGATTTCAACACGTATGGAGCTGCATCTGTGTACATAGTAGGACCCTGTCTTATATTACGCTGTCTAGCATTAGTACCTTGAGTTCATCGTTAATGAATCTAGCATTTGTTGAACTATTTGTTACCTAAAAAGGTTTACAATGAATTAAATAATATTTTCAATCAGGCTCAGAGTCCAACTTGCCCACAATTGGATTAGTTATGAAACAGACTGCAGCATCTGTTGTCTCATCAGCAGAAATACACACAGGTGATTTGCCTATGTCAGCCCTGATATTTTCTAAAATTTTAACATAGTAAGAATCCAAGTAATTCTTCCTGAGAGTTGACTCGTTTGAATGCTGCAGTTGCAGTATTTTTGCAAGAAATGTTTGAATTCAAGTGCATGAAGTTTGTTACAGGGTATGTGCCCTGCAACCAATGCCGTGCACAGTTCTTTATAAAATTCACCATTAGATGATGTAGGCTGCCCCTGCAACTGTGTAAGTAGTACCTGTTTCTATGAATAAACACGTTGTTTAATCCCAGAATGTAGATTAATTCGTAAATGATGTTCAATTTGAAATTCCTTCGAACACCCTATATGTATATCAAAAGTTTGGCGGAAAACAGTTTTACCATCAGTGTTAAAGCACGGTCAATACAAATCGATGTTTTCAGCTTTGATGACAACGAAGACGCAACCGTTGTCATGGTTAACGTAAATTCGACTGACTCTTACAAATTCTGAAGTGTTTGCGAATAAGAAAAAACATCGTTTAAAACGAGTCATTGTTGGCCGCATCAAACTCGTGCTATTTAACTTTGAATGTAACAGAAATGCATGGGATTGACGACGAAGTATTGAAAGCACTATAATAAAAAGTTTTCCCCTTTCTTGGTATTTAACAAAAAATAATTGGATTGTCGAAAATGTATAATAATTCCGAAACAAGTACAGGTATGTGCTGTTGTGTGAAATATGCAGTATACCTCAAAATGTATAATTTAAAACTTTGAAATAAAAGTCCTTTCTTTGTTAGTTATTCTCATTACACACTTTATATTAGCTTGACCTGTATCTATCTATCTATATATCTATCTATCTATGTAACTGAATCTTTCAACGCGTTTTTCACCCACTTAAAATAATTGGATCGACTTGAAATTTTGTATACATGTAAAGGACCCGTGACAATACAATAATTTCATATTTATTTTCTAAAATCCTGGCCAGAATCATCAGAAAATAAAAAAAAGTTTCTTTGTATCCATGTAACGGAATTTTTTAACACGATTTTCACCCACTTAGAAACATTGGATCGACTTGAAACTTTGTACACTTGTAAAGGAACCCGTGGCAATACAATAATTTCATATTTATTTTCTAAAATCCTGGCCAGAATCATCAGAAAATAAAAAAAAAGTATCTTTGTATTCATGTAACGGAATCTTTGAACACGATTTTCACCCACTTAGAGACATTGGATCGACTTGAAACTTTGTATACTTGTAAAGGACCCGTGACACTACAATAATTTTATATTTTATTTCTAAATTCCTGGCCAGAATCATCAGAAAATCAAAAAAATTAAAACTGGTATAATAGGTTACGGACTTGTCGACTTTTTAGTCAATCGTTGTAACAGCTCAGTTGGTAGAGCGGTGAAATAGTGGTATATAATTTCAGTTATCCATAGGTTGCTGGTTCGAATCCGGCTGGGGCTGATTTTTTTTAGAAGAGTAATACTTTTAGCTCATACTACAATAGTATGGAATTTAAAGATATTTACATTCTTATCTTATTCTGTAAAATATTAAAACTAAAAAATAAAAAAAATAAATAATAGTTTTAAAAAACTAAAACAGCACGTTTTATTAGAAACCCAACTCAAAAATGAAAAATAAATTTAATTTCCAACACGTTTGGGATAAAATTAAAGTGGTCAACAAAAAAATCATCTCCAACACATATAGAATAAAACTAGAGTTATCAACAAAAACAAAATAATTTTACCATCAAAAGCGTGGGATGCTTTTTATGATTTTTACATGTTCTTCTTAGAGACTTTACTTTTACCAATATCTGTTTATTATCAAATATATTAATTGATACAGAGCACCCCACGCTTTTGATGGTAAAATTATTTTCTTTTTGTTGATAATTCTAGTTTTATTCTATATGTGTTGCAGATGATTTTTTTGTTGACCACTTTAAATTTATCCCAAGCGTGTTGGAAATTAAAATTATTTTTCATTTTTGAGTTCGTTTTTCTAATAAAGCGTGCTGTTTTAGTTTTTTAAAACTATTATTTATTTTAGACTTTTTATAACTGTGTATACAGGAACGGAACATGCAATTACATAAAATCCGGGCTCCGGCTCTAATCATTAGTATGGTCTAGGTCTATTGATCCATATATAATCTTTACAAATATAAAAATAATAAATGTTTCGTCATAAATGGGTTAAATAGTAAATATGGAAGATATATATTAGCAATTGTCCCTACAGAATAGCCAACTTATGAAAAAACACGCTACAGAAAATTAAGGTCGCCAAGACCTACTTAATGTATCACTCCAAACCTAACCTCAATAAACATGTTGGCATTTGGCTATAGTGCATACATAGATTAATAAGTTGGCAAATATATCGCGAGCACGAATTGTAACTTAAATTCATACGTAAGTGTCGATATAGGCAGTAATCTCTCTCTGCGTTGCAATTTTCATAGACTAACTTGCATTGTAGAGCCGAACACTTTTTAAAGAGTTGCCCGATAATCTTCTCATATTGTTTTTTTTAAATAATTACTTAGTTAATCCAGTTAATAACAAGAAACTTTCAGTCACTTGAGTAACCGGTCACCTATTAGAGTAATAATTCCCGAGTTTCCGCGTGTCACCTAGCGGCGCACTTTGCAATCCGCTGTCGTTTCAAAAATTCACTTAATACATTGGTAGATATAGAAATATCTTGAAGATATAAACAGAAAAGTGTGATTTTAGTATCGGCGGCAACACTGTTTGCTTTGGCCTATCTCTGAATTGTCTACTCTCTACATGACCTGTATTTTGTTTAATTGTGATGTCTGATGCAAAAATGGAACAAAAGTATCTGGCGAACATAGAATGTAAGTCAATGCCAAACAAATGTTCAATTCTCAGAAATATCTACGAAAACAATCTAAACATTTAAATGTTTTACTGTTCTGTCATTCTGTTAAGTAAACATAACACGTGAGATACATTATGTGAACGGCATAATTATAACATTAAATCTGGCACATGCGCTGCGTGTATCGTGTTAATGTGTAGATCGTCCAGTAAATAATCATCATGCTGAAGAGTAGAGGTGGTGTACATTATATTTCTCTTCCATGGTTGCGTGTAGGGTAAACACTAACTCTCCAAACAGTAAACAGAAGAACTAGAACACGCCACATATGACTTTAAAGAAAATAAAAATAAAAACATGTGTTAACTATCTGCAACACAAACAGTACTCTCACCACAACAGTAAATATAATAGTACATTACGATGCGAGGTTGAGAAGTGGTTTTTACAGAATGCAATAGCGGGTTCGTGTTCGATCCAAGGTCGGCAGTTGTTTTCTGGGAAGGTTTATTTTGGAGATTTTCTCATCTGTAACCGCACATTGGAAACCATCAATGCTCCGTAGTCCCCGACACTATTTAGTGTTTATAATTATCACATTTTTGCGAGAGTGAATACTCCTCATGCGGAGAAACCCTTCTTGTGGTCAGTACTTTAAACATTATGTACACTTAGCGACAAAAAGAATGGGCCGACTCTTGATTTAAGTTCCAACGCGCGATTCACACGAGTAAATTAATTGCACAGTAGATCTACAATACGTTTTCCTTCTTCCTTTGAAGACTATTCTTTCAAGCGCAATTAGCCAGCGTACGCTTAGCTCAGTGCTTAGTGGCTGGATTCGTATGCAAAATGTCATAGGTTCGATTACCGATGAGGTTAAATTATTTAATTGTTAAAATGCTTTCTATTTCATTCTGCCTGTCCATTTTTAAAGAAAGATGTACTAACTATTTGGAAGTATTACTATTTTTTTTTATTTATTCATTTATTTATAAACAGGTTTACAGTGTAATAAAACATCTTCCTGTGCCCAAAGCTTTTTAAATTTTTATCTTCTTTCTCCATTCTTCTCTATCTCCACATTCCAATTCTTCCAGACCTACCTCCCTCATATCTCTTCTTACATCATCCATGAATTTAAATCTAGCTGGACCTCTCTTTCCTCTCCCAGATGGAATCCATTCCAAAGCTTGTCTGGGAAATCTTTTCTTTGGTATCCTACGTGTTTAACCATACCATTCCAGTGACTGTATCTCACAAAATCTAATATTGAATTTTGGACTTTCATTTGTTGTCTGATAATTGTATTTCTGACTTTTTTCAATTTAGAATGTCTAGTTGAGCGTCTAGAACTATCCATTTGACTAGACATAAGCTTTAAACTCAAATTTTTATTCAGTTGCCAAGTTTCTGCACCGTAACTGGTCTTCAAGTATCGGTCTAAATCTGAATCCTAACAAGTCACAAGTAATTCTAATGGGACAACAAAGACTGCTTACAACCTTTGACATATCAACACTTCCAAACATTACTATAAATAATATAATTATCCCTTATTCTTCTTCAGTAATAGATCTTGGACTACATCTAGACGCAAATTTAACCTGGCAAACACAAGTGAAACACATATGTAAAAAGACTTTCTCCATCTTACATTATCTTAGACGTTTAAAGAATTTTCTACCAGTTTCGTTAAAACAAAACCTTGTGCAGAATCTTGTGTTATCACACTTCGATTATTGTGACATTATATATAATGATCTAAACTATGACTTGTCGCAGAGACTGCAGCGTGTTCATAATGCTTGCGTTCGATTCATTTTCAATATCCGCCGTTATGACCATATTTCCGAACACTTTAATAACCTCTCTTGGCTCCGTCTTACTGACAGACGTAAATTGCACTCTCTTTCACTACTTTTCAAGCTTCTGAATTCCTACATCCCTACTTATCTGGCGTCCAGATTTGAGAAGTTATCCTCTTACCACAATATTGACACTAGGTCACAAGATAGCAGTCTGCTAACAATTCCTCTTCATAGCACATCCTCCTATTCTACTTCCTTCACAGTAGCCTCTGCCCGCTCCTGGAATCTCCTTCCTCAAGATATCAGGGGTTGCCGCACACTTGATACCTTTAAGCTTATACAGTTACTTGTTGTCTAATAATTAATATTTCTCTATTTATTTAATTTTATATTATGTCATTAATCTTTTCCCCGTTTTTTATATATCTTGTACATATTATATATTTAATTCGTTAAATTTAGAGTAAATCAAATTACATTATAAATATTAATTGTATTGTATTCATAACTTGTAATCGTTTATATATATTTATTGTAATTTAGATTTAAGACTATTTTTTTGTTATTATTATTATTATTATGTTAGCGTGCTTAGAATTATGGAGTTATAAATTTCTAATTTGGTATCCATTCATATGTTCTTATCCCACAAACTGCCGTTTAACATTGTAATTAGTGATCTGCCTTTTTGAATTCTATATTTTGTCATTTTCTTGGGTACATTTTGAGTTAATTTTGATCCCCAGTTAATTTCATTCGTCACATCCTTTGATACATCCCATTATTATTATTATTATTATTATTATTATTATTATTATTGTTATTATTATTATTATTATTATTATTATTATTATTATCATCATTGTTATTATTGATGGTGGACAATAATAATACTAATAATAATATTATTTTTTTATTATTATTGTCCATCATCTATGGGCTATTATTATGCTGGACTTGACATATTTAAACTAAGTATATTAATTGAAGGGTGCAACTTTTTCCTCACTCATACGTAATAAGTAAATAAACACACAAATATATGAAGCTATATTTTCATTACATACATTTATAGCATTGTTACTGAAACATGGTACCACACACACAATAAATTTTATCCCGGCAGATAAATCGTGTTATAGAGTTTACGAAGGCAAGAGGTAGACTACGTGGCATGAATTAAATGTTATAGGATGCATTTTGAGAAAATACAAACGAATAAAAAAACATTGTTGAATGAATCGAACACTGACTTTCATGCATATTTCATCTTCTTGTAAGTGGTTTAACGATCTACGCTATTCGAACGTCAAATACTAGTTGTCTTGTACTTTTGCACTATGAACGAGAGTTTAACTTTACTTAAAATGTCGCAATATGAGTAATGTTGAATTTGTCGAACGCTAGTAAATATCTAGAAACATGCCTCCTTCACTGTTCTTTAACTATTTAAGACGATTAAAACCAAATACAGTGTATGTAAAACATTTAACAGTGCGTTACCTGGTGAATCACAGCTTTAGCTTTTCGATCATGCGCAGTGGGCCATAACAGGGACACTGCTTTTTGAAGCGGCTCATTCTTTATGTCGCTCAGTGTACGTGTCACTGTGAGGCCCAAGTCCAAGTAGCTGAAAAGTACAGGTTAAGCTGGCAAGTAAAACACGAACTAATCTAAAGAAAATATTTGAAACGTTGAATTGAATACTATATAAAAATTCAGGAAGCATAGATAAGAATGTTGAGTGCTTAGTGGTAAAATAGTAAATTATAAAATGATACCTGGTAAATTAGTCGTCCTCAATCAAATAGTTTTTTTTTTTTAGTTGAGGACGACTGATTTTTCAGGTACTAATTTTAATAATTTAATATTTTATTACATAACCTCAACGGTGCTTTAAAATGAATTTTAAGGGCAGCCAGTACTTACTTGGGTTAAAAAATCGATTTTCTTTTTCTTAAAAAATCCAGGAAGGTCTATTTTATCGATTTGTAATATCATTCTGTCGATTTTCGACATTTAAACCCAAACAAATAATTTTAAGAAATTACGTCTGTATGTTCAACTAACATGCACATTTTTGTCTTTTACATTTTGTCGTAACTTATATATATATATGGTATGATAAGAAAATTAAATGCCTGGACGGGATTCGAACCCGGATCTCTGAGTCTGTACCTCAGTGTGATATCCATTACACTACCAGGCGAATCCAATTCAAACACTTATTTTTCTTATATATGTATTATACTATCCATTATTACTAGATGTCGCGAGAACACTGTCTTCACTGCCATCTAGTAGCTGACTATATCAAGTAAGCAAATTAAAGAGAATATTTATTTTACTTTATAGCAGTGACGCTTTATCGATGTTATAATTAAATCTTTAACATTGAGCAATGCAAGCTTAATATGGTATGATAATATATATATATATATTATCACTTTTCTCTGATACTATAAAATATATAAAAAAAAATTGGTATGGATATGCAGTTTATAGAGCTCTGTAATAAGGTAAATTTACTTTTGCGATATTGATAGTGTTTGAAATTAAAAGAAAATATGTGCAAAATAAAAAAAACAATTTTTGGTCTTTGAATTTTTAAAAAATAAATTACAATCCATATATGAACACAAGAGAACCTTATTATTCTCAAATGAACTATGGACAATAACATACTATATTTTGGAAACATTTGGATAACTAGTTTTTGAGATAATTGTGCCAAGACAATACTTTTAAGAAGTTGGGTTTTTTATTTTCATTTTTTTTATTTTTAATTATTCATGAAGAAATAAGTCTAAAAAGTTAACCAGAGTGTCATTATGTTGAGGAAGACTTGTTTCATTAGTGACATAATTTTCATGCACATAACTTGGGAAAAAGCTCAAACAAATTATTTTTGTATGTTGCATATTTTAAAATCAAATTGTAAGGAAATTAGTACCGGGTGCCCTTAAAAGTTTTGATACGTAATGGTACTTTAATCGTTACTTCAAGTTTGTTGCAGTTAATATATTGTAATATTTATTTAAAAATTTGAACATTTCTATGTTGATTAAAACTCGCGGCTTTACCATGCGTATACCGTTAAGATGTTGCAGCTCTCGCGTTGTTCATGTTGAGACGTCTGCAGTAGAATGTGATGTTGTGACCTGGGCCCTACCTGCTCGTTACTTGATAATTGTAACGTATTCTGTCTGTACATCCCCCGTGGTTCAAGGGAATTACTTAGCCAAGGCTAATTTACTTTCGGCTAATAGTATATAGATTGCAAGAAGTTAACTCATACCCTCTAAGAGACGCTTAGTAGCCAACGCTATGCTGATTAAGTTTTGTTCGGAGTTTGCAATTAAACTAGAGGGGTTTACGAGCCTCCCTTCCATTTTCGCATCTCAAAAAATGCATTGACCCCGACTGAGTTTGAATTCGCCACACTAAATACCAGAAGCAAAAACCTTAGCGCGTGGAATCCTGAGCTTCTTTCACAACATGATATGAGAACTAGGTGTAATTTCAAAACAAACAAATATTATATTACGATGCGAGATTGGGAAGTGGATTTTACAGAATTGAGGAAAATGTTTAAAAACCGAGCGATAGCGAGGTTTTTAATTTCTGAGAATTGTAAAACACTTCTCAAACGTGCGTTGTACATTATTTTTTTGCACGATGATATCTTCAAAAATAATAAACAATAGTAAAATAGTAACTTCCGTCCATAATAATTCTGTCCTAAGGCAGGTCTTTCACTGCAATCATAGCATTTTCATGCTATGCTTGCAGCTTTACTAGGGAATTGTAGGTGTGGTAGCTTCCCGTTGCTTTCCACACCGGTGAAGGATGATAAAGATGATGATGATGATGGCCATATGATATCGGGGACCGTTTGGGCCTTAAAGTTTCCCTGACATTTGTCTTACAGGTGAGGGAAAACCCCGATAAAAACCTCACCCAGAAAAACTGCCCCGACCGGGGATCGAACCCGGGCCCGCTGCGTGACAAGGCAGCACGCTACCTCAAGACCACAGCGGTGGACAATAATAATAATGGATAACACTGTACACTGATTTAAATGTATTCCTTCGTACTGATATCACAATCGGCGATGGTGTTTATCGTGGGTTTGCTATCGGTCGCGAGAAGCGTTACGCCTTATTCAAGCTCACTCGTGGACACTCTTTATCTTGAGATTAATAAAATTAATATTTAGGTTCAGAAACTCGAAATACTTTCGTGAAAATTCTAAGACCTTAAATTCCAGTTACCACTGGTGACCGCGCTGCCAGTGTTGGTTGAAGACGTGGGCAAGGCCCGAACGCAGGCACAACTGTCTGAGGTTCGTCTCCCTCGTCCATTTCGTAAACTAGGTTTTCCCACTACATCGACCTCGTGGACCTTAGATCAGCGCTTAGGCACACGTAAGAAATAACATGATTGGTTAATGTATCCTCATAGTATAATCTGAGAAGGGGTTATAAATTTGTTATTGGTCATTTTGTCGTCGGAGGTTGTGCCCTATCCATGCCGGCTTCACTTACAGTCGGGACACAAGTTTGTTATTTAGGCCACTGGGTTTTTCCAGGTCATTTCACTTTACTTCTAGTAGGCCCTAACGCTGGAGTTTTCTCTTTTTCCACACTTTTTACTAACGTTGTTTGTCCCGAGTTGAGATCCCCGCTCATAAATTCTGTTATTGTATTCTGGCTGTCTGCGTAAGCTTTTGCCTCACAAAGGATTGCCAGTTAAACCCTGAGAATAAAGGATTTTGTCAAGATTCTAATTCTTTGTGTATGTGTCAGTCGCTTCCGCCTCTTCACAAGAGAAAGGGTTGCATTACCTGAGTTCCCCCTGCCTTTTTAATGACTTGTCATTTAGTTCCCATTAATGCTAATTTCGTTGGATCATTTTATTTGCAATTTATCATTTCATGTTCTACTCGCTTTCCTGATTAATTCAAGTATACTTATGACCTATGTCTGACAACTGCTTCCTTCAATAGCCTTTGTGATTGTTTACGGTTTTAATTTCCTGGCATTGGGATTTATCAATTTACTCAGTTACTCTGCGCAAAGGAGGCTGAGTGAATGACTGGGTACAACCACTATATTGTGCCACTGATTATATCACTTGTCCAATCGTTAGCTTGTACCAACAGTGGAAGGAGACACTTTTCCCCTCTTCAGAAATAGCGCTATTGCTTCCCCTCACCGGCTAAAAAGTTAACGCGGTCGAGTAATACAGGACGAATAAAGAAATGCAACTTAATACAACTAAAGGTAAACATTTGTGTACGAACCCGTATTAAATTCCAAGTTCTCCAGTTTTAAGCGCTACTCGTTCAACTCCAGGAGCAGGCACAAATCCATCTCTCTTTAAATCCCCGCTTACCATAATCACTGAACATGTATTCACATTACAACGGGGCTGTTTCTGCCAGTAATTACTTGAGATTGGCTGCCGGAGTACATTAATTTCAATATTAAATGTATATTAAACTGCTACAGCACGAAGTAAAACACTTCAAAATGTCTTCTTGTTAGATGCAACCGTACTCTAATGTGGAGATGTTCACTATTACGTAGACAGGGGGGTTAAAGAGAAGTGTGTGTCTATCCCTGCAGTTGACCGAATATTAAAACCACCATGGCGAAATGCTATAGATGTTAGGTTCAAATCCCGTTTCAGAAAGGATATTTTTACTCCAGCTGTACTAACTATTGCTTGTGGATGGCTTGTCTTAGTTTGCGTATATTAATTTCTTAATTTGATCCAATTATAACTTCGTCATTTATTGTTATGTCTATTTCATATTTATGGGCGATTTGGTCATCTTACATCACTTTAGTGTGTGTATATGTTGACAACAATTTGTACATTTATTTATTTTATGTTCTAGCATAACTCTGAAAGTTATCGAGAAAATTTGGAACATATACAAGTTACAACCTTGGAATTATACTGTATGCGAACGATATCCCGGCAGTGAGGTTAGAGGAAGTGACATGTAAAATGAATAAAAACCACCAATATTACTTTCGAATCCACAGTTTGCAATCCCGCCGAAATGAATAGGACTGCACGCCTTATTAGTATTTTGAAACATTTATCGGTTATGTAAATAATTTGGCCAGCCTTGTTTCTTCATATTTTAATTGACTATGTTGTTGACTTGGGCGTGTGTGTTCAAGGTTCAAACTGCGCTGAAGCGATTGACATTTTCTCATTAAATATGTACGTTAATGTGTTGCTAGGCAACGCTTGTGTCGTGTGTGATTCAATCAGTGAATTATGAACGATAACGTAAAAATACTACAATTACATACTGTATTGTCATTTATATGACTTTCATTTATTTCATTAATGTACAGGACTGGGACAATACTCACCAGTCGAACATTCTAATACGTTGTTATGAAACATGAATATTATATTTGAGTGGCTCATTTTCAAAACCGCTCTTGTTCACATTCCTACCAAAGTTGATTCACGGCGTGTTTACGTTCTTACTAGATTACTCCATGCACCAGTATTACCACTTGGTTTCGGAACGTGTGCTATTTTAATAGAACTAACTCTTGTTTACAGCAAAATAGCGACCTTAGTTTACTCCCCATAAATTTATAAATAGACAAGACACGTTTTGAAAATGTCCTCTTCATTTTAACTTTTTTTTTTCAGCGACACATGAGTCACGGTTTTAATTTGATTTAGCGTCCGTTACAAAAGTTATTCATTACTGACGCTCCTTAGTTTTGTTTTGTTTCAATAACACATTTCCCTACTTCAATCTGGACATGATCTGGCCATTGAAACCGTATTTTTACAGTTATTCTTTTTACATCATTGCATCTATTATTACGAAAAAATGTGTCCAACGCTATGATCTCCGGATTACATCTCAGCGTTCGAAGAACAGGGCTTAGATTCGACACCCAGTCTGGAAAATATTCCTGAGTTAGAATAATTGCTATTTTTTCCTAAATTGTAAGAAAAATATTGGAAAATGTTAAGATCCAAAATGCCTAGGGGGAAAAAAAGGTCATTATAATCGCCCTATCGTACTCTCCTTATTTAAGATTATTACATGAGTGTTTGCTATATTTCTTCTTATATGTTTTTGTTGTCAAGGAGGTGGCACTGGCATTTAGGTATTGGTTTATCTCTGTGAGTGAGAAGAGCATGTTTGTGATACAGAGTTAAAAATACTCCAAAGTTTCTGTCAATATAATTCCCGTGCGGAACGTAATAACACTTGAGGAATAGGAAGAATTATAAAAATTGTACTTGCTTTAGATTTTTTCATTGCGATTGAATGATGTATTTCCTTCCGGAGAGAGGTTTGTTTATGTTTTATTATTATGAATCCGATAGTTTTTTTTACTTCATAAATAACATACATTTTTGTTAGTCGTGTAAATTCTCATGCACACGCATGGGGTGAAAGTTAGCTGTAATTTAGAACAGCCATCAGTGAAATTGTTTAATTTTAAATTGATATAACCTGCAATCTATACTCTAATATTATGTTGTACTACATAAATATTAATTATATGCATAGGTTTGCCCTTGTGTAAGTACACAATTATATTAACATGCGAGGGAAAATTAATGATTGCAGTTTTAACAAAACATTTAACACTTGAAAAAAACAGTAAACAAATAAGATGAACTAGAAATAGTCAGTGGAGGTACCCATGTATCAGACTTTTTCCTCTCGCACTAGAATTGAATGTTCCGCATGTTGTGTTGCTCTTTTGTTCGTGGACACACTCAAATCTCCCAGAAGATAATGCCTGTATTCTTTCCTTCTTCTATACCATTTATTGAACTTAGAATATTCCTGAGCGTAGACAAAGTTGAACGGTGGCTTATAATATGTTCTTTAACAACTTTAAGACCAAGTATTCTTTCAGATATGCTCTACGGATGATAAGTCTCTGTATATTAGTGCACTTTGATCTGGAAATTACTTTTAGGATAATGACTTTAATATTCAAATGACGAAAAAATACATTAAGTTGTCATCGTATGGATTTAATAGACAAAATATAGGTACACAGAGATCATTCTTAACACATATTCGTGCTCTGTTACATTATAGAACGCAGCATTTTTTTAAAATCTCGGTCAGTTACAGGTCGTACTGCATTCTAGAAGCAACAAATACAATCGCATTGGAACATATGATGTTAGTGTTAGTCTGTCCTGAAAAGAAAATGTACAAGAAAATTTATTGGGGTTTTCTTTTTAACACTTTTAAGGGAATACTCTCTTTGGTAATTCTTACTGTTCTAATGCATGTCAAATTACAATTATTATCTTGGAAAAGGAATACTTATAAACACGTTATCAAACGTTAAGCTCTACCATTTCTTTTATCGGTACAATCAACTGTTTCAGATGAACCATTTGGGTTGGGCATAAGGTCCATCTGGTTGACGACCGCAGTAAATTCCAAAGTTAAGGACATAAACTTGCGATAATCAGTAAGAACAAATCATTTAATATCATATTTGGTTTACTTACTGTTGATATACAGGGTCATTCAAGAAGAAGGAAAAGACTTCAAACATTTATTTCTTCCAAACTACGAAACATAGAAACACAATTCCAACGTTCGTGGATAGATAAAAGTTCAAATTTCACTATTTTATGCATTCAATATGAGCACCATTTGTCACAAGACAATATCAAAACGGTGGCTCATTTAGTGTCACACGATTCAGTTTGTCTCTAGTTACCAAATTCACAGCTTCAACAATTCGATGTCACAGATTTTCAAGTGTTAGGCATAGGGGGTAGAAAGACGGTCTTGTACGTAAAACCCACATAAAATCACACGAGGTTAGGTGTGGTGACCTGGGAGGCCACCGGCGATTAAATTTATCTGCTCCGCCTCTTCCAATCCAACGTCCTGGAACGGTGTTATTCAGGTAACGTCGCATCGGACGTGGTTAGAGAAATGGGGCCGTGATCGGAACTTTTCTCTTTCCAGGAATGTTGGAACTGTATTTCTATTTTTTTTTGTAGTTTGGAAGAAATAAATATTTGAAATCTGTTCATTCTTTCTGAATAGCCCTATATTGCCTAACGAAACATATGCCCAGGTAAGATTTTTAGATTTCACCAATCATGCAGTGCTCACTAACTGTATAGCTCTCCTGAAAATTCTTCTCAATATTTTGGAAACTAATTCTAATCTGATATGGAAGTCATTGAAACAATACTACATAGGAGAAAGAAGAACCTCTTGAAACCAATTGTGACGGATAATTTTGAATTCCCTGTTCCTCTGACTTCACAGATATTTAGAAATCCGATGAGCTGTCTTCTGCTTACCAGCATAATACAAAATACTAAACAGAGGTTGAATTTTGGCAGAAGTCATAGGAAGGATATTACGTTTTCGATTGTAATTGTTTTTAATATAAGATATATAAATATTGGTACAGTTTACCATTTCATCTATAATTCCATCACCCATGAAGATTAACTACATTTCTCTTCGTCCGCTTGTATGAGCAACTAAATTTCAGGGACTGAACCTCATATTCCGTTACGACAAACATTTATTCCATGAAGTTCCACTTTTCCTTTATATGTAGGTCTCTGAGATAAATGGAATCATTCCATCTTCATCAGCAATATTAGTATCATCTTCATCATTACGTTTCACTAACTTTTGTTATGTGACCGAAACAAGGTCCTCTACGTCTTCAGATTCATCACTGATATTCTCTTCGGTTATAGCTTCGTTTAACCAGTTGGTTATATATTCGTTTTGTTTGAATTATATTTCCATATTTCCACTGAAAATGTCATGTTATCACAATCGCAGGGGATTATTTTACCCGGACACACTTTTAAACAGCTGCACGCTTTAACGAACTGCAGAAAAATAATTAAACAATGAAGTGAACACTGCACTCACTAGACTGAGAGATTGCAGTATATCCTCTGCCAAATATAGTAGACTTGTCGATTCAATTTCTATCGGTGTGGGTATTTTTCACCCAAACGTGTCCTTACGGGTTTACATCTTACCATTTTCAGGATTATCAGATAAAAACATATTGGTTTATTTTCAACAATAAACAAATAAGGTGTTGAATTCGCATACGACACTGAACTAAAAACTAGCTAACTCATTGACACTGTAGAACTCGTAGTTTCATGGTCGCGCGGACATAAGCCCTATCCTGAGCTAGTTTTTCAAATAATACCAGTCTAATTTACTTCTCTCAAATCTTTATTAATGCCATTCTCCCTCCTCATTCTTGGCCTACCTACTGGGCACATTCCCTCACGTTTACCTATAAGAAAAGTCTATGCCATCTCCCATTCCCCAGTCGTGTCTCATGTCCGTTCATCGCATTTTACGGGACTTAATTTTTCTTATCACATCTGATTGCCTATAAATATGTAGTTCACTCTTATGCAGTTCCCTTCATTCGCCTGTTTGGACACTTTATCACCCCTTTATATTTATACTCGCTTCCATTCGCTATCCTCCAATAACTTAAACACACGATCGAGAGAAAATTTTACACTAGCTGTTCCTCTGCATCGAACATCTCACTATTCATCATCCTTCCTTGTTTCAGCCACCCGACTCTGGAATTCCCTCCCCTCGGATATCAAGGACTGCCCGACTCAAAAACAGGTAAAAAAACTCACCTCGTATTTCCTTTTATAATTTATCCTATAACCGTGTTCCATGAATACTTTTATTATTATTTTATATTTTAAACTTTCTTTTGCATGCCAATTACATAATCTAATTATAGGGTTTCCTTATTATTATTATTGTTACAATTTTTCTATCTTTCCCTTGTCAACTTTCTATTGTGTAGCCTATATCTGTAATGTATCATTAATCAACAAGTAGATAATGCATCATTGTTGTTATACATATGTATAATTTAACCCTGGTGAAGTGGAAAATAATACCTTATGATCTTAACTCCATCAGGTAAAATAAATAAATAAAAATAAATAAAATTTAGGAAACTTTAAGGCCCAAACGGTCCCCGAAGATCATCTGGCCATCATGAAAATATTCATTAAGTTTAGGATTAAGGCCTCTTCTGGCGCATCATTACCATCATCATCCCTTATCATATCGGGTCAGTGTAACTCCGCCTTTCAGGTGCCCCAACCTCAGAAGTGGATTACAATAACGCCATGCCAGCAGAGAATACCAGAATGTCGATATTACAATGTGGTAACATTGAATAAAAAAATATAATTTCAATAATTTATTAAGTTCTTATAGGGTTATTAAATGTATGGGTTCTGATATCAGTTCATTGTAACTTAATTTTTCTTGCTCTTCTACATGGAGATTATTTTAATGCCTTATAATAAACAGTCAATTCCTTTGTTGTGATTTTATTTATTCATAAATGATAATTTACTCTGATGCGTAGATTTCTTAGAATCAGCTTTTTTGTGCCTATAATAACCCTTTCTAATTATTTAACGAACTTATCCTAGTTGTCTCCAGCAACTTTTCTAATTAGCTTCCTGACTTCTTGGCGTAGTTTTTTAATAGTTTATATGATCAAATATATTTCTTGACTGTTGTATATATGGATTTTTTGTCTATGATCTCCGGCTGCTGCCAGTGTTAGTTATTTTTATTTATTTCCAGTCTTCATCTGTGTTATTTTTTAGAGGTTTTTATTTATTTTACAGTCTATTTTGATACAACATACGATTGTTTTTTCCTCCAAAATATGAATTTTCAAATGTTGTTGTATACTGTGGAAAGCAACGGGAAGCTACCACACCTTCATTTCCCTAGCAAAGCTGCAAGCATAGCATGAAAATGCTATGATATACGCGAATATTATAATGTCGAAAAAAGGTATTTCTTATTTTTAAATTGTTAAACGCACAAAAGTAAATTAAGGAGTTTGCATTATGATTGAGCATTGACTCTCATTCTGACCCGAATCTCTCTGCTATTGGGGAATTACCTACCCTGGCATTAAAGTCTCCAGCTAGAAATACGTATTCATTATTCTCTCATCTCTCTATTGTTGTTTGGAATTCTTCATAAAGTGCTTCGGTTTCTAATTCCTTGCCTTCCACTGATGCTTATTTGCCACTTACGGTTATATAAATTTTAACCTTACCAATATCAGTCTATATTATATACATTCATAATTTGGAATCTTGTTTTTCCAATCATTGTTATCACTCCTGATGGGACCCATTTTTTAGCTGGTAGTCCAGAATAGATAATATTACAATTCTCCAAATCGTTTGATTCTTTATTTTCCTTTAAACGTTCCGTGGTACTGCTAAACATATACTTTTCTCATTCAGTTCATCCGATATTTCATCCAACTTGTCAGTAATACCTCCGACATTCCAAGTATCCACCTTCAATGCCTTTATCGGAATCTTAGATACATTGTCATTTTCGTTAACACTATAAACTATCTTGTCTTTTTTTCTTGAGATCAATTCGAGTAATACAGGTTTCCTTTGGATATGTTTCCAGCCTAACGCAAGGTAGTCCAGCGATGGGACTGCCGACTGGACCGGCAGATTAATGTATTTCCTCACAAGTGGATGAAATGGTTTTACCGCCATGACTCGGTCGCCAGAGCGTCTCTTGTTCTGAACATGTGAAGGTGAGTTTGAAGAGGTGTTACATGTGTTTTACCTTTCCGTGCCCCTAAAATATTCTCTAAATGACGCTGTTGCCAAAATTAACGAGGATCTTGACTCACTAATGACTTGGAGAGTTAAATATGGACTGCAATTACATCTTAGAAAGACACAATCAATCATTATGGGCCACGAGAGACTATTATCCACAATTAACCTAAACACAGTCTCGCATGTGTCACTAAATGGAGTTCAAATCTCTTATAGTGAGACTGCACCGGCGTAACCACGTTCAATGCTACCAAGAATTGCACCGTATAGGTGCTGGATCAAACCGTTATTGTTGATAACTATTTTGAATAGAAAGCATAGATTGTTCAAATTGTGACATCTTTGCCCGGGCCCATAAGAGGCAAAGAGGAACTCAACTTTCTTTACTCAATTCTCCCAATACGTAATGTTTTCTGAGTTATAAAATACAATCGTGGAAGCTTTAAAGATAAAGTAACTAACACCCGCTCGAGCAAGCTTTTGGAATTTGACTTAGATATCTGACTTATGCTAACTACTGAATGAATAGGCATAATAAAGTAAAAAGCACAACTAAAGCTTTTAATGCGAGTCAAAAAATGTAGTCAGATATAATATAGAAGATAAATACATTAATAATTCGATTTTACAAAGAAAAGAAATCTATAATAGATCATCTGTACAAAAATAAATGTGTTATAAATCAACATACATACATACATTGTCACTCACTCTAGTCCAGCCTCGGGTTGGGGGAAATACTGCCCTAGCGTCCCCACCCTGGCTTACTGGACTGAACAAACAAAACCAGCTCTCATGAGCTGTTCTGACCAGACTCCAAAGATCACTCAACAGATGATGATTCGATGTTACAAAACACAGCTATTTATGAGAGTTCACAAGGAGAGGGGAGAATGCGCGATAGCACAGGGTGCGCACTAGGAAGGGAAGGGGTAGATAGGAAAGCATTTGGCACTGTTCATAAAGATCACACTCGAGATGGAGACGCGATGACGTATTGGTTGCGCAGTAAGACGTAATCCCTGTATCGAAATGTCCATTTCGGTACAATATCGCCCCCTCGGGCCCCTCCAAAAGAAAAAGAGCCACCACAACACCAAAATGAAACCATAATCTTTCACAAAACTTTCACTCTTTTAGTGAACATCACTTGGTGCAATTCCTCCTTGGGAGGGTAAGACGACAGTTCACAACAGGATCAGGCTGAGAATATCCACAATCTTCCTTTTTTATCGTTTCCAATATTTGTCCACCACACCAACCTACTCCATCAGCTATCCAGGCGCTGTATTATGACTCTTGTAGAATACTACAGCCGCCATAGCTGAACTCGGTGGTGTTCCAGGTGACGTCAGGAAGACGATACATCACAGTTGGATTGCCGGATCGCAATCCCGCTCAGCCATCCATTTACTGCAACTCCAGTTGAGGACCCAATCTCCATCAGCGAATACTCGGGGTCGGCCGAACCCGCCGAATAAACAGCTGGCAGAAGTCCACTGCTCCATATCAGTGCCAAATAGGGAAAGGTTAACTGAAATTACAAAGGACAGGAAACAGAAAACAGAACCTCATAAAAGCTTAACATCAGAAATATATGAAACCTTTAGGTTACCTAATACTCTGTGTCCTTTACGAAATATATATCTATAACAACAGTGGTAATTAATTAACCACAGGACACGCCTTTAATTGGCTAGCATGTTGTTTGGTTAAGTGGCCATCAGCACTCTCTAATTCTAGAGTGACAGGAGTCAGAAATCGTTTTATAATACAAGGTTCTGACCACTTAAACATAAGCTTTCCCATGCGTTGTGCCCCACGATTACTGAGAGGATATAGGCGATACCGCACTCGATCGCCAACTTTATAATATACATCTATCCTGCCACGATTATATCTGTTAGCCACTTTTTCTTTAGCAGTCTTAAATTCTTGTTAACCTCTTCCCACTTCTGAACTTTATCGATTTGTTTCAAATCATCCAAGTCGGCTTCATTAACGTGCCAATTCAACTCAATGGGGTGCATGATACGCCTGCCTAAAAATAGTTCCGCAGGGGTAGTTTTAGTAGATTCGTGAACGGCATAATTGCATCCCAAAGCGAACAGGGGTAAGTATTGGTCCCAAACATTTTGTTTGACATTGTGAAAGATGGTAAGACCTGTGTTTAGCGAACGGAAAAACCTTTCACAAAGATTAGGTTTTGGATAATGAGGCGAAGTAGTAATATGGCGAACACCCCAATCAAAGCACATATTCTTGAAAAGATGCGAAGTAAAGGCCTTAGCATTATCCGAAACAATGGATTCAAGGACACCAAAGTTTGGGAAGAAATTTCTAGTGAAGAATTCCACCACAGCGTTAAGACTTCATAGATCTCACAGGGTGAAGCACGACGTATTTAGAGAAGCCATCTACTACAGCTAGAACAGCAACATTTCCTCGCTTAGAGCGAACCAGGGGACCAAAGAAATCGATAAAGAGTCTTTGCATTGGAGCTGTGGAAGGCTCCGCAGAATGAAAACCTACTTTCGTGTTAGATGCGGGTTTTGCTCGTTGGCAATCGACGCAATTCAAGATATATTTACGAATATCGTCGTTCATATGGGGCCAATAATACTGTCTATTAAGTTTCTCAATAGTTTTGGCAATGCCCAGATGCATGCCAAGAGGGGAATCATGATAATACTTGAGCAAGACAGGCCGCAATATCACCGGGACCAAAACCCGATTCTTCGAACCTTTTCGAGGATTATATACCAACAAACCTCTATTCACAACAAACTCAGGGTTATTAACACCAGCTTTTACTTGAGCATACAATCTTCTACATTCGTTATCTTCCTGCTGATGCAATTTAAGATCTTTGAATGATGCAGGAAAATTCGAAAGAAGACTGATTTGAGGGGCTTCTGAAAAATTTTCTTCTTGAAATAGTCGCGATAGACCATCCGCTACAGCATTTTCAGACCCTCTAACGTGAATCACTTCAAAGTTAAAAGCAGAAAGACGTACCACCCATCTACCAATTCTACCAAGTGTTCCACAGTTCTTTTGTAACCAAGAAACTGCTTGATTATCCGAATAGACCACAAAACGGTTGTGTTCCAGAAAAGTACGGAACTTTTCACAACCGAAGACAATAGCTAGAATCTCTTTCACGTATATGCTATATTTAACTTCAGCTTCATTAAGCGTGCGACTGGCATATCCTACAGGCGCTAATTTACTATCAACCTCTTGGATAAGAACTGCACCTAACGCCCTATCACTAGCATCGCACTGAAGAATGAATTTCTTATTGAAGTCAGGAACTTGCAAGGTCGGAGCTTGACAAAGAGCTAATTTAAGATTTTGAAACGACGTTTCACATTCCTGATTCCACACAAATTTAGTCTTCTTCTTCTTCAGATTATTCAATGGAATAGCAATCTGAGAAAAATTGGGAATAAATTTGGCGTAAAAGCCTACCATCCCCATGAAACTCCTAACCCCTTTTAAATTCTTTGGAGTAGGAAGATTCTTAATAGCTTCAACTCTTTCAGGATTGACTTGAATGCCTTCGGCTGATAACAGATGACCCAAAAATTTAATTTTAGAACAACCTAAAGTGATCTTCTCAGGATTAACAGTAAACCCTTTTTCACTTAATCGTTTGAAGACTTCTCGCAAGTGAATAAGATGTTGCTTCATATCAGGAGAGTAGACAATAAGATCATCACAATACTGGAAGACATATTTATATTTAAGATCTCCAAACAACATGTCTAACTCGCGACTCAGTATCTGGCTACCTACGCTCAAACCCATGGGTAGCATATTGAACTCGTAGAGACCATTAGGAGTGATGAAAGCCGTATATTTTCTACTAGATGGAGTCAACGGTATTTGAAAGAAGGCAGAATGCAAGTCAATCACGGAAAACACCGTAGCGCCATGAAATATTTGAAAAGCAGCCTCTAAAGTAGGCAACGGAAAACAATCAAATACCACTTTCTTATTAAGCTTTCTATAATCGATGACCAACCTATGACCTCCACTAGGTTTTGGAACAAGAAAGGCAGGGCTCGCATAACTAGAGCGACTAGGTCTAATGACACCCTGTTGCATTAATTTACGAATCTCACTCTGCAACAATTGTAACTTGGGAGGAGAAAACTGAAAAGGCGGGGACCGCACAGGAATGTTATCCAATAGTTCCAGCTCACAGAAACTATCCTTGGCTCTTCCCAATTGATCACTAAATAATCCAGGAAACTTCTTCACTAGTTCTGACAATTCTTCATTTTCACTATTTCCATTAAGAGACATAACACAACGTTGTCTCGAAGGGTTCTTAACGCACACATGTCCATAAACACAAGGGTGAACGTTGAACGGAAGACAAACGTCCCGAGCAAATTTGAAATTACACACTTTATTCTGAAAATCAATTTTCATGCCCGATTTCGACATGAAATCAAAGCCTAGAATAATAGGAACGGGCAGATCAGACGCCACATAAAACAAATGGTCCCACGAAAATTTACTTATTTTCAAATGTAGACGAACCATTTTATTTATAGAGAAAGTCTGGTTGTTAACAGATTTACAAGTCAAAGCTGTACTTCGCAAACATTTATTAGATTATGTAGACACCAAGTTTTCCCGAAGAAGGGAAATAGACGCACCACTATCCAATAATCCATCCAAATTTTGCTGGAAAATTTCTATCGTTAGAGTAAGCGACAGACCAAAAAAATTGCACCGGCATAACCACGCTTAATGCTACCAAAAATTGCACCGCGTGTTGGTGCTGGATCAAACCGTTATTGTTGATAACTATTTTGAATAGAAAACATAGATTGCTCAAATTAAGATATCTTTGCCCGGGCCCATAAAAAGCAAAGATGAATTCAAATTTCCTTAATAAATTTTCAAACATGTAATGTGTTGTAAGCTACAAGCTATAATCGTGGAAGCTTTAAGGAAAGAGGGACTCACACATGCTTCAGTAATCTTTGGAATTTTACCTTCCTATCTGACATAGGCTAGCTACTAAATGAATAGGCATAATAAAGTAAAATATACAACTAAAGCTTTAATGCGAGTCAAAAAGTATAGTTGGATATAACATATAAAATAAATAATTAGTTTAACAAAGAAAACAATGCTATCATTGATCATCTGTACAGAAAATAATATTAATAAACATACATACTTTTACACTCACACTAGTCCAGCCTAGGGTTGGAGTATACAATCCTTGCGGCCCCACCCTGGCCTGAAGGACTAACAAATCAAACTAGCTCTTCTGAGCTATATTGACTAGACTCCGACGATAACTCAACAGATGATGATCTGATGTTAGATAACACAGCTATTTATGAGAGTTCACAAGGAGAGGGGAGAATGCGTGATAGCCCACGGCGCTACTAGGAAGGGAAGTGGTAGATAGGAGAGCATTTGGCACTGTTCAAAAAAGATCACACACGAAATGGAGACGCAATGACGTATAGGTTGCGCAATATGACGTAATCCCAGTATCGAAATCTTGATTTCGGTTCAAGACAGCAAAAAATTCTAGGAGTATTTATTGGCAACAACTTAAATTGGAATACACTAATAAACCATACATGCAAAACATCTTCTCAATAAGACATTCATTAAATCTCGTAAGAAATTGTCTGTCATTCGCTCTTAGGAATATGTTAGTAGAAACATTTACAATGCCCCATTTTTTACAGACTTTATAATTTTCACTCAAAGACATCAACGTGTTCATAATTCTTGCGCACGTTTTATTTGTGGTATTTGCAAATTTGACCATGTTACACCGTCCCTGGAACAATTATCGTGGCACCGTCTAAGAGATGGTAGAACTGTCCATTCCTTATCCCTTCTCTATAAAATACTTCACACATCATCGCCTAATTATTTATCATGCCGCTTCATCAGACTATCCGACACTCATAATCTTGACACTGGATCCCATCAGCACATTGTCCTTTATATCCCTCCTCATTACACTGTATATTATGTATTATATTCTACGGTCTCACTTACCAAAACATGGAATTCCCTTCCGCCCTGTCAGAGACTGTCAAACTATAACATCCTTGAAAAACAAACTAAAGAATTATTTAATAACAAACTAACTTATACACATCACTGATAGTATTCTTTTAACAATTAATAAATTAGGTATTTATGAAAATAATATTAAGATTAACTAATCTTTTCTTTTGTTTTGTTTAAATATTGTATAATCTGGTAAAATTAGTTTTCTATATGTCATTATTTTTCTTTGTTTTTTATATACATTAGACAGGGACAATTTAATATGTCTTCCTTGTATACACTTTATTATTAGTTTTAGTCTTAATTTTAACTAACATTAACTGATTGCATTATCCGTAGATCGTAATACAGAGTGTCCATAGTGAGATTCCCTCATTTTAAAAGTCTGTAATGTTTATATTTCAGGTTGTACAACTGTGAATCTTGAAAGAGCAGAAACAGCAACTCTAAAAGTTTATGTGGCAATGTTGTAGTGCGCACAATACCCGTAGTGGCGCTGCAACAAACGATTGTTTCTAAAATGGAGATTCCAAACGAGCATGCTCAGGTTGTCTGGTGGTATGCTGAAACGAAGTCCATTTGTACTGGACTTAAAACAACGGATTAGAGATGTTATAAACTCAATGACAGAAGACATGCTGTTCAACACATGGCGTGAAATTGAATATAGGTTGGATATTGTTCGCGCCACCCGAGGCGCACAAGTACAAGTGCACTGAACTAGAGTTTGTCACAAACACAAAATTAAAACTTTATGAGTTACATTATCATTTTCGTGTGTAGTAATTATAGTACACAATATTTCCTTTGCGCTACGTTCATTTCAGCATACCACCAGACAACCTGAGCACGCTCGTTTGGAATCTCCATTTTAGAAACAATCGTTTGTTGCAGCGCCACTACGGGTATTGTGCGCACTACAACATTACCACATAAACTTTTAGAGTTGCTGTTTCTGCTCCTTCAAGATTCGCAGTTGTACAACCTGAAATAAAAACATTACAGACTTTTAAAATGAGGGAATCTCACTGTGGACACCATGTATAATAGATATTATCTTTTTGATCAAATTTTTATTTAGTATTTAATATTAGAGTTAATTGAGATAATTGAGATTGTTATATTCTGATGTAATATATGTTTGTCCTGGTGAGTGGAAGAGAAGGCCACATGGCCTTAACTACACCAGGCTAAATAAATAAAAAAATCTAAATATTGTTATATGAAGTTTATATCCAGTTTAAATGCACCTGATAGATTTTATTTTAGTCCGAATGAAGAGAGTGGCTAAAATAAAATGTATCAGTTTCCGCTAAATCAATAAATTTATACAAGTTTTATTGTTAATAAATCTCTCAACACCACGATGTCATGATATAAAAATCAGAAACATTTAAGTGTTAAGTTTTATAGAGTTTTTAATATCGACAATTGAATCTTGGACTTAATATCTTTCTTGTTATAATGATTATTTAACTCGTGCCCCTAATGGTAGTCAATGACCAATCACGTTTCAATGAATTTTGTTTTACATCCAATGATAGTGATGTTTCACCTTGCTCTTTATCGATTTCTCTTTATCAGCTCCAGCTTTTGTGATAATAAAAGCTCCTCCTTTTTAACATTCTGAACAGCTAATTACCAGAACATTATTTTTCTCCAACAAATACATTGAATATAGCAAATAATGAATAGATTCCTTGATTTTACATAGTTATTTATTTAAAAAATAAATTAATAACCTATAATGTTGCTTATAATATACAATTTTATGAGTTTAATTATTTCTTCACTAGAGTGCATTCTTACAATATTGCGATCCTATTTAGCAATAAGTAATATGACCTGCAGTGAATATACATAACCTCACATTTCAGATTTGTTTTTAAACATCGTCGTTTACATGAAATATATAATTATTTTAAAATACGGGTAACTGTATTTAAATAATGACGTTTGAGTAAACAGCTCAATTTTATTCGTTAAATAGTCGTACCAAATGTCACTCTCGATTTCTAAATCCTCTATAATAGATAAATTCAGTTGTCACTTCGCCACGCATTAATTTATAGATAAATTGGAATTCACTCGTGGCATTATTTATGACAATTTCACTCATGTCCCAAATGGGAGTCAATGGCCAATCACGTTTCAATTAATTTTGTTTTACAACCAATCACAGTCGTGTTTCACCCCGATATTTATCAATTAAGTTTGTCATATTAATCAAAGCTCTTCCTTTTTAATATTCTGAACAGGTCATATCGTTATTTTGCAGTGATGTCTTTCTAAGAAATACGTTGAATATAGCAATTTATATATTAAGATGTAAGAATCATGGAATGCAAGTAGCTCCCAGATTGTATATACGGTGCACGAATGTAAATAGATACAGCTTGCGAGATGTAATAAAAAATTGTAGCAATTAATTATACCACAATAAAACGAAACCACTGCATGCACTTTGTTAAACTATTCTTTTCCAGGTATTCACGTTCCAGAAAAATATAATTGACATATTTACATCATAGGACATCAGAAATTAATTAGTAACCTATAATGCTGGTTAACAAGTCCACATTTTAAAACTTTTTCTCAGATAATTTATTTAGCATAGTTGTTTTAAATCAATTTATACTGATACCAGAAATGAATTCCATTTTTGTCTATCACGTCAGATTTTTGCACCAAATATGAATTTATATTTTCACGTTTTAGCTACTACAAGCACAAATATCCAAACTTCATTTTACACAAGATACATTTTTGTTAAAAATACAAGATAAAAATACTGTAAAGAACTGTCCTAATAATTTCTTGACTACTTTGTAATAAAACAGAAAGTAAATGGTGTTTCATTAATTTTTAAATCCTTCCCATCCTTGACTTCCTTGAAGTTCCTCCATTTTTAGTCTCCCTCATCAACATCCAACAATAGTTTCATTCTATATTCCCTGGTACCGCCTCTCCATCTCTTCAACATCCTGGTGAAAACGTTCACCTTGCTCTTCACTATAATGTCCCAGATTTTCGGGGAAGTAGTCGATATGGGAATACAGAAAGTGAACTTTCACACTCATGTTACAATTCAACGTTTTGAAAATTTCCAACATATTTTCCGGAATTACCTTATAATTAAGATATTTGTTATTGCCTATAATGTTTTCAGTAACAGATCAGAAAGCGGTCCAGGCTTCTTTTCCTCTTTCATTCATTGTTTTATTCAAAATATTCATCCTTCAGCAGTTTATTATTTTATCTGCTTTCAGTTTTTCTTGAGTGATGGACGGAAAATTCTTACAAAGGTACTCGAAGCAAGTCCCATCCTTTGATAGAGCCCTTACAAACTGATTCATCAAGCCCAATTTGATGTATTGTGGTGGAAGCTGGGCTTTTTGAGGATCTACAAGTAGTTCATGTAGGACGTTTTTAGTTTTAGAATCACATTCCTTTGGCAAATTCAGATCACGAACTTCATCATTAAGGTCACTTTGAGAGAACCGTTGTGGAGTAAAAACGTCTTCAGGCAGATATATATAATCAGTATCGTCGTCAGTGATTGCATTAAGTTCACTTTCAACATTATATTCTGTCAGATTCTCTAAAACATCTAGAGAAAGAGGAACAGGCAGCTTTTCTCCAGGTGGAACTAGCCTAATGGCTGAAGGGAACATTAAGCAAACAGGAGTAATAATGTATTGACGTAGACTTCCACGGCCGGAGTTGCTATGTTGATCTTGAAGAAGATTTTCGGGCTGTGGGTCGTGGTCGTGAGGCTTGTAGTTCCCCGACGTTTCGCCAGAGACTGCGTCTGGCATTCTCAAGGGTTGACTTGAGACTGGCAAATCTGTCCAATGTCTGTCCTATTTATACGTTCGCCGCGATGTGTTTGTAAGTTATATCTGCCTTCTGATTGGTCAGCGGTAGAGACTTCCATTGCTCCAATGAGATTGCTGTTTGATGGTCTAGTCGACTGTACTATGTATAATGATGATGATGTTACTTCGTTTTCCTGTACAGTCGACTAGACCATCAAACAGCAATCTCATTGGAGCAATGGAAGTCCCTACCGCTGATCAATCAGAAGGCAGATATAACTTACGAACACATCGCGGTGAACGTATAAACAGGACAGATAGTGGACAGAATTGCCAGTCTCAAGACAACCCTTGAGGATGCCAGACGCAGTCTCTGGCGAAACGTCGGGGAACTAAAAGCCGAATGACCACGGCCTACAACCCGAAATTCTTCTTCAGGATCATCATAGGACTAACACTCTAGGTGGTCTTCAGGATCCTTCCACACCATAGGAATCACAAACGGAATGCACGTTTTCTTCTCTTTTGTCCACAATCTTAACCTCTCAACGCAATAGCGGCAAAGTTTCTTTGTCGCCGACGCCTTATCTTGGTCACCAAGTTTCACTTTCGAATAAGCAGAGGAAACTTGTTTCTCAAAGTGCGTAATATCAGTTATTTGCTTAATCATTGTAAAATTTCCAAAAATATAGCAGAAAACGTTAGGATTGTTCATACACTTGCCTGCAGACATTGCCATACTTGCAATCACGATAGAGAGATAAAATGAGAACAGAATTCATAATTCAAGTAGCTCATATGAACAACACTTCAAAGGTCACACAATTACAATTAGACGCTTAAATTGACAAGTTTCCCTCCAACAACACTCATTAACGTTTGGCACATATTATGCTCTCTCCAATAAATATATGAGAACAGATTAGGTCCATTGTGAAAAAACTGTACGTGATAGAAGAAAACTAAGAACAGTTCTGGAATCAGCATAAAAAAGTGAACTAATACATCATATTAATTTTCAGTAATCTGATATCATGCAGACTGGTGTTATAAACAGTTTGATGTGTTTCATTTTTTTTCCACTAGGGTGCATTTTTACAATATTGCAATACTGTTTGGATAAAAATAATATGATCTGGTTGTAGTAATGAAGAAATGAAACATAACAAACATTTCTCATTTGTTTTCATACATCGCCGTTTACATTAAATATATAAATATTTTAAAATAACTATATTTAAAAAGTCCACCGCTGTGGTCTCGAGGTAGCGTGCTGCCTTGTCACGCAGCGGACTCGGGTTCGATCCCCAGTGGGGGCAGATTTTCTGGGAGAGGCTTTTATCGGGAGTTTTCCTTACCTGTAAGACAGATGTCAGGAAAACATTTAAGGCCCAAACGGTCCCCGAAATCATATGGCCAGCATCATCATCATCATCCTTCACCGGTGTGGAAAGCAACGGGAAGCTACCACACCTACAATTCCCCAGTAAAGCTGCAAGTATAGCATGAAAAAGCTATGATTGCAGTGAAGGACCTGCCTTCGGGCAGAATTACTATGGATGGATATTTAAATAATTATTTGTGAGTAAACAGCTTAATTTTATTCATTAAATTACTTATGATAATTGTGTAATTAAATAGTTACAGCAATTACCAAATTTTCCTTCGTTGACCAATCACTCAGGATTTACCAGAATTATTGTGCCACGTGAAAAAATTGATTGCTTAATTTTAATTATGGATCTAAAAAAAAAGCTTCAACTGTTTCTCATTTCAGAAAAAATGTAATTTTAATGACACGTGTTGTTAATCCAATCACATTAATGACAAGTGGCGCCCACGCTCTTGCATCAGCTTCACGTGTCTGGTGATATCAATCATAATAACACGTTCCGTTGTGTCAACATCCTGCCTGAGTCAATACTCACCTGCCGCTTTCATTCTACAAATGAGTGAACTAAAGATTTACGAGAAACGATAATGTTGGCAGCACACCCCGGAGTCTGACTGCTATCGTGTACTCCGTTGTTACCAGTATTTTTTAATCAGCACTAACATATTATTGTTTCCAATACAATTACATATGTTATAAATATGACCAGTAATGTTACATTACAGTATGAACTCCTATCTGAGTGATTAGTTCATCAAAGTAAAAGCAATCATTTATTCAGGCATTTACACTAAATTCTGATAACATTTGTTGGTACGTTTAATTGTCTAGCACATTATATTAAAGAGAACTGGATTGAAGGAGGAGAGGGATCTATTTTACTGAATTCCTAGTCAGCTGATGAGAATAGAGTTGGCAATGATGATGATGGTTACTTCATTTTCTTGTTGTACTTGTTGTAATGTTCAAGACTTCTGTTCACCAACTCGTACAGCTGAATTAGTGATTACTGTTCAGAAACACAGCTTCAGCAGTTCTGTGCTCCTTGTTCACTCACAGAACGCAACACACAGCGGTAAGTGTAGTCTAAAATTGTGACTTAGTGTAAAATTGAATATTGGTCACACATTGAAGGGCTATTCAATAAGAACGATCAGACTTTAAACATCTATTTCTTCCAAACTACAAAAAAAAAATATAAACATAATTCTAACATTCCTGGAAAGAGAAAAGTTCAAATTTCAACATTTTATGCATTCAATATGAGCACCGTGTGTTACAAGTCAGATACCAAAACGGTGGCTCATTACTTGCCACACACGAATCAGCTGATCTCTAGTTATCGAATTCACAGCTTCAACAATTAGATGTCGCAAATTTTCATAAGTGTCAGGCGTATGGGGGATCAAAACACGGTCTTTTACGTAACCTTACAGATAAAAATCACACGGGGTTAGGTCTGGTGACCTGGGAGGCCACCAGAGATGAAGTTGATCTTCTGCTCCTCCTTTTCCTATCTGACAGCGGCAATGCAACTATGATCGCAACAATGCCCAAGCGGCCATGATCGGAACTTCAAACTTTTTTTCTTTCTAGGAACATGGGAATTGTGTTTCTATTTTTTTGTAGTTTGGAAGAAATAAATGTTTAAAATCTGTTCCTTCTTTTTGAATAACCCTGTATATATTGTGCAGGGTGAATCTAACTGTACCAGAAAACATTGACAACTGTTAAGGGATATTTTACTGAGTGTTTTGATATAAATAACCCATTGTCTCTCGTGGCTCATTACCGAGTAATTACACGTGTTGATCTGACCTATAATCGTATCGTTTTATTCTAAATTCTCTGGTTTAACTTGACGGGGCGCCGGAGTATTTTGCAGTATATGTTAGGGAATGCCTTCATGCACATTTGGGATAAACATTGTCCAGATCTAACAACTTTGGTTTAAACAGTCTAACAATGTAATTTGAAAACATCCTACTCCGAGTAAACAGCCACAAGACAGTGTTGTTGAGTTATGCAAAACGAAAAAATGGAATTGATCGGAAATGTAACTTGGGGCCAGGGTTTTCTTATAACAAAACACTAAATAAACATAATAAAGAATTAAATTAATATTTTTAATATCTCTCCTCATATCCTTTATTCTTCTAGACTGTAGTATCGGAGCTATATATCCATTATCAGTAACCTCCCGTGGACCGGTGTTATGTCGTTTCATGGCGGGTTTCTTCTTCCTTCTATTGGTGGACCGATAAACCTCTGGATCAAATCAAAATTTGTGGAAATTTCGAAATTCACGAGTTTTCCTTTCGCGCCGTAGCCGAGCGGTTAAGGTAGGAAGCCTTGGCACAGAGCTACGGGACTTGCGCTGGTTCGAGTCTCCATGGGGGAAGAAATTTTCTCATGGTATTTCGGCCAGTATGAGACCGGTGCCCACCCAGCATCGTGAGGCAATTGGGTAGCTACAATAAGTAGCGGCTCCAGGTTGAGGAACCAGCTATAACGGCTGGGGAACTCGACATGCTAACCACATGTCACCCCTACACTGGCTGTTGATCATCTACCTCTGTGATTGACACATGTGGATGTGAAGGGCCAGCAGCCGGCTGGTAAAAGGGCAACCGCTGAAAAGTGGAAAGACCCTCAATCGGAATTTAAATCTTAAATTAAACCTCGTACTGATTATTCTCTGTGAAACTTAAACTAAATAAACAACCCTGAACATCTTTTCAAAGTTTTCCAGTAAACATTGTAATTACCCTTTATAATGTAAATGGAAAGTTAATGAAAAATGAGGGATATTTTTAAACAGTGTATTAAAGCAACTAGTGCGAGTAACTAACCAATTTAATAACTGGCATCATCGAACCCATAGGTACTTGGCCGCATGGACATAAACTCTCCATATATTCCTAAATTACCCGTTTAATAACTGGCACCATCGAACCCATAGGTACTTGGCCGCATGGACATAAACTCTCCATATATTCCTAAATTACCCGTTTAATAACTGGCACCATCGAACCCATAGGTACCCTGGCCGCATGGACATAAACTCTCCATATATTCCTAAATTACCCGTTTAATAACTGGCATCATCGAATCCATAGGTACTTGGCCGCATGGACATAAACTCTCCATATATTCCTAAATTACCCGTTTAATAACTGGCACCATCGATCCCATAAGTACTTGGCCGCATGGACATAAACTCTCCATATATTCCTAAATTACCCGTTTAATAACTGGCACCATCGATCCCATAAGTACTTGGCCGCATGGACATAAACTCTCCATATATTCCTAAATTACCCGTTTAATAACTGGCACCATCGATCCCATAAGTACTTGGCCGCATGGACATAAACTCTCCATATATTCCTAAATTATCAGTTTAATAACTGGCACCATCGATCCCATAAGTACTTGGCCGCATGGACATAAACTCTCCATATATTCCTAAATTATCAGTTTAATAACTGGCACCATCGATCCCATAAGTACTTGGCCGCATGGACATAAACTCTCCATATATTCCTAAATTACCCGTTTAATAACTGGCACCATCGATCCCATAAGTACTTGGCCGCATGGACATAAACTCTCCATATATTCCTAAATTACCCGTTTAATAACTGGCACCATGAATCCCATAAGTACTTGGCCACATGGACATAAACTCTCCATATATTCCTAAATTACCCGTTTAATAACTGGCACCATCGATCCCATAGGTACCCTGGCCGCATGGACATAAACTCTCCATATATTCCTAAATTACCCGTTTAATAACTGGCATCATCGAACCCATAGATACTTGGCCGCATGGACATAAACTCTCCATATATTCCTAAATTATCAGTTTAATAACTGGCACCATCGAACCCATAAGTACTTGGCCGCATGGACATAAACTCTCCATATATTCCTAAATTATCAGTTTAATAACTGGCACCATCGAACCCATAAGTACTTGGCCGCATGGACATAAACTCTCCATATATTCCTAAATTATCAGTTTAATAACTGGCACCATCGAACCCATAAGTACTTGGCCGCATGGACATAAACTCTCCATATATTCCTAAATTACCCGTTTAATAACTGGCACCATCGATCCCATAAGTACTTGGCCGCATGGATATAATCTCTCCATATATTCCTAAATTATCAGTTTAATAACTGGCACCATCGATCCCATAAGTACTTGGCCGCATGGGTATAATCTCTCCATATATTCCTAAATTACCCGTTTAATAACTTGCATCATCGAACCCATAGGTACTTGGCCGCATGGACATAAACTCTCCATATATTCCTAAATTACCCGTTTAATAACTGGCACCATCGATCCCATAGGTACCCTGGGCACATGGACATAAACTCTCCATATATTCCTAAATTACCCGTTTAATAACTGGCACCATCGATCCCATAGGTACCCTGGCCGCATGGACATAAACTCTCCATATATTCCTAAATTACCCGTTTAATAACTGGCATCATCGAACCCATAGGTACTTGGCCGCATGGACATAAACTCTCCATATATTCCTAAATTACCCGTTTAATAACTGGCACCATCGATCCCATAAGTACTTGGCCGTATGGATATAATCTCTCCATATATTCCTAAATTATCAGTTTAATAACTGGCACCATCGATCCCATAAGTACTTGGCCGCATGGACATAAACTCTCCATATATTCCTAAATTACCGGTTTAATAACTGGCACCATCGATCCCATAAGTACTTGGCCGCATGGATATAATCTCTCCATATATTCCTAAATTATCAGTTTAATAACTGGCACCATCGATCCCATAAGTACTTGGCCGCATGGACATAAACTCTCCATATATTCCTAAATTACCCGTTTAATAACTTGCATCATCGAACCCATAGGTACTTGGCCGCATGGACATAAACTCTCCATATATTCCTAAATTACCCGTTTAATAACTGGCATCATCGATCCCATAGGTACTTGGCCGCATGGACATAAACTCTCCATATATTCCTAAATTACCCGTTTAATAACTGGCATCATCGAACCCATAGGTACTTGGCCGCATGGACATAAACTCTCCATATATTCCTAAATTATCAGTTTAATAACTGGCACCATCGAACCCATAAGTACTTGGCCGCATGGACATAAACTCTCCATATATTCCTAAATTACCCGTTTAATAACTTGCATCATCGAACCCATAGGTACTTGACCGCATGGACATAAACTCTCCATATATTCCTAAATTATCAGTTTAATAACTGGCACCATCGATCCCATAGGTACCCTGGCCGCATGGACATAAACTCTCCATATATTCCTAAATTACCCGTTTAATAACTGGCACCATCGAACCCATAGGTACTTGGCCGCATGGACATAAACTCTCCATATATTCCTAAATTATCAGTTTAATAACTGGCATCATCGAACCCATAGGTACCCTGGCCACATGGATATAAACTCTCCATATATTCCTAAATTACCCGTTTAATAACTGGCACCATCGATCCCATAGGTACCCTGGGCACATGGACATAAACTCTCCATATATTCCTAAATTACCCGTTTAATAACTGGCACCATCGAACCCATAGGTACCCTGGCCACATGGACATAAACTCTCCATATATTCCTAAATTACCCGTTTAATAACTGGCACCATCGATCCCATAGGTACTTGGCCGCATGGACATAAACTCTCCATATATTCCTAAATTATCAGTTTAATAACTGGCACCATCGAACCCATAAGTACTTGGCCGCATGGACATAAACTCTCCATATATTCCTAAATTACCCGTTTAATAACTTGCATCATCGAACCCATAGGTACTTGGCCGCATGGACATAAACTCTCCATATATTCCTAAATTATCAGTTTAATAACTGGCACCATCGATCCCATAGGTACCCTGGCCGCATGGATATAAACTCTCCATATATTCCTAAATTATCAGTTTAATAACTGGCACCGTCGATCCCATAGGTACCCTGGCCACATGGATATAATCTCTCCATATATTCCTAAATTATCAGTTTAATAACTGGCACCATCGAACCCATAGGTACCCTGGCCACATGGACATAAACTCTCCATATATTCCTAAATTATCAGTTTAATAACTGGCACCATCGATCCCATAGGTACCCTGGCCGCATGGACATAAACTCTCCATATATTCCTAAATTATCAGTTTAATAACTGGCACCATCGATCCCATAGGTACCCTGGCCGCATGGACATAAACTCTCCATATATTCCTAATTATCAGTTTAATAACTGGCACCATCGATCCCATAGGTACCCTGGCCGCATGGACATAAACTCTCCATATATTCCTAAATTATCAGTTTAATAACTGGCACCATCGATCCCATAGGTACCCTGGCCGCATGGACATAAACTCTCCATATATTCCTAAATTATCAGTTTAATAACTGGCACCATCGATCCCATAGGTACCCTGGCCACATGGACATAAACTCTCCATATATTCCTAAATTACCCGTTTAATAACTGGCACCATCGATCCCATAGGTACCCTGGCCACATGGACATAAACTCTCCATATATTCCTAAATTACCAGTTTAATAACTGGCACCATCGAACCCATAGGTACCCTGGCCACATGGACATAAACTCTCCATATATTCCTAAATTACCAGTTTAATAACTGGCACCATCGATCCCATAGGTACCCTGGCCGCATGGACATAAACTCTCCATATATTCCTAAATTATCAGTTTAATAACTGGCACCATCGATCCCATAGGTACCCTGGCCGCATGGACATAAACTCTCCATATATTCCTAAATTATCAGTTTAATAACTGGCATCATCGAACCCATAGGTACCCTGGCCGCATGGACATAAACTCTCCATATATTCCTAAATTATCAGTTTAATAACTGGCACCATCGATCCCATAGGTACCCTGGCCGCATGGACATAAACTCTCCATATATTCCTAAATTATCAGTTTAATAACTGGCACCATCGATCCCATAGGTACCCTGGCCGCATGGACATAAACTCTCCATATATTCCTAAATTATCAGTTTAATAACTGGCACCATCGATCCCATAGGTACCCTGGCCACATGGACATAAACTCTCCATATATTCCTAAATTACCCGTTTAATAACTGGCACCATCGATCCCATAGGTACCCTGGCCACATGGACATAAACTCTCCATATATTCCTAAATTACCAGTTTAATAACTGGCACCATCGAACCCATAGGTACCCTGGCCACATGGACATAAACTCTCCATATATTCCTAAATTACCAGTTTAATAACTGGCACCATCGATCCCATAGGTACCCTGGCCGCATGGACATAAACTCTCCATATATTCCTAAATTACCCGTTTAATAACTGGCACCATCGAACCCATAGGTACTTGGCCGCATGGACATAAACTCTCCATATATTCCTAAATTATCAGTTTAATAACTGGCACCATCGATCCCATAGGTACCCTGGCCGCATGGACATAAACTCTCCATATATTCCTAAATTACCCGTTTAATAACTGGCACCATCGAACCCATAGGTACCCTGGCCGCATGGACATAAACTCTCCATATATTCCTAAATTACCCGTTTAATAACTGGCATCATCGAACCCATAGGTACTTGGCCGCATGGACATAAACTCTCCATATATTCCTAAATTACCCGTTTAATAACTGGCACCATCGAACCCATAGGTACCCTGGCCGCATGGACATAAACTCTCCATATATTCCTAAATTACCCGTTTAATAACTGGCATCATCGATCCCATAGGTACCCTGGCCACATGGACATAAACTCTCCATATGTTCCTAAATTACCCGTTTAATAACTGGCACCATCGAACCCATAGGTACTTGGCCGCATGGACATAAACTCTCCATATATTCCTAAATTATCAGTTTAATAACTGGCACCATCGATCCCATAGGTACCCTGGCCGCATGGACATAAACTCTCCATATATTCCTAAATTACCCGTTTAATAACTGGCACCATCGAACCCATAGGTACCCTGGCCGCATGGACATAAACTCTCCATATATTCCTAAATTACCCGTTTAATAACTGGCATCATCGAACCCATAGGTACCCTGGCCGCATGGACATAAACTCTCCATATATTCCTAAATTATCATTTTAATAACTGGCACCATCGAACCCATAGGTACCCTGGCCACATGGACATAAACTCTCCATATATTCCTAAATTATCAGTTTAATAACTGGCACCATCGAACCCATAAGTACTTGGCCGCATGGACATAAACTCTCCATATATTCCTAAATTACCAGTTTAATAACTGGCACCATCGATCCCATAGGTACCCTGGCCACATGGACATAAACTCTCCATATATTCCTAAATTACCCGTTTAATAACTGGCACCATCGAACCCATAGGTACCCTGGGCACATGGATATAAACTCTCCATATATTCCTAAATTACCCGTTTAATAACTGGCACCATCGAACCCATAAGTACTTGGCCGCATGGACATAAACTCTCCATATATTCCTAAATTACCAGTTTAATAACTGGCACCATCGATCCCATAGGTACCCTGGCCACATGGACATAAACTCTCCATATATTCCTAAATTACCAATTTAATAACTTGCATCATCGAACCCATAAGTACTTGGCCGCATGGACATAAACTCTCCATATATTCCTAAATTACCCGTTTAATAACTTGCATCATCGAACCCATAAGTACTTGGCCGCATGGACATAAACTCTCCATATATTCCTAAATTACCAGTTTAATAACTGGCACCATCGATCCCATAGGTACCCTGGCCACATGGACATAAACTCTCCATATATTCCTAAATTTCCAATTTAATAACTTGCATCATCGAACCCATAAGTACTTGGCCGCATGGACATAAACTCTCCATATATTCCTAAATTACCAGTTTAATAACTGGCACCATCGATCCCATAGGTACCCTGGCCGCATGGACATAAACTCTCCATATATTCCTAAATTACCAGTTTAATAACTTGCATCATCGAACCCATAGGTACCCTGGCCACATGGACATAAACTCTCCATATATTCCTAAATTACCCGTTTAATAACTGGCATCATCGATCCCATAGGTACCCTGGCCACATGGACATAAACTCTCCATATATTCCTAAATTATCAGTTTAATAACTGGCACCATCGATCCCATAGGTACCCTGGCCACATGGATATAAACTCTCCATATATTCCTAAATTACCCGTTTAATAACTTGCATCATCGAACCCATAAGTACTTGGCCGCATGGACATAAACTCTCCATATATTCCTAAATTACCCGTTTAATAACTTGCATCATCGAACCCATAGGTACTTGGCCACATGGACATAAACTCTCCATATATTCCTAAATTACCAGTTTAATAACTGGCACCATCGATCCCATAGGTACTTGGCCGCATGGACATAAACTCTCCATATATTCCTAAATTACCCGTTTAATAACTTGCATCATCGAACCCATAGGTACTTGGCCACATGGACATAAACTCTCCATATATTCCTAAATTACCCGTTTAATAACTGGCACCATCGATCCCATAGGTACTTGGCCGCATGGACATAAACTCTCCATTTATTCCTAAATTACCAGTTTAATAACTGGCATCATCGAACCCATAGGTACTTGGCCGCATGGACATAAACTCTCCATATATTCCTAAATTACCAGTTTAATAACTGGCATCATCGAACCCATAGGTACTTGGCCACATGGACATAAACTCTCCATATATTCCTAAATTACCAGTTTAATAACTGACACCATCGAACCCATAGGTTCTTGGCCGCATGGACATAAACTCTCCATATATTCCTAAATTGAGCTAAAGTTTTCTAACGTCTCCTGTATTTCCCTCAAACCATGATTAATATTCATCCCATAACTCATTCTTGGCCTACCTACTGGACTTTTCCCGCTGGTTTCTATGCCTCTCTTTCATTTCAAATTACTGCCACATGTCCTGTCCATCCCATTCTACGAGACTTAATTGTTCGTGTTATTTCTGGCTTCCTTTATGGATCATGTACCTTACTGTTAAATTGTCTTCTATATTCACTTGTCTGTTCAACACTCGTTGGTACAAAATGTTTCCTAACAACATTATTTCCATGTACTGGTAATCTTTTCACCTCTCTTATAGTAAGAGTCCATGTTTCGCATTCATGTAGTATAACTGTTTGTGTTTTTTAGAGAATTTCTATGTGCATCTAATTCCTGTTTGTAATTATTGTTCCTAGGTATGTAAATTCATCCTCTTTTAAAAACGTTTTGTCATTTGTTATTAACAGTCCATTTCCATTATATAACGTATTATGTGTGACCAAATATATACATTTATTGATGTTAATTCCACATCTAATTTGTCACTGTTAATCAATAGAGAGTGCGTGTTGGTCCTTTGTATCTCCTCGCTACCGACCTATATAATACATCGCCACATATACCAACAGCTTATTACTACCATTGAGTAGTAGGCCTTGTTCATCATGTAAAGATCTGGCAGCATGCTCTAGTGCAAAATTAAATAGTAGAGGAGTTAGTGCATTTCCTTGCCTTAACCCAGTTTTCAAACTGTTTGTCTACCTCATCTTACTCTTCGTGATATTTAGACATAATCAAGTAAGCCCAACTAACTTTTTTTAGGAATTCCGAATTGTAGCAAGAATCTATATAACTTTTTCTAATTGATTGAATTGATGTCTTTTTTAAGTTTACATGTAGCTGACAGACAGCACCATCTGTTTCCCATTTATTTTCTGGAATCTGTCTTATATTAAAAATGTGAACTGTTGTTGACCAATTCATTTTAAATCCAAATTGACGGTCACCTATTAGGTCGTCAATACAGGGAGTATAGTGTTCTGCCCAAGAGCAGGTCTTTCACTGTCAACTCATCATTTTCCACTCTTTCCTTAACTCAGCTTTCCTTTTTGTGTCCGCATACAAACCATTTATTTTAATATTGTTTATCATCTGATGTCTTTCTGCCTCTAACATTCTTTCCGTTGACCATTCCTTCAAGGGCATCCATCAGCAGGCAGTTTCTTCTTAGCTAGTGATCAGTCCAATTTCTTTTCCTCTTCTTTATGAGTTCCACCATTGTTATTCCTTCACCCACTCTGTCTAGCACATCTTTATTTTTTTATTTTGTCTGTCCATTTTGTACATTCCATTCTTCTCCATAGCCACATTTCAAAAGTTTCCAGTCGTTTTTCCTCATTCCGTCGTAATGTCCAAGTCTCTGCACCATACAATGCTACACTCCACGCAAAGCACTTCACTAGCATCTTCCTTAATTATTTTGCCAAATGTCCGCAGAAAATGCTTCTCTTCTTGTTAAAAGCTTCTTTTGCCATTGTTATCCTCTGCTTCACTTCTTAACCGCAGTGCATGTTACTACTGATAGTACAGCCCAAGTATTTGAAGCTAGGGAGTAGGTATGGAAACTAACATGTTTGTTAGAATTTTGTACCAAGTTGTAAATAATGATATACCCTTGTAGTTGTTAGAATCAGGCCTGTCTGCTTTTTCTTGATTGGAAAGGATAATCGATTCCTTCCGTTCATTTGGAAGAGACTCTTTTTCCTAAATTATACCAAGCAACCAACTAATCTAGTCAAACATTTTTTTCTCCTCCAGGTTTGGGTTTATACCTTCTCAACCTGATGCGCTATAGTCTCATTTTTATCTCCATTTTAACCTCTAATACACTTGGTTATGTGGCTAACATTTCGCTCTTTCTAAATCATCCTCTTATTTACCCTGTTCTGCATGTACATTTAATAGCTGATTTAAGGATTTTTCCCCGTATATTTAATATCCAATTATATACAAATTTTCATTATACTTGTTCAAGCCTGAAACTCTTTCTTCACTATTATAAATGCCCGATATAATTATCTGATGTACCTACTTTTTTGCATTCGTTGCGACATAGATATATATCCCTCTCAAATATCCCCTCTTTTTCTTTTTAATATTCTAGTTGTTTCCCTTCTGATATTAGCCAAATATTATAAATTTATTTAATTCTCTTGTAGGTAATTCAAATTTTGCTATCTTTCTTTCCTCTTCAATGTCAGCAGACCCCTCAAGAAACGTTTTCACTTTTGCCTATGCTATCGTTATTTATAGCGCAGTATTTCCCTCGGTTGCTACATTTTCATCTGGTGATTCCAGTATTTCATACTTATCAGCAATTATGATCTGGTATTTTTGCCGCATTTGATCAATTCTGAAGTTTTTAAATCTAATTTTATATAATCTACTTTAGCGTTTGTTCATCTTGTAAGCGATGACCGTTTTATTATTTCCTTCCTTATCATTTGATGATCCGAATTGCTGTGTGTCCCACTAACTGATCTAAAGTCAATGATGATACTGTGCAAGCATTTATCCAATAATGTGCCCAAATTATTTATCACCTCCTCGAGGTGTCAAAGTGTAGGTGTATTTATGAGTATCCTTACACTTGAATTTAGTGCTCTTTACAAAATGAAACTTTCGTGTGACAAATGTCACTATTCTAACTCCATTGTTGTTACTATCTTCATGAAGACTCGATTTGCTTATTGTTGGTTTGAATAGATCTTCCCGCCCCACTTTTGCTCTAAAGTATCCAAAAACAATTTTATAAGATATCGTGACAGAATATCAAATGTACATTTTATCCCTTCATTGAACTCATCCTTGTTCTTGTCATCCTTATCTTCTGTGGGACCATGCACATTAATGATTACAAAACCGTGTCGTTTAACATTTAGAACCGTCTATGATAATCTATCGCTGACAAACTTAAAATCTCGTACAGTGGAGAGGACCCTCTTTCGAACTGAAAAACCCGTTCCATTTTCAGGTCTGCCTGCAACCCCAGACCTGCGAACAATAATTATATGGATGCGAAACATGAACTCTTACTTTAAGGAAGGAGAAAATATTACGAGTATTGAGAATACAATTCATAGGATTTTTTTTGATAATGGTTCCATCGCTACTGAAACGTGTTGACTCTTTCAACTTTTTAAATTGGTGATTTGGGTTTTTATTGACTTTGTGTAATTCATAGGATAATGTTTGGCCCAAAGTGAGACAAGCAGACAGTTGAATGGGAAGACTACAATATATGTGAGCTATTTGATGCTTATGGGAAACAAGAATTTAAAAAAAAGAGGTAAATGTCGTAGACTCATTATAAGCAGGACATATGTGACAAATGGGAAATGGAATAGGGACGTGAAAACTTAGGAAAAATCAGAGGGAAATATCTATGTAGGTAGGAAACTTAGGAAAAATCAGAGGGAAATATCTATGTAGGTAGGCCTCGAATGAGGTGGGAGATTAGCATTAACCATGATTTGAGGGAAGTAAATTATACAGAGGATGATTGGAAATCATCCCAGGAGAGCCATGAGCCTACAGGATTGCTAGTGCTAGTTATTAAGTTCTCACACATCACTCAAAGTGATTACATTTTACTTTTTTAACATTTATCCATGTAAGTTGTTATGAAGATTTTGATGCAAATTTTAGTTTTCTTCACATTAATTTGTAGCTTATCAGTGGATATGTAAACAGCTGTCTGTGGGATCTGGTAATGCAATTAAATGTAAACAAATCTTCATCTAGCGTTGTGAACTGTAACATTGTTAAATAGTTGCAAATAATGAAAAGTTTCAGTTTGGCGGTTGGAAATATTATTTCTAATTCCAGCCGGATACATTTTGATAAAACCCGCACAAAGATAAATATTCAATCAATTTTGTTCATATGCAGGGCATGTGGCACGAATGGGGAATGAAAACGGGGCATGGAAGCTTCTTGTAGGAAAACAAGTCGGTAGAACAATAATGAGGTGAGAGAATAACATTAACCTTGATTTGAGGGAAGTCAATTATACAGGGGTTGATTAGAAAACATTAAGTCTATATAAGGGTTTATGGAGAGCTTATTTCCGCGCGGCCATAAAACTAGGGGGTGAGATAGTGCCAGGTAGTTATATTTTAACTTTACCGCTTCAAAACTTGTAAATGTAGTGAACAGTTTGCTTTCTTAACCAACAATTCATTTTGAATCCTATAATTCTACGATAACTAAAATATATTATTTGTATTTTTTAACTCATCCATCAATAGTAATTCTGCCCGAGGGCAGGTCTTTTACTGCATTGACATCATTTTCATCCTATGCTTTCAGCTTTACTAGGTGTGGTAGCTTCCCGATGCTTTCCACACCGGTGAAGGATGATGATGATGACCGGTGATTTTCGGGGAGCGTTGGCCCTAAGCTTCCTGACATTAATCTTACAGGTGAGGAAAACGCCGAAAAAACTCATCCAGGGGCCTATCCCGACCGGGAATCGAACCCGGGCCCGTTGCGTGACAAGGCAGCACGTTACCTCGAGACACCAGCGGTGGACTTTTAACGCATAGCATAACTATTTACAATAGCTATAAAGTTACAATAACAATAATAATAATAATTATAATTATAAAAATATTAATAGAGGATTAGGTCGCAAACTGCTTAAGAGTCATATTTAATCAGTAAAAATATAAAAATATTAATGATCGCCTGCTTCTGCAAACCATTTGTCGATTCATTTTATTGATTATCAAAATATTTTTAATTATTCAATTACCCTCTAAAACGTAGTGCAATTCAAAGGAATGTTACAAAACATGATCAAGTAATAAGTAAAGTAAATTGAAATTCTATGCGTGTTCCTAATTTTCCTGACAACATATGTTGCGTGGAGTTCGTCCTCACGTATTTTCGGCGAAATAATCACAAACACATGTCGTTTAATTTATTTTTACAAATTATCACAAGTAACGTACACACAATTCCCACTAATAATAATTTATCTTGATTCAAAGTTTATATGTTTCACAATTATTTCACAGTTTCTGATGAGTACACTCACTCTCTTCTCACTTCGCTTATCGCTGCCAAAACACTACTGACTGGCTTCCGTCCTTCGTCACTGATATATAAGCGGGAAGGAACTGGCGAGACTTCTAACATGGTAGTCTCTGGACACCGATCTTTCTCGAAAGGGGAGGGATAGAGACTCGTGGAGATCTCTGGAATGAGAACCCCGATGTTTCGATGATCTGCGCGGGCCTTTCGACTCACGCGTCGGCTACTCGCAGATCTATTTCGACCAATACAAGACCACTATTTCTCGTCTTGCCCGCGTAATTTAAACTTAGGTATTACGACACGTAACAATATTAAAAACGTGCAGAATATGAGATCCGGTGGTCCAGTTAAATACATTCATGATATATTAAAAAAAAAGACTTCTAAATTGCTTTATTGGTCAACGTCTGGATATTGGAATATAACTAGATGTTTTTGTAACTGACGCAGGTCTCCAATGAATTTTGGCCGTGAAATCAACAGTTGCACAATGAGCGTTGTCATATTCCTGTAACATAACTCCCGGTTTTATCGCAAATTAAAATAGTAAAGATATCAATTTTCATCATCAGTAACTCTGAAACAATTCGAGATACAACATTTTTTAATGTCTTCATTGGTCTATTCTGTGCACATTTGAATATAAATAAGTCAATATGTCTAACGACTACTTGTTTATAATTTTGTGAAATTACATTACAGGAAATATTTAAGCATTGATAGTGAAACGCATTCTAATAAAATAAAATTACGTCACGCAGGAACTGTTAAGTCAGTAGTTCAAATTTATTTTCCACCTTTGTTGTTTTATGAAATATATATATATATATATATTAAATTTAATTCGTACATATATTTTTTTTTTCGTTGCGAGATAACACCTTTAGGTGCCGATAGACCTATTTGTAAATGTTTGCTTAATTTCCGACCCTAATGGCCCCATTTTGTTAGTTAAGGAACTCAAAATTGCTTTTATTCATTGAATGCTATATTACGAGTTTGATTGCAAAAAAAAAAGGGGGGGGGGAAATATTCCGCTGGCTGGAGCGCTAACACGCACAATATGATATCATGTGTGTAGTAAGTAGAATGGATTACATTGTAACGTTACTTCCGGTGAATTGGTTAAAATAAAATACAAATGTGATCCGTTTTACCAGATTATTGTAACCGCGTCGTGATTAAATTCACACGAACTAAGAGGTAGTAGAATGAATATTTTAGTAATATCTTCTGTATTTCTTTAGAAGAAATGTTACATTCGAATTATAACTTTACCATGCAGTGAGAGTTTTATCATTCCTAATTTAATTTGAATTGGATAAATAATAGCTCAGCACTCCAACTTAATATGTTCATTTATTTCCAGCATCCTCGCTGACTAAACTAAAGGACACAAAACGTATCATCTCGTCACAGTACATGGCGGCATCTCTGGTTTCAGTCAGAGAGTTCATTCATAGGCTGCCTCAACTCCGGTACACAAACAGCCACACCCTCAACGTGATCCTCACCTCAGACCAAGAGACTAGAGAAATGATATGTCAGGTAAGTCATCTGTATCCGTCATAGACATTGTCTATCCCGGAGTTCCTTGCTTGCGCTGTCAATACATTCCTAACTCATTCATTCACTTCACACCAATATTACAGACTCTTATCCTTTTTCACAAATTCTTTTTATTCGTTGCTTTCTTTATACAATTCAAAACTTGATGGTTACCTTTCATCATATATTTGCTGTAAAGTCCAGCCATTGAGTTGCAGGCTTTGTCGTTTAGGATATACGAGGGGTAGAGGGAGAAACTCGCCCTCTGCTGCCAATAAGGAAATAGTTGAGTGGGTGTGGACGTCTGCCACAACTTATCACTAATCTTGACGCCGCTACTAAGGTTTGAAATAGCTGCGATATTGTCGGCTGTATTTCTACTGCGTGGTACATAAAGCGGCCCCTCCACTGAATATCCATATGGGCAACGCTGTCGTGAAAACGTCACAGCAGGAGATGAGCGGCTGGACTGTACATGACAATTGTCTGTATTTTTATAAAATCAGTAATTGAATTTTCGGCTAAACTTTACAACCTGTGACGCGACTTTTTTAATTCCTTCATAAACTCCTGTCAAATTTTATTCTTAGGGTTTCATTTTCAAAATATTTCCTACCATTTCCAATTTTTTACATGTGTTCTAACGATTACTTGAATATATTTTTTCACAGTATTGAACTACATGATGGCATGGCAATCATATTGAAGTTCACGAATTTGTGTGTTTCAGAGCAGCCAATATATAGTCTGTACTAACTAACTTATTCTAAATAAAATCAGCCTTCATTCTTTCACAGATTAGAGTGCCTGAACTGTGTTAGGTTAGCTTTTAGGTTCGTTGGCAACTCGAGTTCAAACATCGTGTATATGTTGGCTGCATCCCGTGATTATATTGTAAACCGGAGTCTGTTGGCACATGCGATCGTGTATGATTGGAACTTTGTACCACATATTGTAAAGTATTTACCGAATTTTCTCTGTTCACATATTGCCTTAGGTCTATCACTACATTTCACATCTTGACCAGATTTTCAGTACTTTCCTGTATAATAAATTCACTTCCTTTGAGTCGTGGTAAATATTATTGAACTCTTGTCGTACACATTGGCAGCTTCCCGTCTGGTTTTATTGCAATTACTTTTCATGTCCCTCTTCCTTTACTCACGTTCTACTCATCACAGTTACAATACACAACTGTTATTATTGGTTAATATTTTCATCTAATTTCTGTCCAATGTTTCTATTGCCCCACTACCGAATTCTAATATTGCATTCTCCAAAATTATATGAGATTATGTAATTTAAGCAAGGAATAAGGTGTTTTTTAAACTGCAAATGTATAATCAAGCTTCTGTGTCAATGGTTTCGGCTTTTGTACATTTCTCAATTATAAACGTTTTTATAATTATTATATATTTATATAAATGTTACATTATATGGCTTAACTTTTTAAAAATTCACAGATTAACAGTTTCATGGATATAATTAGCATTTACGTAATTAGGATAATTTTTTTCTAAGCTCTGCAAATATCCAGTCATTTTGTGAGTAAATTGTAATTCACTGATTCATCTCTCTACCTTTGTCTGCTAAATAAAAAAATGTACACAGGTATTGATTTTTAAGAGTACTTGTGCTGTTAGTCATCTGATTGTACTCTATTTATATCTTTGCATATTTTTGATCTTGATATAATGGCAGTGCGGCTTGTGCTAACATGAGAATATCACTCTCTTTGATACGGGAATTGAATGTTTTATCTTGATATTAAGGCTAGGTGGTCGCTAACATTGAGATAATACTACTATTCTTTGGAGAGAACTGGCATTGAATTTTTTATCTTGTATATAAGGTCTTATGTGGGCTAACATGAGAAGACATCTCTCTTTGTAACTGGCAATGATTAATTTTTTATCTTGATATATGCTAGTGGGCCTAACATGAGATATTACACTCTCTTTGAACTGGCATTGATGTTTTATCTGAATATAGGGCAAGTGGTCCGCTAACATGAGATAGACACATCGATTTCATAATACGAAGAGCATATGTTCAAATTGATGTCGTTAACTTTTTACGGTTTTAGTTATTAAATTAATTGCCAATGGATACGAGACATGAAATATATAGATATGACCCAGTTGGTATTTTTTAGAACAAGAATGATGTGGTGGAGAGAATTTAGAATAAACATTTAACTATGATTCGAGGGAAGTAGATTATTACAGGGAATTGATTGGAAAGCATTAGCTCAGTGATAGGGATATATGGAGAGCTTATTTGTCCGCGCGGCTCAAGGTGACACCTACGGGTTTGTTAGTTGCAGTGAGGTAATGTGATAAGTAAGTAAGTATGATATTGTGTGGGCTATTTTGACAACCCGCTATAATCCTGCAGACATTATTGACTGATTAATCTCAATTCTATCCCGCCTTCGGGACATTGGTCCATGATACGGGGATCTGTTTGGCTAGCCACACGAACTTAGTTACGCTTATTTAACTACATGGATGTCACCTCGAGTGATCACTAGAATCATAAGGTATTACGTTGATGGAAGATTAGATAGGTGTAATTGTGCCCATGCAGTAGGGTATTTTTATTCAGATTTGTATGGTTACTTTATGTGCCTCAAAATATTCTGAGTTGGGATCATATGTCTTTAAAGTACCATCCCGGGGTAGGAATTGTCTCTTGGATTTTCCCATCGTAAAAATCCTATTGACTCCGACTGGGTCTGGGTTGAACACACGACCCTCGGGACTAAAAGGCAAGGAACGTAACCACTAGGACCACTGCGGGAAAAACAGGACTGATAATTCAATGGTGGGGGGAACTTATAATTCAATGGTGAATGGATGCAATCCATGAAGGGGGTAACAATTTTCACAAAATCCATACATGTGTTGTGGCTTCATAGATGTTATGTTGTTGATAAAGGTTTGAGCATTTAATTTCTAATTAAAGTTTGTAATCCACAGAACTGTCCATATATCACTTATTTGGGCTCATTACATTAATTTTAGCTATCGTAGCGCTACATCAATAGCATTCGGTGGTCAGTGCAATTCCCTGAGCTGTATGACGAAAATGTGACATAGTTATTAAAACGTTTTTGTCCATGGCCTTAACGAAGTTTTCATTAGGCCCACAAATTTACTTATGACGAGAAGGGAGAATTACGTTCTTGGATTCGACAAGTGCTTCTTGCTATTATATCAGGTGAGGTCTGGTTCAAGAGATAAATGACTTAGGCCAATCCATTTGTTATAATGAAGAGCTATGGTTGCAGCTAGTACAGACGGCACTGGATTAGCAACCAGATACTGGGTATAGCCCTGCTGTAGTCATAGTAGTATGCCTATGATTTTCATGGATCTCCCGGAAGATCTGCCCATTTAAACTTGCTATAGTTTGAATCGCAATGACAATTGTTTCATGTTAACATATGTTTCTTTCATGTAAGGTGCATACCCAATCCGAATCGATGGTAACACACTGCCATTATGCAGTAGGACACACTTGAGACTTATTTTGGTGGAGTCGATGTACAACCTCCTCTCAACACTTTTATAGTTAATGCCAATAACTGTCATTAGTCCCAAAAGAGAGTAATGTAAGTATTGGCTTCTAAATTTTGTAGTAAAGCTTTTTACTTTATTTTTTTAAAGCGTGGTTTCATTGTAAAACATGTTACGTATAGTAATACGCTCTTCTGCGTCGAGACATAGGGGGTCATTTTGGCCTTACTTTTGCACATAGAAGTTTGAAATTTTGCACACACATTGCTTACACCTCTTAATATGTTTCCGTTGATTTCGAGATCTGTGCATTAATACAGGGGGTGCAGGGGGCCCGAACTTAGAAACAAGGGATTTTAGGAAAAAGTCCAAATTTCCCTCAATTTTTCTCACCTTGGATACATGATAGGGACATTTGAATGGTACAGTTTAAATACTGTTCTTTTCTGAAGAGAATGAGATTCGAAGCATTATCCTGAAATAAATAGTGATGTTGCTGTAGCTGCTTGCCTGAAATTAACCTAAATAAAATCATAGTTTAAAAGAGTTTAATGCATGCCCTTTAACTTGGAAATGAGAGCTAATTCGAGCTTTTCATTCTCTCTTTCGTTATCAGTGCGGTTGATATACCTACGAAACATTTACTTCATTCCAGTTACATTTTCACTGTTGGCTAGTGCCATTTATTATAACAAATTTGATTTTATTCAATGCACAATATGAAATCCAACTTTTAATACACTTATATAATCATTATACATTTATGTAGATTATTTAATAAGAAACTGCATCTTAAAAATTGATGCCAAAACTTCTAGACGTGCTCAACTACATATTATATAATGGCCAACGGAACACGACGCCAGGAGTCATGCAGGGAATGCCTTCAGCCAATCAGAAAATTGTAAAAAAAATGAATATATCAACTGAAAATAACGGATTGGGGCATTGGCGCGAACCAATACAATTATAATACAACCAAATATTAGTCCAGGAACAAACACAGCTCAGAACAATGAGTGTTACAAATATAATAACAGCAAATGTATACATTTATTCATGAGGAACATATTGCCAACATATAAATAAATGTAAATAAAAAAAAGTGCACTGAATGATTAAAATAAAATTAATAAAAAATACGTTAAATAATCGTCAAAATGGCGATTAAACAAATCACTCTTATAACTAACTCATTTTGATTAACTAAAATGAATGTCACATACACAACACTTGGTAGAAGAAATATAAATAAATATGAGATAACTATCTAATTCTACACAGAAACAAGCAGCACGTAGCAAATAAGCAAACTGCAAAGTACACCAATTGCATTACGTTTCAGTGCAGAAAGTCGAGTACAAGGGACTGTAAATAGCGGAAGTCTATATTCTGATATCACCTAGAAATTACTTTTTTTCTTGTGAATAAGATGTACAGGACAGAAATTGCGTCTTTGAGAAATTATTGACATTCTATCCCTATATCTTGACAAAACCACCCAAAGTGTATTGAAGAACGTACAAAAAAATGTATCAATCAAGCGTATACATTAAACAACCCTGGCAGATTATGGTGGAGAACTATCCCTCAAGCATGTACCTTTATCAAGCATGTACCTTGATCAAACATGTACCTTGAATAAACAAGGATGACTGAGCTTCATAGTAAAGAAGATATTTGTGATTCTTTTTCATTTCTTGAAACAAGTGCGGGCTTTACATATATAGTTGTACATACTTCATGTTGACGACATGAGGATAAATATCATTGCCTTGAAAAGGGGAAGGTCGTTGATTTGGTTGGAATTTTGTTTGACGTTTAATAACGCTGGTCAACGTGATTTTTGTCTCAGCTGTACTGAATGCAGTTTTTTTTTATCGTGTTTTCAAATATGTATTCGGAATTTCTCCATCACCCACAGTTTTTTTATTTCAATTTCAGTTAATGGATTTAAATAATTATTTTTTAATAAACGTTTTTTCGTCCATTTGTCCATTGTAAAAAGTGAGCGATGAGCACGGGGAACACTTTCATCAGGAGATTTCAGCTATGGAAAAGAGATATCAAGGCAAATGGAATCCTAATATGCTGGCTGATTATTGTTGGACCATCAAGAGGGATGCTCCACAGGCGAAATATAGCAGAAAATCGTCATTTCCTACTTTCTAGGTGAGTCCGAATGTTCGAATATTGTGTAGTTACAAATGTAAAAAATATTAAAGTGTTTGAAATTATAAATGTCTGTCTCTTGGAAACCTTGCGTGATGGAGAAAAACCGATATCATATTTGAATTCAGGAGAAGAAATACTATCAGAATCACATATTTTTCTTTCTGAGACAAAAAAAATATTTTTTGTTGCTCAGTGTAATTCTATGTAACAACGTCCAGCACTGTATGACAATGTTGTTACCAAGAAGAAACAGTGCTTGTTGCTTGGAGAATCAACACAAGGCGAACTGAATGTTTTCTGTAATCGTATGCCCTCTTCAAACCTCTATCGTATAGGATTTCTTTAAAATTACATGGAAATTAGGAGCATGCATACTGATTTTTATTCTTGTAGTTGATCACAAACAAATGGAAAACCACGATGCTATGTAGTCACATGGTTTAAAAAATGCACTCATGAATGAATCTGCATTTTGATTTCAAGTGATTGTAAATTTACACAGTAGATGCAGATGGAACTGGTAAATTTACTGTTTGTAATATTGTTCTGAAGAGAATTATCTATCATGGAAGAAGTCAAATTAATGCAGTTTTTATTCAACTAAATATTTATAATAATATTACTGCATATTGTAAAACAATTTTAAAAATCCTGCGGACTCATATACAAAATCTCACTTGAATTAATAATGAATTTTACAATTTAGTAGGGAATACATCAATCTATATTGTAATATTTTATTCTTGATTTGGTAACAGAACATATGGAAAACACTTGGTTTAGAATTATATCATGTTTATAAGTCAACATACTAAACTGTAAAAGAAAAACATTTTATATTTATAATTAATTTTTATGATAATATTAACAAGGCTGTTACACAATGTTGTGTTATATAAAGCCATTTTCCTCATTTACTAAGACACACTGTTAGTTATCTTATGTATGTTATTGATCATTGTAAAATATGCTCCAATGATGGTGTGAGAAATTCTGAATCATTTATATACAAATTGTTCTTAGAAATAATAAAATAATGGCCCAGAGTGGCAAAGAAATGGAAAGAACAATAGTACTAAATGACAAAACACTAGACAAAGTAAAATATTTCAATTATCTAGGTGTATCTTTAGGTTGTAATAGAGAAAAAGACATAAATAAATTACAAATATTTCAATATTTATGCGGCACCCTTAAAAGAACACTGGAAAAGAAAGTAAGAAAAGAAACACATTTAGAATTTTATAAAGTATTGGCTGTACCTTCAATATTCTTCTTCTTCCTCTACGCATGAAAGCTGGCAGCTTGTTGCGTGTTCATTCACTACGGTCCGGGCTATGGTGATGTCCTTCCATTGTAGTTGTTGTCTTCCAAAGGCCTTTCCTGCTGAGGTGTCCAGTCAGGTACTTTCTTCGCTAATCTACTGTTCTCCACTCTATCTATGTGATCATTCCAATTTAGTCTTCTATCATTTATTCAGAGGTTTATAGGTTCAATTTCACATTCTTCTCTAAGAACAGAGCTGCGAATGTTGTGTGTTGCAATATTGTATGGTTAAGAAATATGGAATCTGAATAAACAGTCAATTAAGACGATAGAAGCAGCATAAATGAAACATTTACGATTTGTGGCAGGATATATTTTATGGATAAAAAACAAAGTGAAGATATCCGTAAAGAACTACAAATATTCAGTTTGACATATAAATTAGAATAATATACGAGAAAATAGTATGAATATATCTGCAGAATGGATACCTAAAAAGAGATTGGGGATGCCCACGAAAGAGATTGCCACAGCACCTATAATACTTGGAGCCTGAATGAACCAAAAAGATTTGATCCATGCAAGAAAAAGAAGAAGAAGAAATAATACAGCATTTAGCCAAATTTGAACATTATTATCTGAAATAATATAAATGTTTCCAAATGATAGTGTTTTGAGGCCACTAATCAAACTTTTTTAATACTTTCACTCCCACATGTCAGTGTCTTAAATTTTTCATGAACATCGTTAAAACATATAGCTACTAACTAACTCGCTAAATAAAGCTTGTTTTCTTATAAAAAAATACTTAATTTAGTTGACAAGTTAGTAAATTTCTTGCATCAACTTCCTACGTTGTATGAAGAATAATATGTAGATAAATCCAAGACGAAATGCTATCAGTTAAGTGGATCAATAATAGATTGATAGATCATCGGTTGATTAATGTCTTTGGCATCATCCGATTCCTATTAGCCAATTTTGTCGATCCATCCAATCTCCTGGTTGTAGATGTTTCTCCTTCATGTATAAACATATTCCCTGACTCCAAGAGGTTTTAGGTCTTCCTCTGCCTCATCTTCCCTCAGGTTTCCATTCCAAAAACAGATTTTGGTAGCCGATCCTCTTCCATTCGCTGGACATATCCGTACCATCTTAATTGCTGAGTTTTAATATAATCTAAAATAGTGTCTTCAATCTTCATTTTCTCCCTTATAACTGAGTTCCTAATTTTTTCTCTTCTTGAAATTCTTGCTGCCCTTCGTATAAAATCCATTTCCGTTGCCAAAATATTCTTATTAGTTTTTGTTGTTAATGGCCAAAGTTCTGCTCCATAAGTAATTATGCTTTTAAGAATTGTATGATATATATTCATTTTATTTTTATTACTTATATATTTATCCCACAATATTCCATTGAGGCAAGCAATTGCAAATTTTCCTTTATTTTTTCTATTTCTGATTTCCTCTTATAACTCCCGTTTTTATTTACTTTAATTCCTAAATATGTTATCTCACTACAAGATTTTATTGTTTCTTCAGTCTCCAAAATTAAATTTTGAATAATCCTAAATAAAAATATATATGTAATCCATATGTATAAACACAATTTTCAAAATCGTTATGAAATTCAAAGTTTAAAGAACGCTTCACATTGCCTGATATTACTGAGAATACAGTGGCACTTCCAAACACGAAGTTTCGTAGCCACACAAACTTAAGCTCTTCTACATCCCTGTTACCAGTTAATATCTTTCAGCTCATCTATATAAATTACTTCTCTTAAATTATGTTTTATTATGCTATCACATTATCTTTATTAAACTACTGAGATTTTCAATCATCCTGTTTCATTTCCATTACAATCCACAATTTTTGTCCATCCCAGTCTACTCTTCTTATTAAGTTTTGTTTCTCACAAAGATCATTATTATGTAATTTAGTTCTTCCACTTTCCTGTTTGCTCCCAAAAATATATCTAAGCAATTAATTCTCAATATATTGTAATATATTTGCTTCTCTTAAAGTAAGAGAAATCTTTTCACTTCCATATAACTGCATGCATAGACATAACTGAAATAGTCACCATTTTATATGAATTGTATTTTTTAGAGGAAAGTTAAAAGTTACCATGAGAACTACATAATAATTGTGCATTTCCAGAGTTTACTTTATATTGATTTATTTCACAGCTTCATTCTTATTTGACACATTAACTTGGATTCTGCTACTTAATTGATTGCTGTTAATTTAAAAATGTGATTACATGCAGGGCTATTCAAAAAGAAGGAACAGACTTCAAACATTTATTTCTTCCAAACTAAAAAAAAAATAGAAACGCAATTCCAACTTTCCTGGAAAGAGAAAAGTTTGAAGTTGCGATCATGGCCACATTGGTGCTGTCGATTGTTATGTTGATTGTTTGTATCAAAATAGCGACACAATAGGACTTTGGATTGGAAGAGGAGGAGCAGAAATCAACTTCATCGCCGGTGGTCTGTCAGGTCATCAGACCTAACCCCGTGTGATTTTTATCTGTGGAATACGTAAAAGACTGTGGTTTTATCCCCCTATGCCTGACACTCTTGAAAGTCTGCGACATCCAATTGTTGAAGCTGTGAATTCGATAACTAGAGACCAGCTGATTCGTGTGTGGCAAGAAATGAGCCACTGTTTTGATATTTGTAGTGTAACACATGGTGTTCATATTGAATGCATCTAATAGTAAACTTTGAACTTTTCTCTTTCCAGGTATATTGGAATTGTGTTTCTGTTTTTGTAGTTTGGAAGAACTAAATGTTTGAAGTCTGTTACTTATTTTTGAATATCCCTATATTTAGCATTCAGTTTCATAATGATACATAATATCATATAATCTGTTACATATAAATATAGCATATTTTTTATTCTTTATTCACAGCTTTCAAGTAGAAGTAGTATGATGTTATCAAAATGGCTGTTACTCTTAGATACATCTTCTGTTATTGAAGAATTCTTTGCTGGCTGTAACATTCCATTCGACTGTGAATTCATAGTGGCGCACAGAAATCAAGATGAGTTAATTGTGCTAAATGAAATATACAGAGTTGCAAAAGGACTTCCGCTGCAAATTTATAACTATGGACACTGGAAATCAGAGAACGACTTTAACTTCACTTCTCTGGAATTCTACAGGAGGAGGTCAAACCTGAATGGATTGTTCATTCCTGCTGCAACAATCGAGGTGTGTATGTATTTAAGTTTAATGGTACCGGTGTATAATTTGTTGAATTTTAGACGGAACATTTTAAACCTATTCAAACTATTCGTTATTCAGTTGTCATTCAAGCGATATATGAATGCACCTCTGTCCATATTTTTTTTTATTTGAGATTTTGTGTTAGTGCGCACTGCACTTGTACACACATGTTTATCCTGGATACAGGAGCAATTACAATGCTATTGACAGACCGAAACATAAATACATTATTTTTTACCCTGAGGGATACTCTTCATAGATGTCTGTTTGATGATCTGCATTGACCTGTAGGTGTCATCATGTAGAAACACGGAGAGTAGACAGGCCATGCCCCATTATAATAATGTTTATCAGCTACCAGAAACGAAAATATATATTTCAGAGCATGATGAAGCTAAAAATATATTCACTTCCGAGAGGATTTATCAAGAATATGTTATTAGATACAATTACAAGATTTGACATTAGACGGAGTGATGTTTGCCAAGTACGTGACACAAACAAGTGCCCCTGACTTGTGTTGATGTAAGCCATTAGTTTACCGGGAGTTTTTTTTCCTACATTCTTAATTCAGAACAGTTTTCTTAATTTATTTATATATTTGTCTTTATATAATAGATCCATAAGTTAAGTATCAAGTCATAAAACCTTCTCTAGATAACATACATCATATATTTTATTATCAACTAGCTAATTAACTCACTGGCATTATCGAACCCGTAGGTTCATAGCCGCGCGGACATAAGCTCTCCATACATCCCTATCCTGAACTAATGTTTTCCAATCATCCCCTGTATAATCTACTTCCCTTAAATCATGGCTATTCTCTCACCTCTATCTTGGTCTACCAACTGGGCATTTTCCCTCTGGTTTCCCTACAAGAAACATCCTTGCATGTCTTTCATTCCCCATTAGTGTATATTTAGTTATTGAATAAGTTAATTTTATTTTTACATATATTTTCTCTATTATTTCTGTAAATTTGATTAGCACTTTCATTGGTTCCAAAGGTTGGTATAATTGCTTCTTCTAGGAGGGCGGAATTAGAAAACCAATCTCTCCAAACCAAGCCATCTCCACTTGAAAAAAAATCTCCTCAACTCTCGTATGAGAACAGATTCATGAGACTATTTAATCTGTCTTCAGAAAGCTTTCTCTCATTGCAAAAATCTATGTTAGCAGTAAGCAGTTCGGAACAGGCCATATAATTCATTAACATGGTCAATTGTTTAAGTATCGTCAAGTGTTTTATAGGTTATGGGAATCTATTTGTTTGTCTACAATAAATTAAAGTTATTGTAAAAATAAAGAAACATTATGCAAATGAGATTAAATATATATATATATATATATATATATATGGTATGATAAGAAAAATAAATGCCTGGACGGGATTCGAACCCGGATCTCTGAGTCTGTACCTCAGCGTGATATCCATTACACTACCAGGCAAATCCAATTCAAACACTTATTTTTCTTATATTTGTATATATATTTTTCTTCTCATACCATATTAAGCTTGCATTGCTCAATGTTAAACATTTAATTATAACATTGATAAAGCGTCACTGCTATAAAGTAAAATAAATATTCTCTTTAATTTGCTTACTTGTTATAGTCAGCTGCTAGATGGCAGTGAAGACCGAGTTCTCGCGACATCTAGTAATAATGGAGAATATAATACATATATAAGAAAAATAAGTGTTTGAATTGGATTCGCCTGGTAGTGTTATGGATATCACGCTGAGGTACAGACTCAGAGATCCGGGTTCGAATCCCGTCCAGGCATTTATTTTTCTTATCATACCATATTAAGCTTGCATTGCTCAATGTTAAACATTTAATTATAACATACATATATATATATGCGTGTGTGTGTTCATTCTAAACTTAGGAAATCCTGTGTACAGAAATCTGATTTGTACACCAAAAAGTGAAAAATGTAGATCTAATTGTATCTTATAAAATTACATTTCTGAGTAGTACTACAATATACATAGAGATCGTAAAAAGAGTAAAAAGTCAAATATTAAGAGCTATTATTTATATGAATGCATCTTTGTGTTTTTAATCAAACATCCTTATGAACCAATTTAGAGATATGATATTGTATGTTATCTACTTTATATCGGACCATTTAACTTATGCCCTAAATGGCAGTCAATGACCAATACATTTCAATGAATTTTGATTACAACCAATCACAGTCATTTTTCACCTCGATTTTATCACTTTCATTCTATCCTTTCATTTTAACAAGTGGCTCCCAGATTGTATAGATAGTGCACGAATGTAACCAGATTCTTCTTGCGAGATTTAATAGAAAAACATTCATAGCAATTGATTATAGCACAAAAAAAAAGAAACCACTGTTTGCACTTTCTTAAATGTATTATTTTCCAGGAATTAACATTGCAGAAAAATATAATTTACATCGTAACACATCAGAAATTAATTAATAACCTGGAATGATGTGTTTCATTTTTTCTCTACTAAGGTGCATTCTTACAATATTGTGATTCTATTTGGGAATAAATATGATCTTATTGCAGTGATGAACAAATGAAACATAACGTTTTTTATTGGTTTTCAAACATCGCCATTTACATTAAATACATACATATTTTAAAATAACTATATTAAAATAATGATTTGTGAGTAAACAGCTTAATTTTATTCATTAAATAGTCCTAACAAAGGCCACACTTGATTTTTAAATTCTCTAGATAAATTCACTCCTCACTTTGTGAGTCATGAATTTATCAATAATATGGAACTTACTCATGACATTACTTATGATAAAAGATGTTAATTTATATTATCAATACATTTCAGATGGAGTATTTTATTTAAACGTTACATTTTTATAATAGGACATATCATAATGCATAATCATGCCCGGCCTGAATTTAAATGTTAAAATCATATCAAGAAAACATCTTATTATTATAGTTGATAGAAACATTGGTAAATAACTGTTAATTTTATTTAATTAATGTTGGGAAGTAAACATTATGAGGTATAATCATTAAAATTCATCGGAGAACATATTGTTTAAACAACTCACCTCATAGGATTCATGCTTCCATGAAATCGCGATTTCAAACATAGTCATGTTCATCGTCAGCCATAACTCCGACTGACGAAATTCTTCGGCCGTCAACTATTCTATTGTCGCCATCTTCAGTGCTGCCATCTATGGTTGAATTTATCAACTTCGAAATCAATGTAATTTCGTTAGGGATATCAAAATTCATTGATCTATTTTTGTTTTTCTGAATGTATATTTTTTCCCAAACTGTCAATTCCAAAGGTTTCTCTACTTGTTTTAAAAGTTTAGCTTCTCTTCCAATTTTATGATGTTCTAATAAACTATGTGCAGCAATTGCAGATTTTTCAATTTCACAATTTTTAATATTTCTGAAATGTTCTTTTGTCCGAATTTCCAAATTCCTTTTTGTTTTTCCTATATAAACTTTATTGCAATTTTCACAATTTATTTGATAAATTCCAGATTTCTTACTGTCTGGAACATTGACTTTTTTATTGGTACTTAGAATATTACCCAGACTAAATTTATTTATTGGTGCCAAAAAAATGTTGTATTTGTCAAAATATTTTGAAATTTCCTATGCATTTCAGGATGGTAAGTAATTTTCTTGTATTTTTTCTTTTCTTTGCAATTTTGTAGAGTAGTATATTCATTAAGTCTTTTATTGTGTTTGAATTTCTTCAACCTATTTATAATTAATTCTTTATCAAAACCATTTAATCTAGCAGTGTTTAAGATATGTTTAAACTCTTTATTGAAATTTTCTTTGTTTAATGGTACATTTGTCAATCTGTAAATTAAGCTATTGAATATTGCATGCTTGTGAGCAATGTGATTGAAGCCTGATGATTTAATGTAATTATCTGTATGAGTTCCTTTTCTAAATATATCAAATTCAATTTTCAGTGTTTGATCATTCCTAATTATACATAAATCCAAAAAAGGAATTTTGTTTTCTTTTTCTAATTCAACGGTAAACTTTACTGATTCATCATGAAGGTTCAATAATTTAAGAGCATCTTCAATATCTTTAGAATTTATTATTGCAAAAATATCATCCACATATCTGTACCAAGTCTTAAACATCCATGGGTATGCTTTAGTGATTTGACACTCCAAGTAACTCATGAACAAATCAGCTAAAAATGGTGAGAGCGGATTACCCATTGACAAACCCGAAACCTGTTGGTAAAATTTTCCATTATGTGTCAGTAATTCTTATTTTACCTATAATGGAAAATTTTACCAACAGGTTTCGGGTTTGTCAATGGGTAATCCGCTCTCACCATTTTTAGCTGATTTGTTCATGAGTTACTTGGAGTGTCAAATCACTAAAGCATACCCATGGATGTTTAAGACTTGGTACAGATATGTGGATGATATTTTTGCAATAATAAATTCTAAAGATATTGAAGATGCTCTTAAATTATTGAACCTTCATGATGAATCAGTAAAGTTTACCGTTGAATTAGAAAAAGAAAACAAAATTCCTTTTTTGGATTTATGTATAATTAGGAATGATCAAACACTGAAAATTGAATTTGATATATTTAGAAAAGGAACTCATACAGATAATTACATTAAATCATCAGGCTTCAATCACATTGCTCACAAGCATGCAATATTCAATAGCTTAATTTACAGATTGACAAATGTACCATTAAACAAAGAAAATTTCAATAAAGAGTTTAAACATATCTTAAACACTGCTAGATTAAATGGTTTTGATAAAGAATTAATTATAAATAGGTTGAAGAAATTCAAACACAATAAAAGACTTAATGAATATACTACTCTACAAAATTGCAAAGAAAAGAAAAAATACAAGAAAATTACTTACCATCCTGAAATGCATAGGAAATTTCAAAAATATTTTGACAAATACAACATTTTTTTGGCACCAATAAATAAATTTAGTCTGGGTAATCTTCTAAGTACCAATAAAAAAGTCAATGTTCCAGACAGTAAGAAATCTGGAATTTATCAAATAAATTGTGAAAATTGCAATAAAGTTTATATAGGAAAAACAAAAAGGAATTTGGAAATTCGGACAAAAGAACATTTCAGAAATATTAAAAATTGTGAAATTGAAAAATCTGCAATTGCTGCACATAGTTTATTAGAACATCATAAAATTGGAAGAGAAGCTAAACTTTTAAAACAAGTAGAGAAACCTTTGGAATTGACAGTTTGGGAAAAAATATACATTCAGAAAAACAAAAATAGATCAATGAATTTTGATATCCCTAACGAAATTACATTGATTTCGAAGTTGATAAATTCAACCATAGATGGCAGCACTGAAGATGGCGACAATAGAATAGTTGACGGCCGAAGAATTTCGTCAGTCGGAGTTATGGCTGACGATGAACATGACTATGTTTGAAATCGCGATTTCATGGAAGCATGAATCCTATGAGGTGAGTTGTTTAAACAATATGTTCTCCGATGAATTTTAACTGTTAATTTATTGATGTATTTGTTAACATTATAAAAATACATTATGAAGAAAATAAATATTTTTACTCTTTCATAAAAATGGTAATCACTCTTCCGTCACCATGTTATATAAAGTATTTTCTCTCCTCATTATATCTACATGGCTATAAAATATATATATATCTTTTTAAATCAAAAAATTTATTAATTCATCATTATGCACCTTTTAATGCAAGGCTATAGTCATTATTAAGAATACTTGCAAAGTTTGATGCCCTTTCAGTGTTTTTTTTAAAGTAATTGTTATAAAAACAAAAATATATGTATTATAATACTTATATTGTGAAACTGTTAGGGAAGCTTATGTTGGAGGAAAATGTCTTCCCCCTAGGGACTGGAATCTGTGATGTTCCGTTACTTTGCATCTACTGTTCATTCTGTTAATAAACTTCAAGTTTATGTATATTTGTTAGAATATTATCAAAAAAAATAAAATAAAAATCCAGAACCATGTTTTTTTATTCCAAATTCCCGTGTAAATATCTATAATAATATTCTACGAGTATTTTGATGGATATTAGAGAACTGGATATTGGAGATAAATATCTGTATAAGATGATAGATGGAACAGTATAGAAAACTAATGCTCAGACAATGCAGGTCATACAAGAGTTCATACTAATGTTTTACTGTGGAATAAATGGTATTTTTGGACAGAAATGTAGATGGGAACATATCGTTGCAGTCATACATTGGTGACAACAGTGAGTACCAGCATGCCATAATTTGTAATATTACTTGGTATGCGTAGTAAAACTAGGAATTATTTGTTCAGTTGAACAAAACAAATGTTAGATGGAGAACTTCATAACAATATGTTTCATATGTATTGACTTAGACTTTCACAGCCGGAGTTGCTTTGATGATCTTGAAGAAGATTTTAGGTCTGTAGGCCGTGGTCTCGAGGATTGAAGTTCCCTGACATTTTGCCAGTGACTGCATCTGGCATCGTCAAGACAACCCTTGGGGATGCCAGATGCAGTCTCTGCCGAAACAGGGAACTTCAAGCCTCGAGACCATGGCCTACAGCCCGAAAATCAAGATCATAATAATATGTTTCATAATTAGAAGAAATAGATTGTAGAAAAATTCCTTTTCTTTCTCAACTAAAATTGAGTATATTTGCAGAATGTATGACACCCGCCATAAATACAAAGGGCATTTTATTTAAAAAAAAATACTACCACCAACATTCATAATTTTAAGGGCTTAGGGCAGTAACATGATAAGCCACACTCTGTTAAGAAATGTAATTTATTACAATAATAGCAGATAAATGTATTGAAGTATCCATAAAATCATTTGTAAGTGTGCCAGTGATGAGTTAAAACATATAGACACACAATGTAGTGACAACAATACTGCACAATTAGTATTTATTATTATATCTCAGAAAGTAGAACATGTGGCTTATCATGTTATTGCCCTAAGCTCTTCAATTACTCATAACAATTATATACATGAATCAGTATTAATGAATTTACATATCTGAACCAACATTACACAGTTAAATATGAAACACTTATACACACTATTGTGAAATATTCTGTAATTACATATTTACTTCATGAATCAGTGAACGAATTGCATTAATATTTATCTCAAGGTTTTTCTCTCTACAATGTCAATTGAGGCACCAAGGCACAGGTGCATGAATGAGAGTTTGGAATGCCGACTAAAACTCTTTGATTGGATGTTAAATATACAAAGTATATCAGATAAATAATACTTATATATCAAGGTAATATTTATATAATTTCTTACCATTTTTAAGATTTCTTTTTGCAATTATTTTTGTTAACAGCTAAGATCACTAGTGCCGCAAATCAAATTTGGACGTGAAATTGTTCATAAAACTTGCTCACTCAAAATTTATATACCTGGTTGAGTGGTAGACAAGGCCTTAAGGCCTTAACTCTGCCAGGTAAAATAAAGCTATTATTATTATTATTATTATTATTATATACCTAAAAAATTCAGCGATTTTATCTGAGTTTGAACCTGTAAGTGTCTGAGCCAATAATCCATCGACTACGTCTGCAAATAGTCTTCCTCATATATATATATATATATATATATATATTGCAATTGATACAAAATCAGATTTTGTCTTTAGACTAATAACAAAACTATAAACACATAACTAGACATTTATCGTCCAAAGTACTTTTGTCATAATCAGTGCTTTCTTTCTGGAAAAAAAGGTACCGGTACTCACAGAAGAGGATGTTATTCTAGCAACTTCCACAATTTTAACATGTCCTCCGATGTACACTCGTCGTTTCTAGATCGTTTCTTGCTTTTGTATCAACTGCAGAATGATGTCCTTGGAACCACCATGAGTCTACATATTTGCTAGGTTTGAATTGATTGAGAGAAGGCCCTACTATCCTGATGAACAGCAGTGCAGAAGTTGTCCTTACAAGCATAGATGACCTAGTTCAAGTAACTATAAGATTCATTTGAGAGAAACCTCTTTCACATTCACTGGAAGATATTGCAATTGTGCCCACAGTGTGCTTCAGAGGAAGTAGTATATATGGAAATCTATTTTCTTGAAGATATTCACCAAAACCACAAACTGCTTCTCTTTCATTTTAGCAAAATCTTTATGCTAAGTTTCTAATTTCAGCTTAACCAAATGTAAGATATTTCCCAGAATTTTTTAGCCAATACTTGGAATCAAAACCCTTGGCACATTGAGGTAAATCAGCATCATCTTCTTCAAGCAGATGCTTTCCAACAGCTTCTTTCAGACTCTTATAAAAATTAGTTGAACTGATTGCAGGACTGTGTCTTTCATTTTTGTGGAGTTCAATCCCTTTGATCTTCATAGTCTCTTTACATTGAAGAGATATACTGTAGTATGGACCAGGATATTCAATTCTTTCTTCAAATATTTGTTCAGTATTCAGTATATTCCTGTGTGCTTTGTACAAGTCAGTATTTCTCTCTTATAGTTGTAGACATAGTTTGCTAAGTTCGTGGAGATCATCACAAATAAGGCCCAAATCAAGAACAAACTCGCATGATGTTATTTTCCTCAAAAGACCCTCTTAAAGACAGCGATCTGTTTTCTTGCTTTACTGTCTTCTTTCGCTTTTTGCAAGTGATGGACGTGAGCTTCAAAGTAGTGCCACAGTTAGATGCAACCCATTGAGTTCTTAATATTATGCCAATTTTAAGAAGTTGAAGTTCTACAGTCGCTGCAGAAACCTGTAATTCCCAAGCATTCTTATGTGAAGCATGGTAAGTTATGTAAAGTTTGTCCGTGAAACTCTTGAAGCGATTCACTACTGCCACACTGTTCACCGTGCCATTAACAGACAATTCAAGGTGATGGTTAGCACAATGCCAGAAAATAATATTAGGAAACTTCTCTAGCATTACTGTCCTTACACCATTATGCACACCATATGACACAGCTGAACCATCATACATCACAAACAATAAATACTCCTTCAGTAATCTTCAGAGAGTCTTAAATCATTAAGACAACTAATTAAAAAGTTAAAAATTCCTTTTGCTGTTGCATCTGACAATTCTATCAGGTCTAGGAAAAACTTACTGGAGCTGGAAGTTCAGATAGAACTGCACGAATAATAACAATCAGTATGGATCTGTTACTCACAGTTGTAGATTCATCAATTAGTAATGAAACTTTGTTCTTGTACTGCAATTTCATTTACAGTGTGGTTCTCAATGTTAATGCATGCATTTGTGGAATGAAGAATATATCCCATGTCTATGCCATTAAGTTCCTGCAAATTTATTTTATCTTCAAAGTTGTTAAATGATTGGTTCTTCTTTGCAACCTTGTAAGCGGTTCGAAAAATGTTTTCTGTATTTCCCTTATTATTAGACAAAGTATTTAAGAAAACTTTCTCTAATGTTTTATTCTTTGCTTCAGATGTTACTTTTTGGCATTCATTGTGCCCCACACTCTCCTTATAATCCCGTATTTTTTTCCTCAGTGACATTAACTGTTGTTTCCGGGATTCTTCAAAATAGCTGATTTACATAAACCAAAATATGTTTTATTTCAGGAGTTACTAGTTACAATACCAGAGAAAACTGTTTGTCATCATCTGTATCTAAGATATAGGACATCTGTTATATGTCTTTCTTTCACTAGGGTCCTCAAATGTTAAAAAATTGAATTATGTAAGTATATAGACTGGTACCAACAACCCTTCATATCTTGTTGATGGGCATGAGCTCTGTGTTCTGATCAACAGAGTCTCATGTGACTAATTGGAGAATGTGATAGGCACGTGGCATGTCCTTTCAACCCTAATAAAATGGTTCGTAAACATTAAAAGTAAAATTTTAAAAATCTTAAACTAACCATCACATGATGTTTGTGCTGTAAAATCATAAATTACAATAAAAAAAAACAAAATTACATGATATCTGAAATAAGGACAAAACTCGTACTAATTTCTTAAACACTGTACATCCAACTTTTACTACAGGAGAAGAGAAAGTACAAGTTGGATGTGCTTATATAGTTTATTGTGAAGACTGAAACTTTTCTTCAAACTATTGAAATTCTCCTCTACCTGTTCTGTTTTCCAGACTGAACTATATGCTATAAAAGAAGCTGTACAGTGGTGTCTTCAACACAAATGTAGTGCACATATTTTTAGTGACTCGCAGGCTGCTCTTCAATTGATCACAGATAAATTTAATTTAAATCCGAACACAGTATAAATTAGAAATAATATAAAAAATTACTCAAAACACCTGTTCCTGTCCAGGATGTGAGGTCACCAGGGAACTATAGGAAATAAACGTGCTGATCAACTAGCTAAATCTGCAGCATCATCTTAGCTTCATTATTCATTTTCAAACTGTGCAATATCCTATGTTAAAAAGAAACTGTTGAACTCTATCATCACTGATTGGAATGGTCATTGGATAAGGAGTACAAATGGTGCTTTGATTAAAGAGCTCTTCTTTCCTACAGTACACCATAGGCTAAATGCAAAACATTTTATTCCAAATTTCATTTTAACACAATTTATGACTGGTCTTGGAAAATTTGGAAGTTATTTTAGGAGTTTTAATATTAACCCAGACAGTGATCATAATTGTAAATGTCAAGAATTAATACAGTATTGTAAAATATGTTTTATTTTATTGTCCCACATTCGAAAGACAACGATTCTGGTTAAACTTACTTTTAAATGATGATGAGGCTTCTGCCTCAATATGTGAAGTGATTTTTAGAAACCAAAATTATTATAAGCATTTTATGAAGTTCATAACACACATTCATAACAATATGTAGTATTTTCTGAGACATTTATACACATTTATGTAACTCATAACACTCATCCAAAGCCATAAGTTAATATTTCTGTTTTATAATGTAGAGTATAATATTGCTATAGTAAGCTACAATCCTAATATGCCTCTGTGGCGAAATAAGGTTTCAAATTATTTGGAGATTCAATAATAGTAATAATAATAATAATAATAATAATAAAACACTGTACTCTTGTCAATAATAAAAACATCTAAAGAAGCCGTAAAGCCATACTGGCTTTTTATGTAATATAATATTCCCAAATGCCTCCTTAATAAAGAAGCCGCCATTTGCAAGATAGAAGCAAAGGTTACATAGCACAGGAATTAACAGCGTATATAAGAAAAAAATAATTGCTGTTAGATTGGAACTTGCTCAGGTAACTCAGTCGCTAGAGTACTGGCCTAGAAACCCAAAGGTCCTGGGTTCAAGCCCCAGTCTGAGCATATGATGTTTCTCATCAAATATGGTTTATCTATCATTGAGATGTATGAAATAAATAATAATAGCTTACTGTTTTGTTACAAAATTCTAACAAGTATATTAGTAAGCAGACTTACTCCTTATATTGATGATATTCTGGAAGATCATCAATGTGGATATAGAAGAAACATGTCAACAACAGATCAGATTTTTAGTAAAAACCAGATTTTAGAAAAGAAATGTGAATATAATGCTACTGTACATCAACTATATGTAGACTTCAGAAAGGTATACAATTCAATTAAGAGAGAGAAGTTATATAGGATCCTATCGGAGTTTGGATTTCCTAAAAAGTTAGTTAGACTTATATGAATGTGTGTAAATGGCACAAAGAGTAGGGTGCATGTAGGAAAACAGTTTTCAGATACTTTTGAAATCCACAATGGTAGTATTCAATTTTGTACTAGAGCATGCTATCAAATCTTTAGAGGATGAAGAAGGCCTACATCTCAATGGTATTAATAAGCTGTTAGTTTATGCTGATGATGTAGTAGTATTGGGCGATAGTGAGGAGATAGTAAAGACCAACATGCACACACTACTGAGCAACACTAAGAAATTGGGACTAGAAGTTAATATCAATAAAACTAAATATATGGTCACACGTAGAAATACATTATATAATGTAAATGGACAGCTAATGACAAATGAGGAAAATTTTAAGGAAGTGGCTAAATTCAAATACCTAGGAACAATAATCACAAATAGGAATGATATGCACAAAGAAATTAAACATAGGCTCAATTCTGGAAATGCGTGCTATTACGCATATCAAAGACTCTTTACTTCCCAACTCCTTTCAAAAAATGAAAATATATAAAACTATTATTCTACCAGTTATGTTATATGCATGTGAAACATGGACTCTTACTTTAAGGGAGGAAAGGAGATTACAAGTATTTGAGAATAAAGTTCTTAAGATAATTTTTGGACCAAAGAGAGATGAACAGACAAGTGAATGGAGAAGACTATACATAACAGTGAACTACATGGTGTTTATAGGAAGCCAGATATAAGAACAGTTAAGTCTCGTAGACTGCAATGGGCAGGACATGCGGCACAAATGGGGAATGAAAGACGTGCATAGAAGCTTCTTGTAGGAAAATGAGAGGGAAATTGTCCAGGTAGTAGACCAAGAATGAGGTGGGAGAATAACATTACCTATTATTTGACGGAAGTAGATTATAACATGGAATGATTGAAAAACATTAACTCAGGATAGGGATGCATAAGAGCTTATGTCCGCGTGACCATGAACTACAAGTTCGATAGTTCCACTGAGTTAGTTAGTTAGTTACTATTGTTGTGTTTGTTTTGCGAGTTTGTCATTTATTTACTTAACAAACTTATCCAAACAGGGTCTGAAAAAAGTGACGAAGTATACGTGACAATGTTTATTAATTAATTTATTTTTTTCTCTGTAATCAACTAGAACCCATGATTGTTAAAATCAACAGCACATTACTGTAGAGAAATTGTTTCCATTTCCCATTGATTTTTATGTGTGGTAATGCAGAGAATTAAAAAGTTGCTAATTTAATTTCAGAATCCACCAATTACAGAGCTTGAAGAGAGTGAAAAAGGAATAAAAATTAAGGGTTTCTTCGGAAGAATATGGAATATTCTAGAGGACCAGATGAACTTTACGTAAGTTTTTGTTAAAATAATATTTTCTGAGTGTCAATCTGTTGTTGACAATTTTTATAAACTTTTGAATATTTTTCCCCATAATTTTACCATTAAAATATTAATTATTAATTAAATAAAAATAAAACATAGTTTTATTTGATTTTCATATTTATTATATAATTCAGTGACAGCTGTTTCGGTACACTGTACCTTCTTCAGACATGTTAACAAATTATGAATTGTGTTCCAACTGATCTAAGCAACAATACAACAATATTTATTTAAATTTTTTAATTTAACAAAGGGGATTCATTCAAATCAAGTTGAGAATTTAACAGTTTGTTACTACTTTTAAATTTATTAAATTCTCAACTTGATTTGAATGAATCATCTTTGTTAAATTAAAAAATTTAAGTAAATATTGTTGTATTGTTGCTTTGATCAGTTGGAACACAATTCATTATTTGTTAACATGTCTGAAGAAAAGTACAGTGTAATGAAACAGCTCTCACTGAATTATATAATAAATATGAAAATCAAATAAAACTACATTTATTTTTATTTAATTAATAAATATGGATTTTCATCAAGTAAACACCAACTCAATTGATTAAAAATGCTAATAATAAGTAATTTCTCTGTAAGTCTTTACAGGCACAGGAGCTCATAGAATGACCTACAATTAGATCTTAAACCAAGGAAGAGAGAGGTAGAGACATCAATTAACTTAGAAAATTCAGTAATCCTGTCCAGTCCTAATAATTTTGTTTTTAATTTATTTTTATGTATAATACATTTGGGCTGCTATTCCTTTGTGTATACATTCTTTCATTAGTTTAATTTTAATTGTATTTACTTTTATTGTATTATTAGACATTATTTTCATAATTGTTCAGTCATCATCAACATCTAGGCTTAGGCCCTCTGGCCCGTTCTGACTTCAAGAGATTTGGTCTTTCCATCTAGCAAATGGTCTTCCTTGACTTCTATATCCTGTAGGTCTATAGTTTAAAACCATTTTAGGAAGTTATCATCTGGCATTCTAAGTAGATGTTCGTACCAATTTTGACTTTATTTGTCAATTTTATCCATCAATTTAAAAATATTTAATTGATGTCTTATCTCAGAACTTCTTTTCTGGTCCATAAGAGTGTAGCCTGCCATTGGCTTTAAAAATCTCTTCTCCATAAGTGTTCAGTTTGACAGATAATGGATTATATTTAATTAATGTTGGGAAGTAAACATTATGAGTTATAATCATTAAAATTCATCGGAGAACATATTGTTTAAACAACTCACCTCATAGGATTCATGCTTCCATGATATCGCAATTTCAAACATAATCATGTTCATCGTCAGAATTTCATCAGTCGGAGTTATGGCTGACGATGAACATGATTATGTTTGAAATCGCGATATCATGGAAGCGTGAATCCTATTAGGTGAGTTGTTTAAACAATATGTTCTCCGATGAATTTTAAGATAATGTATTGTTCAGTATGTACTATTATTGTAATTTTTTGTATTTAAATGTAACATATGTTTGTGCTGGTGAGTGGATGAGAAGGTCACATGGTCTTAACTCCACCAGGCTAAATAAATCTAAATCTAACAAAAATATTTGACACTATTATATATACCATCGCCATTCACTTAATTTAATCTCCCCCCTATAGGTACTTTAATTTCCACATGCCACCCGGGTCTTAGATTGGCACTACCTGTCAGGACAGGGATTTTACTAAGGTTCACACAATCTTTTTTTTTTTGCACCACACAGGACATGGAGATCCTCTTCTCCAAATGAGGGATTAGATCAATGTGTCAGGGCCTCCTCTGGGATAGCACAACATTAAGACTAAACACACTATTTACACACAATCATACTAAATGAGGCAAATATGATAATGGTGATTATGATGGACAGATGATCTTGAAGGAACATTCGGCCCTTAAAGTCTCCTGATATTTGTTTTACAGGTGAGAAAACATCCCGAAAAAAAAACAATCGTCCAGGAAACTTGTCCCGACCGGGAATCGAATCCAGGCCTGCTGCGCAACAACAGACCATAACTGTTACTTATAATTGTTGTAAACTGCTAATTGTTGTATCACACTTGAGCACTAAACTGATTTATATACATATATTTTGTTAAAATTTTATACTTTTATGTCCAGTATCATTAACTGATATTTAGAAACATGTTAAAGTTTTAAAAACATGTTGTAATATTTTTGTTTAACCAACAATTCTATTTAATTGTTGACATTTTGGTAAATCTAATGGGTGCCTCAAGCACAACAAAGTGAGATAACTGTGGCTCAGATGTTCAGATTTTCAGTGCATTCGGATGTGATTTTTATTCATTAATTAAATAAAAATAAAACTTAGTTTTATTTGGTTTTCATATTTATTAAGATATAATTCAATGATAGCTGTTTCGATACACTGTACCTTCTTCAGACATGTTAACAAAATATGAATTGTGTTATTATAGTACACATCAACTGATCAAAGCAACAATACAACAATAATTTATTTAAATTTTTTAATTTAACAAAGGCATTTCATTCAAATCAAGTTGAGAATTTAACACTAGGACGCCCAGAGTTTCGGTTCACATACAACGCCCAGAGTGGATCAATTTGACCAATGCTATGAAAATATTAAAATATAAACAAAACTGTGGATATATTATTGTAAATATACTTATGTGAGTTACAACTGCTGATAATTCATATGGGTAAGGTGGATAATTATACAGTATATGAAAATTAAATTAAATTAAAATTGATTGAACATCTTTGGAAAGCAAATGTTTAGAATTATTTTATTTTATCTACTTTAACAAAAGTTTTAATTTAACATACAACTTTCACATAAAAAATAATGAAAATTATTTATTACAAGTTGCAAAAATAGTGTTCTTACAACACTGATGCATTTCACAAGAATCTCAAACACAATTGGTGCACGAGTATTCAAATTATTTGGTACATTTACCACACACCATTTTCTTGCAAATAGAACATTTTGAATTACTTTTGTTGTCTTTACATAACTGTTTCACTTCACACCTCCATCGTTTTGGTTTATCAAAGTCCGGAGTCGTATGTGATTGACGTTTCAAGTGTTCGAGGCGAAGTTCTTCTGCAAGTTGTTGAATATATATCTTTCTTGTAATTTTTTTGCCAGTGACTGATCTATATATTACAACTGCATTTATTACTGCCAAGTCCAGGATATAGTAAAATGTATGCACAAGCCATCGTACTGCTTGCAGGGCCTTTAGCTGTAGTATTAGCCTGGCCAATGTTGTAGTCGCTACAAGGATCCACACCATACTGCGCGGTGGCATTGTAGAAAACTATGGAGTTCAGGCTTTTTTTTTTTCTCACTGCGTACGCAATAGTTACTGTTGGAGTGACGAGAGACTCCAATTACCAACACATTTTTAGCTTTGTTCGCCTTGATGAGATAGGGTCATGGGTCGTAATATCATACACCCTTGACGTTCAGTATGGTAGCAGTAGCAGTATACAGCAGGAGCTTTCAGAGATTTGATGCTGGATGAGACCTCTCTTCTGATTCTGTTTACTGTGCCAATGATGCTAGTTGACTTTGCTTTCAGTCTTTTAGCCCGGTTCATGGATGTGAAATAATTATCAGTTGTGACGTTTCTGCCTTTTGTCAAATATGGTTCCATAAGTTTCACCACAACATGATCAGAAACATGCTCATTGGTAGTCTGAGTGTCATCTTTACAGTTGTCAATAATTGAAAACAAATAATTTTTTTCATTGTTGACAAACTTTTGCATCAAATGACATTGTTGAATGAGTAAACAGAAAAATAAATAGTAATTAACATTAAAAAATACCAACTGCATAATTTTAAATTCTTATATACATGTGGGTCGAAATGACCCGGTTTGGGCATTAAGAGAAATTGTTTAATATATTTAAAAATTACAGGAAAATAATATTTATATTTTGTGAAAGTAAAGAACCCCTAAATTGAGGAAAAGTCCTAGGAGAATGTACTCCTATTTGCATTTTTAATTCAAAAATATGCTTTTGATTTCTCAGTTGGGTCAATTTGACCCGATTGGGCATTATAGTGTTAACAGTTTATTACTACTTTTCAATTTATTTATTTCTGCAGCCTCCAAAAGGTCCAACTTCTTTTGAAATTTTACTTGTTTGTGATAAGGGTAAGAAGTTGGACCTTTTGGAGGCTGTAGAAATAAATAAATTGAAAAGTGGTAACAAACTGTTAAATTCTCAACTTGATTTGAATGAACCACCTTGTTAAATTAAAAAATGTAAATAAATTATTGTTGTATTGTTGCTTAGATCAGTTGATATGTACTATAATAACACAATTTGTAATTTGTTAACATGTCTGAAGAAGGTACAGTGTACCGAAACAGCTGTCACTGAATTATATCTTAATAAATATGAGAATCAAATAAAACTAAGGTTTATGTAATCACGTAGACTTTCACGGCCGGAGTTGCTATGATGATTTTGATGAAGATTTTCAGGCTGTAGGCCGTGGTCGTGAGGCTTGTAGTTCCCCGACGTTTCGCCAGAGACTGCGCCTGGCATCCTCAAGGGTTGTCTCGAGACCACGGCCTACAGCCCGAAAATCTTCAAGATCATCATAAAACTAAGGATTATTTTTATTTAATTAATAAATATGGATTTTGAACAAGTAAACACCAATTTTCCACGTCATTGAGGGTTTTCTCCAACCAATCTTAGTAATTAACATGAATTTAAAGAAATACATGAATGTCTACAGATTTATAGACTATCAGTTTGCAACAATCATTCACAAATTTCCCTTAATTAAAGTTCTCCATCGTTCTCTGTCCTCTGTGCCTTCTTCTATTACTCCAAATTTCCTCATTGAATTTTGAATGTTATTCTTCCAAGTTGTTTTTGCTCTTCCTTTTCTGCTTCTTCTTTCAATTTTCCATGCATTGACAGCCGTTGGTAGTCTTCCATCCTGCATTCTTCTTACATATCCATACCATTTTAGTCTTCTGTGTTCAATCTCATCCATAATACTTCTTTCTGCATTCATCCATTTTCTAATTTCTATGATTCTAATACAAAAAAAGAGGAGTCAAATTTATTTTTCATCTTCCTGGTGAGTTTACAAAAAAAATTCTCTGAAGTATACATAATACAGTAGTTTACATAATAAGACTCGAATGGGGAATGAAAGTGGGGCATGAAGCTTCCTGTAACAAAACCAGAGAAATGACGCCCAGTTGGTAAACCAAGAAAGAGGTGGGAGAATAATATTAACCATGATTTGAGGAAAGTAGATTATACAGGGAATGATTGAAAAACATTAGCTCAGGATGGGGATGTGTGTGGAGATCTTATGTCCGCATGACCATGATCCCATGTGTTGGATAATTGAGTTATTTAAGTGGTTAATAATAAGTAATAGGTCTTATGATTTATGTTAATAGAACCATTATATGAACTATTGTGCACAGAGAGGATATGATAATTTGTTTTTGTAGATGACGAAAGAAAATTTTAATTATTATAATTACCCTTTTCGAAAAGCATAGTAGGATCCCGTTATTATTACAGCACTCTCATTCATGTATTTTATACTTAATCAACTGGCTTTAAACATATATTTCATACGGTAGTTACTAGTTCGAGAATGGAAGATAAACATACTCCCCCATAATGCAAAAACGGATGAGCAAATCAACAGACAGTGGATGGACCTTCGCTCCATATTTCAGCATCATTATAAGTGTCTGCTAGACTTTCTGCATTTTGTTGTCATCTGGTGAGATAATTTTAATTCTCTCTTCTCTTATATATGCTTTTATTTTATTAAAAAATCTCATTTCGCAAATCTGTATTCTACTAATTGTCCTTTGTGTAGGTACCGAGCTTTCACATCCATAAAATAATGTAGGAATTCTTGTTTCAAGTCTTGTTTTATTCTTAAAGGTATTGTGTATCGTTCCACAACTTGTTTCAAATCTAATTAATTTTATATCTACATATCTGTACTTCTCATAACTAATTTCACATCTAAATAATTGAAGGAGGAAACTTGTTCAAATACTTTGTCATCAACTTTTTTATTTTCGACCTTATTGGCATTTTTCCCCAATTTGCCATTATTTTTGTTTTCTCTTTTGATATTTCAAATACTACAATTTTTGCTTATTTGGTTAACGTGGTGTATTGAACGTAGTATGTCGTGTTTTCTTCTGTAAATATATATGTAATTATATATTTCAATGTAGTCCACTGCTGTGGTCTCGAGGTAGTATGCTGCCTTGTCATGCAGCAAGCCTGGGTTCGATCCCCAGTCAGGACAGTTTCCTAGGTGAGGTGTTTATCGGGGTTTTTCCTCACCTGTAAGACAAATGTCAGGAAACTTTAAGGCCCAAACGGTCCCCAAACATCATATGGCCATCGCAATCATCATCATTCGAATTCATCTTAGATTGAGCTTAGGATTATGGATTCTCCTGACGCACCACTATCATCATCACTCATCATATCATCGGGGCAACATAACCCTGCCTTTCAGGCGCCCCAACCTCAGAAGTTGGTTATAATTATGCCAATGCCAATGGTTTACATTTTAAGTACTCAAGTTTTACCAATATGTGGTAAAGGACATTAAAACGTAGAATGTTCGCATAGGAAATGATGTCATTTTTCACATCACCTTCAAAATTTCCGAATGGCTGAAATAGCTTAGCCATTTTGCCTTGTATCTTTTCAATTTACTCGGCCAATTTAAGAACGACCAGTGGAGAAGCAGTGTGGAACTTCTTGTGCGTTACACTTCACTGTGGAAATGTTAGAATTATTCTTCATATCCATGCTTTCAGAACAATTCAGTAATGAAACATGCATCAGCTGTATTAAGCAATCTGCTGCAGGAGTTTTTTTTATTAAGACAGAAGGATTAAAATTTTAGTGCACATGTGTGTTCTCCACAACAGTATATTGTTTTAATACAGACCTACTTATGACATGAAAAATATTTGTCTTTAAATTAACTAATTCACTGGCATTATCGAACCCTTAGGTTCGTGGTCGCATGCACATAAACTCTCCAAACTCCCTATCCTGAGATTTTTTTTTCAATCTCTGGTATAATCTACTTCCCTCATATCATTAAAAAAAAAGTAAAGTGATCCCACAACAGGCCCGGAGGCCCTTGGGGTAGTAGGAGGTTAAGGCTCCCACTTTTTCTAGACAATCGGCACTTTATGTCAGCCGGGTTGTCAGCCATGCATGACGGCCGCCTTTACCCCCAGAACAAGCGTTTGGTACTTATTTCCGTTAGAGGCTGAGTCGACCCCAGGGCCATAGTGCCGCCAGAGGGTTTGGGTCAGTTTAAAAATCCTGACCCCAACGGGACTTGAACCCTCGACCCTCCGGCTTGTAGCTCAGTGCCTTAACCACTATGCTACGGTGTGCCCCCTCCCTCATATCATGGTTGATGTTGTTCTCCCACCTCGTAACAAGGAAAAAATTGTCCTCATTTTATGTAATGAAGAAAAGTAAAGTGCTTCATAGTGAATAAATTAAATAATTAAATTTGTTTCTTAGTTATTGCTGTCCAGTGGTACAACAACCTGGACCTATCACAGGAAGATATTAAATGGTGAAACTTATTAACTAGCTATCGAACCCGTAGGTTCATGGCCGCGCGGACATAAGCTCTATATATTCCTATCCTGAGCCAATGTTTTCCAATCATCCCCTGTATAATCTACTTCCCTCAAATCATAGTTGATGTTATTCTCCCACCTCATTCTTGGTCTACCAACTGGGCGTTTTCCCCTCTGGTTTTCCTACAAGAAGCTTCCATGCACGTGAAACTTATTAGTTATAGAAAATTTAATTTTAGATGAATATCTTCGTGCCCTTGTGGACTGAATCTTGTAGAAGGAGGAACATGCTGTAATAAATTCTGACACAATTGATGCTAGACGAACTAGCCCCCAACTATATGCTACTTAACTGTAATATTACTGAATAGTTATTTCATGGGTTATAAATATAATTTCTATCCAGTTTATTAAAAATAATAATCATAATTTTTTATGTTATAGTTTAAGCATCTACATAGTACATGTCTGCTTGTTATGGCACCAATTTTTTAATCGGAACCTTGAGTTAAATGTTTAACAGAACAGAAATAATTGATAACTTAGATAACAGTTTAACCTGAAGTCAAAATATTACAAAAAGAATCTCAACTTTTGTTGTTGAAACTGGGCGTCAATGTAGTTTAAATATTTCTGAAAATTGCTCAACAAAAATTGTATAATATTCTTAGGCGTCTATCATGGACAAATAAAAATATCAATTATATATTGAAGACTGTTTTTTTTTTACATTTTTATACGTGTTTTCATATCTGAGTTCGTGAAAACAGGCCTTAAAAATTTCAATGAGTTTATAAATAAATATCCTCAACTCGTGTCCAACTCAGGGTTGGGTCGAGGAATGAGATGTGATGAAGCCCCTGTAATTATAGAGGTGTGAGACACCATCACAGGGGTGGATGAATTAAATGAAACAAAATGGATGAGATGAGTATGGAGAAATGGTGGAATGAAATTTGTGACAGGGGAAAACAGGAGGTACTCTGAGAAAAACCTGCCAAAGCTCCGTTTTGTCCAACATGGAGTGACTGAGACTTCACCTCGAGACCCTAGCTTCTAACCACTTGTGCCACTTCTGCTCGATGAAGAATTAATTTATAAATATAAGTTAATAAAAGAAAAATAAACTTTAATACACAAATATAACTTTTTTAAGAGTTTATGATTCATATTTTCTGTTAGGAAAATTAATACCACTTGTGCCACTTCTGCTCGATGAAGAATTAATTTATAAATATAAGTTAATAAAAGAAAAATAAACTTTAATACACAAATATAACTTTTTTAAGAGTTTATGATTCATATTTTCTGTTAGGAAAATTAATACCACTTGTGCCACTTCTGCTCGATGAAGAATTAATTTATAAATATAAGTTAATAAAAGAAAAATAAACTTTAATACACAAATATAACTTTTTTAAGAGTTTATGATTCATATTTTCTGTTAGGAAAATTAATACCACTTGTGCCACTTCTGCTCGATGAAGAATTAATTTATAAATATAAGTTAATAAAAGAAAAATAAACTTTAATACACAAATATAACTTTTTTAAGAGTTTATGATTCATATTTTCTGTTAGGAAAATTAATACCACTTGTGCCACTTCTGCTCGATGAAGAATTAATTTATAAATATAAGTTAATAAAAGAAAAATAAACTTTAATACACAAATATAACTTTTTTAAGAGTTTATGATTCATATTTTCTGTTAGGAAAATTAATTAAAAAGATTATTGATAATAAATTAATCTGTCTGGCTATGTTAGACTTTGATTATAAATTGTTTCATACTTCATCATATAGAATTGTTCTTAATATTTGCAGTTCTAAAAATTATAATAGGTTAAAAAACTTACTTCCCACAAAATTAAAACAACTACTTGTACAGACTCTTGTAATGCCGCACTTCGATTACTGTGACATATTAGTGACTAATCTGACAACTGATCTATCTGACAGACTACAACGTGCTCATAATGCATAGATTTAATTTGTATTACATGTCTATACCATTATGACCACGTGTTTTCTTAATTTCAGGTCTTATTATGGCTACGCCTGAATCACAGAATAACTTTACATTCACATGTTTTACTATTCCAATTCCTGCACACATATTTACCAAGTTATTTATCACCATATTTTCAAAATTTATCGGCTCATCACAATTTAGCAACAAGGTCACAAGACTCATATTTACTTTTGATACCACAGCACAGGACATGTCTATGCTCTGAATCTTACACAATATCTATGACTAGAGGATAAAACTCACTTCCCAGTCATGTCAGGGATTGTCATTACTATCAATATTTAAATCCTTCTTCTTCTTCTTCCTTCCAAGTATTAGGCCAAGGCCTGTTACGATCCTATAGAAAATTTTCCCTCCAGCATTTGAGGGAAATTCTCGTATAAGACTTGAAAGCATAATAATAGTCCCTTCGATTGGTTGCTGGCCAAAGGAAGGCAAGACCAGTGATGGGGCTGCCATCTTATAGCCTCTGGTCAGGCTTTTCTGGAGAAGAAAAGAAAATAAAGGAAAGAAGAAATGGAAGAAAGGAAAGACTCCCTAGCCCTCGGATACCCTAATAGCGTCGGTGTCGAAAAAACAAGAGTTAGCCAAGAGAGGTTAGATAGTAAAGTTAAAAGAGTGCAAAACACAAGTAAGTGGAAAAAATGTTTTGCACAGCTTGGGCACATTATGGTCGCCATCCACATATCCCCTAATTAACTGATATCTTAAGTTCCACACAATTAAAACTTTAACTGCATAACAACTGTGTATACCTATAACTATTCATCTAGGAAACTTTACTTACTTTTTTAATGCCCCAGGTTGTCCTTTTTTTGGACATTTCTGGTGTTCTCTCCAGGCATTGACATAATTGTAACCCACTTCTGAGATTGGAGTGCCTGAAAGGCAGGGTTTTGTTGCCCTGATGATATGATGGGTGATGATGATGATGATAGTGGTGCGCCAGGAGAGTCCTTAATCATAAGCTTAATCCAAGATATATATGAATAATGATGAGTATTGCGATAGACACACGATGTTCAGGGACCGTCTGGGCCCTTAAGTTTCCTGACATTTGTCTTACAGGTGAGGAAAAACCCCGATAAAAACCTCACCCAGGAAACTGTCCCAACCGGGGATCGAACCCGGGCCCGCTGCCTGACAAGGCAGCACGCTACCTCGAGACCTCAGCGGTGGACTACTTACTTTAATTTATTTTATATATTGTAATTTTATTAGATTCCATGTTTTGTTAGTATTAGTTCATATCACAATTGTCTTTTGTTCAATCAATATATTAGAGCAATTCCATATGTGACTGACTGACATTTACAATACACTTTTTCAGCAAAATGATTGCATAAGTATTACAACTGATGGAAATTAGAGGTGTTATCTACTTGATATGATAGAGGAATAGCGTGTGGTTAAGACTGTACTTAAATATACAACTTTTGAAGAAAAACAGTGCTATTTATTATCTATCAAAGTATGTGTGACTGACTGACATAAATGTCAACTCATCATGCAGCTTGATATGTTCATCTGCATCATGCTCTGAAGTGTGATTCCTAATCCAGTTTTCGAAAGTACCGTTTGGAGGACATATTTCAAGTTACATTCTCAATAAGAAACGAAACAAAAATCACAATTAAGACCAGAGTTAATACCTAATATATGATGTGTGACTGACTGACTACATTCTGTGACTGACTGACATATCTGAATTTTATTTAGACTTTAATATTCTGGAGCTCCAAATATTATACAAATATTACAAAATAATATGAAATTATAATAGATAAGTCCACCGCTGTGGTCTCGAGGTAGCGTGCTGCCTTGTCACGCAGCGGGATCGGGTTCGATCCCCCGTCGGTACAGTTTTTCTGGGTGAGGTTTTTATCGGGGTTTTTCCTCACCTGCAAGACAAATGTCAAGAAAACTTTAAGGTCGAAACGGTCCCCGAAACCATATGGCCGGCATCATCCTTCACCGGTGTGGAAAGCAACGGGAAGCTACCACATCTACAGTTCCCTAGTAAAGCTGCAAGCTCAGCATGAAAATGCTATGATTGCAGTGAAAGACCTGCCCTCGGGCACAATTACTATGTATGGATAATATATAAAAAGCTATAATATGGAGATGAATAAAGAACTTCACTCCTTTTATCATGTATAGGAAATGTACAATTTGATATGCTGTAAAAATATTAAATAAATATTGTAATTTATTTAACTTGGTTACCATGTATCATTTTAAATTTTACACAGTAAAGAAAATATTAACTTTTTAACAACAAAGGGCCTTCTCTATAGTTAAATATGCCTAATATGAGTATAATTTTATTACAACCATATTAACTGATTAAAATTTATCTGATGCTGTTAATAGATTGAACCATTAAAATAAATAAAAATGCCGATATAGAATTTGCATTGTTTGTTCCAGAACTCTAAAATTAACTTTCACGCGTCTCAACTATAACACCTGCCTTCGGGCAGAATTACTATGGATGGATTATTATTATATCTGAGTTTAATATGACTTTTCTGGCTGTATTTCAATCTGTTTATCTTTATTTGAGTCCGTTTGGCTTCTTGGTGTTTTGAGCACAAACAATATGAATGAAGGTGTCCTAACTCACAGCAATTTCCGAATTTCGGTATTGACTTATAATATTGTGTCTCGGTTTGTATAGGCGTGTCTCTGTGACTGTGTTGCATGCATGGCACAAATTACACAGCGGCATGTTAGGTTACACCTTAGAAAATACAGTTTCTTCTCTGGTAGCGCAAACATTCATAGTCACACTTGCTTTGAATAGTTAAGATATTGAGAAACGAAAACATTTGTCTTACTGGGATTTCTGAAATATTTCATGTTAAATAAATATTCACTTGCTCAGAAAGACAACAGAAAGTATTCCAAAAAATGATTGAGCATGTTGTGCTAAAGATGATAACTTACGTTAAGTAATTCAGGAAATTGACAATTCACATTGTTATATTTTTAGATCAAGCTTCACTGTACCAGAGGATGGCGAAAGAGGTTTAGTGATGAAGAATGGAACAGCTAATGGAATGATCAGGATGATTGAAGATGAGCAAGTTCACGTGGCTGTCGATGCTTTCGGCTTCAGTGCAATGAGAGCAAAGGTTGTTGACTTCACTGTGCCGCTGCTCTCCACAAAGTAATCAGTTACTGTATTTACTTACAAGTGTATTAATATACTCTATCTGTTTACACAGGTAAAATATACCAAACTATTCTTCCATCTAACAATTTATTCACCTATGTACCCATCTATATAGGGATGTTCGGGTAATGTGGACCCTTCTGTTTGAGTGGACCCTGTTAATATCTTCTTTAATAAGTGCTGCCCTCGAACAGGTAATATTTTAACTTCTTCTCCTCATCAGCTTTGAAGGGTTTAAGGCCAGTTTCTTTAATTCTTTGTGTGAAGAAGTGTTTGTTTGTGATATTTATGAAAATTACCACTTTAAAATTTTTCAAGCTATGAATCAATTCTTAATTTCTGCTATTGAATATTACAAATGTTGAAAAAACTCCTAAATATGTTATATTATGTAGATGCTGTTTTAATATACTGACGGGTTTGGTTTGATATTATATGACATAGTGGCTGTATAAAATAATTAAACATAACAATGGAATTTGGTTAATGTGGACCCTCCATGAAGACCTGGGTCCACTTTACACTAATACATATATTTTTTCAATGAAAATGCTATCTGTAGAAACCATTCACTCAATTAATTTAATTTAATATTCTTGTAATTTTACTAAACCCTAAGAGTGTCGATTTCTGCAGTTGAATGGCGTGTAAATGTTATAATGAACAATAACTTTTCAAAACATTAATTAAATATCAACACTTTAATTATGATCAGTCATAAATATTTTCAGATTAATCTGTGCCTGTCTGTATAAATTAATAGAGTAAATAAACTTAAAAATAGACTAAAAGCTAAGGTGGACTCTGGAGTCCACTTTATCCGAATATGGAGGCTAAATTGGACCTTTCTTGTAATGTAAACAAGTTTATAAATTAGGAAGATGTTTCCATTTTTGATAAAATAAGAATGCTATTTCATAGTTACACTAGTATAATCACTGCAATTAAACACAATTCAAATCCCTTAATTAAAAGAAGAAAAATAACAAGTTCAAAACAGGGTCCAAATTACCCGAAGTTCCTCTATTCCAATAAACTTATCTGACAAATCCTGAGATAAGTCCACCAGCAGCTCTGTTGACAAGTGCTACACCACGTCCAAGTCATGACCATTGTGCAGTGCTTTGTTTTTCAACAACGAAGTAGTCGGTAGTGGATATAGGCATGTATCCAGCGCCTCAAAACTGGATCCCCTTGGCTAAAAGAGCATTTGTCTACAGAATACATGTAAGTCCAGAGACATAAAGATGGCAGCTCCACCACTGCTCTGACCCTGCTCTACACTTGTTCTGGGGGCATTTAACTTATTCTTCAAGTCTCATAAAGGATATATGGACAGATCTTCTCACAAAAACTCATGATCAGGAAAAGCCAAAGATTCAAACTAATTGGGAAAAGACGACAACGTCCAATGAATACACTTCTGGGGTGGACCTAAAGTTGGATCGTAACAGGCCAACAAGTGGCTTAACTTTATGGATGGGAAATTATGATGATGATGATTATGATGATACTTAAATACCTAGCTCAGATGTAAAAATAGTTCCGCTACAGTGGATTTGCAGAATGTCTCTCTCTCTCTAACAAATATTTCCGTCTATACATCTATCCTTGCACGCACCCATCTGTCGATTAATTTACCACTGACCCAAACATTTATCCATCCATCCACTTACCTTCTTGCCAATCTACACATCTATCCATCCACATGCAAGTCTAATGACCTATCCATCCATATTATCTACCTATCCATTCTGTTCACATTTACCTATACATCCTGTAAATATATCCCTTTAATCAAGTTAACCTCTACCCATCCATATACAATATCTCAATCTATCAAACCATGTCCCCATGAAATTTTCTATACAATCAAGTAACCATCTGAAAATCTATCAACATATCCAAACCTTTATCCATCTATCTCTCAACCAATCTCTCCAAACATACACCTATCAATTTATCAATCCATCCTCGTACACATATTCCCATGTATTCATCCCACCTTTTTTCCAAACTATATATATATATAAACAGGATGTAAATGAATTATACCGCACAAATTTAACTGCTTACAGAGGGATATTATACAAGTAATATGAGATAGGGAACCAATGGTCTATGAAGGAAAATGGGCGAGTTATAGGGAATCAAAATATTCGACATTTGATAGAGATAAATTGACAGGAGAGCAAAGTAGAAGAGAAAATTGTACTAGAATAACTTCAGATTTTAGTATTAGTTCCGAGATCCTGATTGCTAATAATTCATCAACAACCATTTATGAAATATTGGGTTATCAAATTCCTTAAAATGTCTAATTCGCAGATGGTTGTACGCCACTGCACTGGTTACAGTAGAATCAGTACTATGAGAGCCTTAGCTCGGAGTGAAACACGCAGAATGTGTGTAGGTAATGTGTGACTTAATGGTTAAAGCGATGGATTTGACATTCGAACACTGATACTTTTTTTTTCTGATTTACTCTACTGTATTTATATTTGAAGAGAAAAATTTTCACCTAGACCGAGACTCGAACCCTGGACCCTTGGCTTTCCGGGCCAAGTGCTCTACCAACTGAGCTACCGAGGCGAGTTACGATTTAGATGCAAATTTTTCTCTTATATACGTTGTAATTCCCTATTGCCAAATGCTTTTGAAACCATTGCTTCTATCTTTGCAAATGGCGGCTTCTTAGTTAAGAAGACATTTATTGGGAACTTAAACATTACTTTATAAAGCTAGTAAGGCTTCTAATGATGTTTTTATTATTGATTTAACATTTCTCACTGAAAGATAAATTATATTTGAAGAGAAAAATTTTCTCCTAGACCGAGACTCTACTGTATTGTTCCTTATTTCCCAATAACATTATGAATGCCATGGGTACTTCTTTTTATTACTCTTGTGATCACTGGGTTTATCTAAGTACATAAGTACTCTAGAGTACAATTGCACATTTTTATTTGTGAAACCTATCATACTCTACAGTATGTGCAAATGTGCATTATTATTACAACCTTTCAAACAATTCAAAACAATACGCTTTGTAACTCATGTAGTGTGCCAATATTCCAATACCGTATTCTGTAAAATAATGAATAAACAATTAAACCAGATTGGTAAATATACTCATGGACAAAAAAAAGTTACACGAGTTAGAGAGGAAGCACATAATTAATGTTTCAAAAGAAAATGGTTTTCAGTGAAAAAATGATACACAAGAAAATAGAGAAGTACAAAAAACAAAAATTAAGGAACTGAAGCACTCTTCAGATAGAAAAACCAAAAGATAAGAAATACAGGTAATTCACATATCACTTGGGCACACAACAAATTTCACAAGATTTTTGGAAAATTTAATATTAATTTAGTACCTAAGAATGATTATGATTTAAATAAACTAATAAAAATGAAAAGATTGATGATGGTAAAAAATCAGAGATATATCAAATAAAATGTGAAGACTGATCAAATATACATAGGGAAAACAAAAATAAATTTAACCATTAGAACTAAAGAACACATAAGGAATGTATAGAAAGGGGAAATAGAAAAATCTGTAGTGGCTGGTCATGTTTGGTCAGAAAAACACAAAATTATTAAAACAGTTAGAAAACAAAAATGAACTCACCATATGGGAAAAAATCTATATACAGAAGAACAAGGAAAGAATTATGAACTTTGAAATTCCCGCAGAAAGAAACCTCATTAGTAAATTCATTGGACCAGTGGCAGAGAGAGCAGGAATCAAGAATCAGAGCCGACAACATGAGAAAATTCAGTCTGTAATCGCTGACGATGGGGCTAAGAAGCCCTGAAGCATACGTTAGACAAAAACAACTATAAGAGGTAAGAATGAACAGACAAAATGTTTTAATTATTAAACAGACCTCTTAATGTTACTACCTATTGTATTTAAAAAAATAAACGAGCAGTAAATCTACATACATAAAACTGATTTTCAGTACGTACATATTAAAGGAAGAAAGAAAAAAGTGTACACTGTATGCAGTGTAGAACTTGATGTATCAATCTTACATTTGCATTGGTAGGAAGACTGCTATAACCACTGAGCTAAAGGTGCATGCATGTTGCCAGTTATAGTCTCTGTATCATATTATTTCCATATTAATTTGAAATAATCAGTGGCGTGCCAACCATTTTACGAATTGAATCATAACTTGGACATTTTTATTCGTAGACCATTAGTTCATTATCTCAAATTGCTTATATAATACCCCTCTATGTGCACTTAAATTTGTGTTGTATAATTCATATATATATATATATATATGCACCCATCTGTCAATAAATCCCTCCATGACTCTAATGAGATAGCCAAATATCTTACCATCTAATTAGTAAATGGATTAACGATAAGCCCTCTGTCCGCCTCTCTTTCAGTGCAACCATCTACACTCTCTCTCTCTCTATATATGCACCCATTTACCTATTCTCTTATCCATACACCCAAATATCTACTTATCATATCATCACCTTCCTCTCTCTTTATCTATATATATATATATATATATATATATATATGTATGTATATTTGTTAACTGTTTATCTACCTTTTGACTTATCTATCTACATGATGGAAGACAACACAACTGCAAAATTTCACAGATTCTTGGGGGAAGCTTATGTTGTTTTGTAATAAGGTCTCCAGTGATTTATTATATGGTAATATGTTACTGATATGTCAGACATAATTATAATTATTTTCCTACTTCTCCATGCTTCTTTTACCAAAAATTTAATGGATTTACAGACTAAAGGATAATGAGGTAACAATAAATTTCAGTTTTACCCGAAAGTTAGTAGTTTTCTCATCGAAGTCAATTCAGTGGCAGTTCCAGAGAGTGGGCCATGCCCCCCCAAGAATGTTTTTAACATAAATTATGAGACTAATTAATGAACTATTATCGTGCACTTAAAACAAATCAAATAAATTTCTGTGCATTAGTCAGCAAAGAGCATTGCTGACTGGCCACGAGTAAATTCGTGATCGTTGCATTTTTGTTTCTCGTCAGCGGTGTTAGGAGATAGATTCTGAGAAGAAATGCCAGTCAACAATATGTTAATGTTGAACAAAAAAATGGCAATAGTCTATCTTGGTATCGTGCATGGCATCGACTGTTTCACTCAGCCCTCATTGTTTGTTTGTGCTATCAGAAAAGAAAATTCTCTGGCAATGTTTGTTTGTGCTATCAGAAAAGAAAATTCTCTGGCAATTAAATTTGAAGAGAAAAATTTTCGCCTAGACCGGGACTCGAACCCGGGACCCTTGGCTTTCCGGGCCAAGTGCTCTACCAACTGAGCTACCGAGGCGAGTTACGATCTAGACGCAAATTTTTCTCTTATATACGTTGTAATTCCCTATCGCCAAATGCTTTTGAAACCATTGTTTCTATCTTTGCAAATGGCGGCTTCTTAGTTAAGAAGACATTTATTGGAAATTTAACATTACTTTAAAAGCCAGTAAGGCCTCTAATGATGTTTTTATTATTAATTTAACATTTCTCAATGAAAGATAAATTAAATTTGAAGAGAAAAATTTTCGCCTAGACCGGGACTCGAACCCGGGACCCTTGGCTTTCCGGGCCAAGTGCTCTACCAACTGAGCTACCGAGGCGAGTTACGATCTAGACGCAAATTTTTCTCTTATATACGTTGTAATTCCCTATCGCCAAATGCTTTTGAAACCATTGTTTCTATCTTTGCAAATGGCGGCTTCTTAGTTAAGAAGACATTTATTGGAAATTTAACATTACTTTAAAAGCCAGTAAGGCCTCTAATGATGTTTTTATTATTAATTTAACATTTCTCAATGAAAGATAAATTAAATTTGAAGAGAAAAATTTTCGCCTAGACCGGGACTCGAACCCGGGACCCTTGGCTTTCCGGGCAAGTGCTCTACCAACTGAGCTACCGAGGCGAGTTACGATCTAGACGCAAATTTTTCTCTTATATACGTTGTAATTCCCTATCGCCAAATGCTTTTGAAACCATTGTTTCTATCTTTGCAAATGGCGGCTTCTTAGTTTAAGAAGACATTTATTGGAAATTTAACATTACTTTAAAAGCCAGTAAGGCCTCTAATGATGTTTTCATTATTAATTTAACATTTCTCAATGAAAGATAAATTAAATTTGAAGAGAAAAATTTTCGCCTAGACCGGGACTCGAACCCGGGACCCTTGGCTTTCCGGGCCAAGTGCTCTACCAACTGAGCTACCGAGGCGAGTTACGATCTAGACGCAAATTTTTCTCTTATATACGTTGTAATTCCCTATCGCCAAATGCTTTTGAAACCATTGTTTCTATCTTTGCAAATGGCGGCTTCTTAGTTAAGAAGACATTTATTGGAAATTTAACATTACTTTAAAGCCAGTAAGGCCTCTAATGATGTTTTTATTATTAATTTAACATTTCTCAATGAAAGATAAATTAAATTTGAAGAGAAAAATTTTCGCCTAGACCGGGACTCGAACCCGGGACCCTTGGCTTTCCGGGCCAAGTGCTCTACCAACTGAGCTACCGAGGCGAGTTACGATCTAGACGCAAATTTTTCTCTTATATACGTTGTAATTCCCTATCGCCAAATGCTTTTGAAACCATTGTTTCTATCTTTGCAAATGGCGGCTTCTTAGTTAAGAAGACATTTATTGGAAATTTAACATTACTTTAAAAGCCAGTAAGGCCTCTAATGATGTTTTCATTATTAATTTAACATTTCTCAATGAAAGATAAATTAAATTTGAAGAGAAAAATTTTCGCCTAGACCGGGACTCGAACCCGGGACCCTTGGCTTTCCGGGCCAAGTGCTCTACCAACTGAGCTACCGAGGCGAGTTACGATCTAGACGCAAATTTTTCTCTTATATACGTTGTAATTCCCTATCGCCAAATGCTTTTGAAACCATTGTTTCTATCTTTGCAAATGGCGGCTTCTTAGTTAAGAAGACATTTATTGGAAATTTAACATTACTTTAAAAGCCAGTAAGGCCTCTAATGATGTTTTTATTATTAATTTAACATTTCTCAATGAAAGATAAATTAAATTTGAAGAGAAAAATTTTCGCCTCGGTAGCTCAGTTGGTAGAGCACTTGGCCCGGAATGCCAAGGGTCCCGGGTTCGAGTCCCGGTCTAGGCGAAAATTTTTCTCTTCAAATTTAATTTATCTTTCATTGAGAAATGTTAAATTAATAATAAAAACATCATTAGAGGCCTTACTGGCTTTTAAAGTAATGTTAAATTTCCAATAAATGTCTTCTTAACTAAGAAGCCGCCATTTGCAAAGATAGAAACAATGGTTTCAAAAGCATTTGGCGATAGGGAATTACAACGTATATAAGAGAAAAATTTGCGTCTAGATCGTAACTCGCCTCGGTAGCTCAGTTGGTAGAGCACTTGGCCCGGAAAGCCAAGGGTCCCGGGTTCGAGTCCCGGTCTAGGCGAAAATTTTTCTCTTCAAATTTAATTTATCTTTCATTGAGAAATGTTAAATTAATAATAAAAACATCATTAGAGGCCTTACTGGCTTTTAAAGTAATGTTAAATTTCCAATAAATGTCTTCTTAACTAAGAAGCCGCCATTTGCAAAGATAGAAACAATGGTTTCAAAAGCATTTGGCGATAGGGAATTACAACGTATATAAGAGAAAAATTTGCGTCTAGATCGTAACTCGCCTCGGTAGCTCAGTTGTAGAGCACTTGGCCCGGAAAGCCAAGGGTCCCGGGTTCGAGTCCCGGTCTAGGCGAAAATTTTTCTCTTCAAATTTAATTTATCTTTCATTGAGAAATGTTAAATTAATAATAAAAACATCATTAGAGGCCTTACTGGCTTTTAAAGTAATGTTAAATTTCCAATAAATGTCTTCTTAACTAAGAAGCCGCCATTTGCAAAGATAGAAACAATGGTTTCAAAAGCATTTGGCGATAGGGAATTACAACGTATATAAGAGAAAAATTTGCGTCTAGATCGTAACTCGCCTCGGTAGCTCAGTTGGTAGAGCACTTGGCCCGGAAAGCCAAGGGTCCCGGGTTCGAGTCCCGGTCTAGGCGAAAATTTTTCTCTTCAAATTTAATTTATCTTTCATTGAGAAATGTTAAATTAATAATAAAAACATCATTCTCTGGCAATGTTTGTTTGGTGATACATAATATAAAATGTTTGTCTTGTTTAATATTTGTATTTTCCCTCCAGTAGAAGAACGAAAAATAAGGATAAATACAAATTCATTAACTAGTGTAAATAAGGTTAATGTGCAGGCCAGATTCTCTCACATTTCAAACCTAAAAGTAATTGTTTATATTTCCTTAGTACCTACAAATTAGTAATTCAGCCAAATTTTGCTCATGCTGAATCTCTGTTTTCGAAAAAAAAATTTTTAATGGAACTACATTCGGAAAAATAGGTAATTTTTAAACGGCTGTATCTTCGCGAAATATGATCAAAAAGATATAATAAAATAGCGCCTTGAAGCTTGAGGACTCTTGTGTCTAAATCAGCAATGCAATTATTTTTTTCATTCACATTCATACATTTTTTCAGTATAAAGCTGAAGAAGGAGAGCACCAAAAATAGTCATCAAGTTTGACTTTTTACATATTTTTATGATACTTGTACATCGCTTTCCAGTTAATATAATGTGGTTAAATTATAATTATATCATTGATTTGTTATATATTTCATCTAATTTTAATGGTTTCTCACATCCTATTCCTCCGTTCTTAGATGCTTAAATGAAACAACTCTGATATACCTTTTTATAGACTATTCAATTTCACTGCACCATAGTAGTGTATGGGATTCTTGCATGTTGTTTTTAGTATTATTTACAAATTTTCCAGATTAAAGTTAGCTGATGGCATAGAATTGTGTTTGATATACAACAAATATTCAGAAATAAACATAGATTATTAAAAAGAATAAAAACAAATATCTAAACTTTTTTGTTATTCAAGTGACAACCCCTCTTAATTGGTTTATATAAAGTAAAGCTTTATTAATAGACAATGGCGTAACTTTTTCGGCCGGACCTTACACAAAAAATGTCTCTGGCTCCAAATTATTGATATAAGAATGTTTTCTTCTTTTTAATGAAAATAGAATTAACTAGCATGAACTCTTTTTTATGGGCGTAAACTGTTTACTGAAGAGGCCTCTACACTCATAATGTAAATTTATCCACATTAAATAAAATGTAGATAGTTATTCTGATGATATTTTAGTGGTGTATCTCCTATCTAACTAAACATTTCATTAGAAGTTCTATTTTCAGCTCATACATTTAATTGGTTACACTGTACCAACTTACAATAGAGTAGGCTCAAAGGATTTCTACATTACGCAACTGTTAGTAGACTATATTAGATTATTAATATTCTGTTTATTGTTTTAGGAATTTTGAAATGACAGAAAATGCTCGAACCCAAACCCATTAAGTTCTTACTTCAAAAAAGTAGAGAAAAGAGATAACAGCACTGAAACACGAGAAACGCCTGTAAAAATATCTAATACATCACCATTACTTTGTGATGATGGAAATTTTAATGGCAATACTTTGTCAGTGTCTTTCAATGAAATTGGACTTGACGATAATCTGAATAGAAACATTGGAGAGCCAACTCACAATGAAAACTGTAAGACATCTTCATTTGAATCGACAAACAGTAACAGTATTGCCAACGATATAGGGCTTTTTGTAAATAAAAAGACCGATGAATAAACAAAGTGTTAATTATTGGAAACACCTTGGGAACCATCTAAGTCATATAAATTCCCACATTCACAAAAAAAAAGTGGCAAGGAGTTAAAATGTTATTTGAGTTATCGGAACTTGGAACCAAGGAATTGGCTAGTTCTGTCCCGCATGAAACTGGGTTTGTTTTGTAAGTTCTATGTGCTGTTTGCTAATGAAAAGTGTGGCAATAATAAATTAATGATACTGCAAAAACCTTGTCATCCAACCGTTGACTTCATTCACCAATTTTTGGAGAAAAATTGACACTTACAATCACTCAAAGACACTTCTTACCTCAAAGTATGCGTTCAAGCTGGTTTAAACTTCCTGTAAAGCTACCACAAAAGTCTGTTCAAAATCAGGTAAATACTTAACAATTTTGACACGTAAAACAAACCAAAGAGAGACTTCGGCCAATAATAGAATCTGTAATATTCTTGGGTTAACAAAACATTCCTCTAAGAGGCCACCGAGATGATGGCTGTCTCAACGAAGAAGCTGGGCTCCGTGATAAGGGTAATTTTAGAGTATTGTTAAGATTTAGAGCATCTGCAGGAGACGAAATCTTAAGCAACACTTGACAAAAGAAATAACAGATACAATACTGAATCGAATAAGGAATGCGAAGTATTATTCAGTTATATTTGAGGAAAAGCAGATATTTATAATAGAGAACATCTTTCTTTGAACTTGAGATATTTGTACAAAATGAGATTTGTGATTTCATCAAATTTATTGACACTTATGAGAGCATTAGAACTGTTAATCCAAATCAAGATCCAAATAGTGAACAATGCCTAACTGGAGGGGCTTTGGGTAAATGTAATGCAAGATCTATCCCTAGACTTAAACAACTGTGTAGGAATTGGTACTGACAGTTGTACTGTAATTGTCTTCTCAAACTGTTGGTGCAGTCACTGAAATAAGAAAGCTGCAAAGAAAGCATACGCTTAGTTTATTGTTTGGTCTTACGACTTACAATGTAAAAGTTGTGACATCTGCAATAACTAAATACTGCTTAAGAACTGCTCATAATAGTTTAAAACACGTACTAGCACTCTAAAATTTACAAAATAATTTATTTGTTGATATACACGGATCCATGCCCCCCTCCAAAAATTTATACGGACCCATGGCCACCCCTGTAAATCTGTCCTGGAACTACCCTTGAGTCAATTTATATTATAATTGTGGAATTTACATTAACCAAATAATGATATAATTTCAAAGTTAAAAATCTGAAAAAAGACTCCGTAGGTATATATAACACTTCATAAAAAATTATTAAAATTATGAATGCAAACTTATTTTATTATTTTTTTGTAAATAATGTTCTATTTAAAAATAACATGTGATTAAGTTATGTAGATAGGAAATAACACTATGAGGTTCTTTAATATTGTTTATTTTTTATCATTTCACTCACCTCATACTTCATAATTTATAGCAGACCCAGGGTTTCTTCACGTTTCTTCAGTTGTGAACATGACGCAGCATTGACAATGTCACGAATTACGTGAAGAAACCCTGGGTCTGCTATAAATTATGAAGTATGAGGTGAGTGAAATGATAAAAAATAAACAATAACATGTGATTGTTTACATAAGTGTCTGTTCTAGGTTTTTTTTACCTTATTAAATACCTGAACATCCGTTCTCTAGTCATTAGAACATGATGATGCTAATTGAATGTCTTTACACTTTGATGTAGGTACTGCGTACTTGTGAAGCCACCGGACACAACTAACCTGCAGTGGAACAATTTCCTGGCTCCTTTCAGTGAGATGCTGTGGGTTGCGATGGTGGTCACAGTCCTCGTGATAGCGATCCACCTGACGTTGTTGTGCTACTTGGGTCAGCACTATGGTAACCACGAGGCAGAGCACCTCAAGTACTACACATTCAGTGACTCGCTGCTTCTGGTGCTCGGCATATTCTGTCAACAAGGTAACGTTCAACTTGGTCTGCTCTCATGTTTATTAACAAATTCTACATGACCTCAAACAGTCTTGTAAATATATCACCTGTTATTATATCCAGAAATAGATGTTTTACTGTTCGTAAACAATGAAATTTGAAAGAAGTAACCAATACGAAATTGGATAATTTTGTTTGGTAGTGTTGTTGTACTAGAGCATGCTATAAAATCTTTAGAAGACGAAGAAGGCCTACTACTCAGTGCTGTTAATAAACTGTTAGTTTATGCTAATGATGTAGTACTATTGGGCGATAGCAAGGAGATACTAAAGGCCAACACGCACACACTATTGAGTAACACAAACAAATTGGGACTGGAAGTAAATATCAATAAGACTAAATACATGGTTACATGTAGAAATACATTATATAATGAAAATGAACAACCAATGAGAATGACAAATGAGGGAAATTTTGAGGAAGTGGCTGAATTCAAATATCTAGGAACAATAATCACAAATAGGAATAAGATGCACAAAGAAATTAAACATAGGCTCAATTCTGGAAGTGTGTTATTATGCATTACAGAGACTCTTGACTTCCCAACTCCTTTCAAAAAAATGTTAAACTGAAAATATATAAAACTATTATTCTACCAGTTATATTATATGGGGGCGAAACATGGACTCTTACTTTAGGGGAGGAAAGGAGATTAAGAGTATTTGAGAATAAAGTTCTTATGAAAATTTTTGGACCAAGAAGAGATGAAGAGACAGGTGAATGGAGAAGACTACATAACAGTGAACTACATGATCTTTATAGGAAGCCAGATATAATAAGAACAGTTAAGTCTCACAGACTGTGATGGGCAGGACATGTGGCACAAATGGGAAATGAAAGACATGCATGAAAGCTTCTTGTAGGAAAACCAGAGGGAAAATGCCCAGCTGGTAGACCAAGATTGAGGTGGGCGAATAACATTAACTATGATTTGAGGGAAGTATATTATACCGGAGATGATTGGAAAATATTAGCTCAGGATAGGGATGTATGGAGAGCTTATATCCGCGCGGTCATGAACCTGCGGGTTCTATAGTGACAGTGAGTTAGTTAGAGTTAGTGTCGTACCAAGAAGTCATTTTTTTATTTCAGTTTATTTGTTTGTGTCTCATATCTGAACACTGTTCATACCATCTTTACCTCAGTCTTCCAACTTCCATCTAAACTTTGGGTTTTAGTCCATCAGTTTCATTCTTTGTACTTGTTGTTTCTTATCATATCTACCTTGTCCCATTCTGCCCATATAATTAATGTTGTTCCTTATATCTTTGTTCCTTTTCTTTTCCTGCAAGCTTTATCCCTCAACAGATCTCAAAAATCTCATTTCTGCTGCTTCTATCCTCCTTTCTCTTTTCTTCTCAATATCCAAATTTGCAAACTATAAAGAAACATTGACACTGTCATTACTTTATGAAATTTAACTTTCATTTCCTTTCTGGTGTTGGTAGGGAAATATTAGTAAAGCCACATACAAAGTTAAGTGTATTGTGATGCATCGTAATAGCAGCGTACCAGCGTGAGTAGTGGTTTTACATTGGTTCAAATGGATTCATGAGTGATTCACTCCAGAGTTAACAGACCTAAGCAAATGATCGATACATCTGTAATTCATTTCCAGAGGTTTCTCTAAGTCTCTACCCTCCATATTGGGAAGATTTGATGCCAGATGGTTCCATACTAGTAGAGTCTTGATCACAAGCCAAGACATTTCCTTCCCCGGCTTATGTAAACTGTTGGCAGGGTCAGGAGTGAGTTAGCTGTGTTTTCAATATGTTCATTCCTCATATAGAAAAATTTGCAGTTATATTTTTTTCCTATATAGTTTCACCTTAATTCTGTCTGCACCTCTAAATGTTTGGTTAGTTGAAATTTTCAAATTGAACATTATTTCACATTACTTAATAGTAATAAAGCCCTCTGTGGATATTTGCAGAATTATATATTAAAACTATCTTCAAAGAGACACAACCTAATTTGTATTTTTCTAAAACATTCCTTTAAATCTGTCTTAACCTTTATTCCCATTTTATCAATACATACATTAAAAAGTGAGGATGAAACTGGACGTCCTTATCTTATTCTTTTTATTAACTGTTGCTACTACACACATATATTTTTCAGTTGATGCTTAATTTTTATTAGTTATTAAATTTGAAAGGGATAAAGCTTAGGAAAATATTATAGTTATTTCATCTATTTTATCAACATTTACTTTTCTAAGTGGAATGAAAGAATTTAAACGGGTCGATAGTAGACTTTTAGTTCAATGACCTCTGACTAGTGTCATATTTTATTAATTTACAAAAATTTTGTTTACTATCTTCACATTCTTATAGTATAACATGAAAAATCTGAATATAAAAATCAGGACATCATGAGAACTCTTTTGGTTTTAAAATGGGAAGATAGATTACAGAGATATGAATATTAGCCCCATTTTATTAAATGTCGAAACATTTTTTAACCATATTACATTTTGATTTAATAAAATATTTAATTATCTTATTTACATCCTGAAAAATTACATTTTCGGAAATTATTGAAACAGTTCTCAAATTCCTCGTATGTTTTTTATTGCATTATTTTGCATTATTTTACACTGACACACATGAAATTTGCCACAACATAACATTGATTTTAATTAAATTTACAGTGGGAGGTATTTATATTAGTAAAAGAGTTGGAGAAAATGTTTTAACATCTCACCTCACAAAGTTACGTGTCTTCACTATACCGGTTTCAAAAGTATAGTATTACATCCATCTTCAGTCAAATTCCAACTCATATAAAGGTATGTACATCAACTAGGCCTATACGAAGACTTCAAAAAGGCATACAATTCAATTAAGAGGGAGAAGTTATACAGTATCCTGCTGGGGTTCAGAATTCCTAAAAAGTTAGTTAGACTTATACGATTGTGTCTAAATGACACAAAGAGTAGGTTTGCATATAGGCAAACAGTTTTCAGATACTTTTGAAATCCAGAATGAGTTGAAGCAAGGAGTTGCACTATCTCCTCTGCTATTTAGTTTTGTACTAGACATGTATGCCATCAAATCTTTAGAGGATGAAGAAGGCCTACAACTCAAAGATATTAATAAGTTGTTAGCATATGCTGATGATGTAGTACTATTGGAAGATAGCGACGAGATTCTAAAGGACAACACACACACACTATTGAGTAACACTAAGAAATTGGGACTGGAAGTAAGTATCAATAAAACTAGATACATGGTCACACATAGAAATACATTATATAATGGAAATGGAGAGCTAATGACAAATGAGGGAAATTTTGAGGAAGTGGCTGAATTCAAATACCTAGGAATAATAATCACAAATAAGAATGATGCACAAAGAAGTAAAACATAGACTCAATTCTGGAAATGGGTGCTATCATGCATTACAGAGACTCTTGACTTCTCAGCTCCTTTCAAAAAACGTTAAACTGAAAATATATAAAACTATTATTCTACCAGGTATATGGATGTGAAATGTGAACTCTTACTTTAACCCTAGTACTGTGCTCGTCTGAATTTGTCATGCAAAACGTACACCACGGTCACACAGACCCACAATTATTTTCTGCATAAATAAGCACAATTTAGCATACATTATAAAAGAGCTGTATTTTGATACACTATAACATCTTATTAGGTACCTAATGACATCCTTTTTCAATCAACTTTAGTGTTAAAGTCTCGCAAAGTTGTGATATTAAATTGAAATGGAAAAAAATGAAGTAATAAAACGTGATAGTGGTCCATATCTATATAAAAAATTTACTTTGAATTCAATTAAGACAATTATAATGATGAATACACATATTACACAAATATGTTGAAAAAGTTATACTCAACTTTTATAAGATTCATGATGTGTTCGGTTGAGGTTTATTCAAAATTAATATAAAATTATAGAATATTCACCTGGAAGGTCCGTCTCCTCAACTTAATTATCATTTAACTGTAGCGCTTTCGGGACTTGTCCCATCATCGGCAGGATTCAAAACTGGTGTTTCACTGAAGATCTGGTAGAGGGGGTTACATGTATTGGGTTCATTTTCGTTTATCAGGCTGTCGTTGTGAGCTGCTTTCATGATTTCCATCTCTTCGAGTACGTTTATCTTCGCTGGATTATTTTCTCTGTGCATTACTGTTAGGGTGTTTTCAATATTTAACATGCGATGTCCTTCATGGATAACGTGTTTTGCACAGCTTGATTTACCTTCTGCGTGAATGAAGTCTCGAAAATGTTCTTTGAATCTGATGTTAAAACTCCTGTTTGTCCTTCCTATATAAAATTTGTTACAGTCCTTACATGTCAGTTTATAAACTCCTTTGCTGTTGAAAATGTTATTTTCTTCAATGTTATTGTTTATTATGTTGTTTAATTTGTTATTGGTTCTGTATGCTATTTTTACGTTTTTATCGGCTTTCTTTAGTGCATTGGCTAATTTGTCGTTTCTTTCCTGTGTATGTAAGTGTTATCCACGTTTTTGTTGTTGTCAGATTCTTTTTCTAGTTTAGTTATGTTGGTATGTTGTTCTTCCTTTTTTGTTTTTTTACGAGCTTATCTATGAATTCTTCATTATAGCCATTGGTTTTTGCCATATACTTAATGTAGTTGAGTTCTTGGATATAATTGTCTTTGCTTAATGGGAGTTTCAACATTCTACTGACTAAGCTATTAAATGTACTAATTTTCTGTTGAAAAGGGTGTGTAGAATTTTGTTTATGGCCAGAGCATTGTTTGTGGGTTTCCGGTAGATACCGATTTCTAGTTTATTGTTGTGTAGATTTTTGGTTATAGACAAATCTAAGTAGTTTATGCTGTTGTAACTTCTATTTCTTCGGTGAAAGTGATTTTTTCATGCATGTTGTTTAAGTCTTGTAGTATTTCTTTTTCTTTTCTGTTTTCATTTTCATATATTACTAGTACATCATCGACATATCGTGTTATTAGTTTTATGTTAATTTGTGTATTAGTTCCTCAAAATGTTTATTTCCAGTTCTTGTAGGAAGATTTCTGCCATTATTCCAGATGTAGGACTCCCCATCGGGATCCCGTCTTCTTGAATAAATAGTTCATTGTTAAATTGGAAGTAATTTTGCTTTATTGTTGTTGTTATTAGTTTGTTTAACTGATTGATATAGTTATCTTCAAGTTTACTGTCTGTTAGTTTTTGTTTTATTATGTTTGCTGTTTCGTTTATCGGGATATTGGTGTACAGGTTTTTTATGTCGAATGACGTCATTTTAGTATTCCTATTGATTTCTAAATGCTGTAGTTTGTCTGCTAGTTCAAATGAGTTCTTAATTGTGTAACGATTTTCAAGTTTGACATCATTTTTCATTTTCTGAGCGACTAATTTGGAAATTTTATAGTTAGGAGCATTCATGCAATGAACAACTGGTCTTATGGGAATGTTGTCTTTATGGATTTTTGGAAGGGCTTTCATTACTGGTGGTGAGGGAGTATTATTTACCCATTTAATTTCTTTGTGCATCTTATTCCTATTTGTGATTATTTGATCTTTCTTACTTACTCACTGGGACTATTGAACCCGTAGGTTCATGGCCGCGCGGACATAAGCTCTCCATACATCCCTATCCTGAGCTAATGCTTTCCAATCATTCCCTGTATAATCTACTTCCCTCAAATCATAGTTAATGTTGTTCTCCCACCTCATTCTTGGTCTACCAACTGGGCGTTTTCCCTCTGGCTTTCCTAAAAGAAGCTTCCATGCACGTCTTTCATTCCCCATACGTGCAACATGTCCTGCCCATCGCAGTCTACGAGACTTAACTGTTCTTATTATATCTGGCTTCCTATAAAGACCATGTAGTTCATTGTTATGTAGTCTTCTCCATTCACCTGTCTGTTCATCTCTCTTTGGTCCAAAAATTTTCCTAAGAACTTTATTCTCAAATACTCGTAATCTCCTTTCCTCCCTTAAAGTAAGAGTCCATGTTTCGCACCCATATAATATAACTGGTAGAATAATAGTTTTATATATTTTCAGCTTAACGTTTTTTGAAAGGAGTTGGGACATCAAAAGTCTCTGCAATGCATAATAGCATGCATTTCCAGAATTGAGCCTATGCTTAATTTCTTTGTGCGTCTCATTCCTATTTGTGATTATTGTTCCTAGGTATTTGAATTCAGCCACTTCCTCAAAATTTCCCTCATTTGTCATTAGCCGTCCATCTCCATTATATACTGAATTTCTACCTGTGACCATATATTTAGTCTTACTGATATTTACTTCCAGTCCCAATTTCTTAGTGTTACTCAATAGTGTGTGCGTGTTGGCCTTTAGTATCTCCTCGCTATCGGCCAATAGTACTACATCATCAGCATAAACTAACAGCTTATTAATACCATTCAGTTGTAAACCTTCCTCATTCTCTAAAGACTTAATGGCATGCTCTAGGACAAAATTAAATAGTAGAGGAGATAGTGCATCTCCTTGCTTCAACCCATTCTGGATTTCAAAAGTGTCTGAAAACTGTTTGCCTACACGCACCCTACTATTTGAGCCATTTAGACACATTCGTATAAGTCTAACTAACTTTTAGGAATTCCGAACTCCAGCAGGATACTATATAACTTCTCCCTCTTAATTGAATCATATGCTTTTTTGAAGTCTACATATAGTTGATGTACAGTGCCATTATATTCCCATTTCTTTTCTAAAATCTGTCTTATACTAAAAATCTGATCTGTTGTAGACCTGTTTCTTCTAAATGCACATTGATGATCTCCTAGAATGTCATCAATATAGGGAGTAAGTCTGCTTACTAATATATTTGTAAGAATTGTGTATGAAGTTGAAAGTAATGAGATGCCCTTGTAGTTGTTGCAATCAGTTTTATCTCCTTTCTTATAAATTGGTACAATAATTGATTCCTTCCATTCATCTGGAAGAGCTTCTTTTTCCCAAATCATACTAAGCAACCAGCGTACCTTGTCCATCAATTTTTCTCCCCCTGATTTTATCAGTTCTGCTGGGATCTCATCTGAACCTGATGCTTTATACATCTTCAATTTTTCAATCGCCATTTCAACCTCTAATGCACTTGGCTCTGCGACTAGCATTTCTGCTATCTGTAACTTATCCTCCTCAAATTAATAAACAATTAATGTCCAACAAATTTGTACATCCGTCCGCTAGTATGTTTCACTCCAAATTTATACATCCATCCGCTAGTATGTCTCACTCAATACTGAATTTACATCGGTACCAGAGGTATGTAAACGCCATGTAACACATGCGCAGTAGGAAACAAAAATTCGCAGGGTCAGTGTGACCCTGGTGTACAGTTGTAGGGTTAAGGTAGGAAAGGAGATTATGAGTAAGAATTAAATTAATCACGATTATTTCTTTTTTATAGAAGTATGAGGTAAGAAATAATCAAAATTAATTTAATTCTTATGAATTGAACCTCATGATGTTAAAAATTCCCAAATTTAATATATAAATAAAAAAAAGATTATGAGTATTTGAGAATAACTTTTTGGACCAAAGAGAGATGAACAGACAGGTGAATGTAGAAGACTACTTAACAGTGAACTACATGGTCTTTATAGGAAGCTAGATATAATAAGAACAGTTAAGTCTCGTAGACTGCTATGGGCAGGACACATGGAACAAATGGGGAATGAAAGACGTCGCATGGAAGCTTCTTTTGGGAAAACCAGAGGAAAAATGCCCAATTGGTAGACCAAGAATGAGATGGGAGAATAACATTAACAATGATTTGAGGGAAGTAGATTATATAGGGAATGATTGGAAAACATTAGCTCAGGATAGGGATGTATGGAGAGCTTATGTCCACACAGCAATGAACCTACGCAAGTGAGTGCAATTGAGTTAGTTAGTTATTAATAATGTACTTTATCAAATATGATGATGAAATTGGTTGTCCCTAGCGAATATAATTTTACTTATTTTAATGAATATAATTTTAATTCCACAGGTCATGAACTCAATCCGAGGTCCATCTCCTGTCGATTCGTGTGCATATCTACATACATAAGTGCTGTGATGATATTTGGGACGTACTCTGCTACTTTCATTTCCTTTGTGACAGTGCAGGACAACAAGCTGCCCTACAACGACTTGAAGAGCCTCATCTTAGAGGGCGGATACACATTTGGAGTAACCAGCACGCATGCGCCCAACTATATCTCCCAGGTAATGCCTTATTTAGAGTACAGTGCCGTTATTTATGCAACGAAGAGAAAATATATAACCTGCAAGGCAGACTACAAGCCATCCTGAGTACCTGAAGCATGTTCTGGGGGTAAAGGTGACTGTCACGCAGGGCTTACAACCTGGCTGACATCAAGTGCCGATTGTCTAGAGAAAGTGGGAGCCTTAACGTCCTACTACCCCAAGGGTCTCCTATGGCCTGTAGTGGGATCACCTTACCTTTACCGTACTTAACTCCACAATTGAACTGCTCAATTTTCTCAACATTCATTACAGTTACAGTAATCTGCTTGTCTCAGAACATGTCAGAACTTATTACCACAAAGTTATAAAATGTCCCAATAAGGTTTGAATTCACAGATATTAATTCTTGTGAAATTAGTTTTAAAATTAAAAACATACACATTGAAAATTGTTGATGAATTAGAGTCATAGATATTGTAGAGTGGAATTTGTAACAGAACGTTTGTTAACAGTGGTTTATAGTAATATTTTGTATTATCAATATAATTATGTTATTATTTTAAATACATTACCCTTTTAGAATCAAATTACACAAATGGTATTGTATCTCGCCTTGTTAAAAAGAAATAAATATTACTGAAGCACTGTATTTCTGTCTCACTTGTGTACTTAATAACATAATGTGTTATTACAGCGATTGCAGGGGCTGATGTATTACCATGACATAATAAAGCAAAACAGTTTGTTGATTACCATGCTAAATAAAAAACTCTTGCTATGTGTTTTAAAGATGACTTCACAGTGATCGTTGAAGGATACCTATAAAAATTGGCAGTGCTAAAATTCTCCACCAAATGCAAGAAATGAATACGTAAGCGTAACAAATCATCAAAATTGCACAGAATATTGTGCAGTCCTGTAAGTTATAAGAGTCACAATGTTATTATCATGTAATACGGTCTGTGTATTTTCAACTACTCAGTAGAATTTTTATTGAACACCTCATTCTTAATTCAGTTTCACAATGATTTCAGTATAAAGAAACTGAGCAGAATGTTTATAAAATAAACTATAATCCACCTGATATTCTTGTAGGAATATCTGATGAATAATTTAGTGATTATACTTTGAGGTAGAATATTTTTATCACTCACCTCATATTGTTCTTCTTATTTGTTATAAACTAGTTTCGGAACATAGTTTCTGTTCCATCCTCAGTATCGTCACGACCGTTGTTCTGTCGTCTTGAAGAGCTGTCCTTCTCTCCTTCCATTGGCTGACTGAAAAACCTCGAAACCAGGTCATTCTCACCGGGAATTTCAAAGTTCATTAATTTCTTCTTTTCGCTCTTTTGAATGTAGATCTTTTCCCAAACAGTAAGTTCTTTAGGTTTTTCTATTTGTTTTAATAATTTAGTTTCTTTCTCGATAAGATGTTTTTCGGACCATGCATGGGCAGCCACTGCAGATTTTTCTACTTCCCCTTTCTTGACATTCCTGAGATGTTCTTTCACTCTAGTTTTCAAATTTCTTTTAGTTTTTCCTATGTAGAATTTCTCACATTCTTCACATTTAATTTGATAAATCCCTGATTTGTTTTCTTCTTTAATTTTCTCATTCTTATTAGGTCTAATCAGTTTACTGATGCTGTAGTCATTTTTGGGTGCTAACCTTATGTTGAAATCTTTAAAAAATTTTTGAAACTTGTGGTGTTTTAATGGATGATATGTGAATTTTCTAAATTTTACATTATCTTCTTTTACTTTTAGAAGAGTGCTTTGATTAATAAATTTTTGTCTTTTGAACTTGTTTATTTTTTTGAGTATCATTTTTATTGCAAAACCATTTTTCGTGGCTACGTTGATTTATGTGTTCTTTTTCTTTTTCATAATTTTCTTTGTTCATTGGTATGTTCACTAATCTATGTGTCAAACTATTGAAAAATCTTCCATTGTAGGTGAAAAACATATTATCGAATTTATAAACAAAATTCAGGACTTTCGATGGGAAACCCTTTATCTCCATTCATAGCTAATCTATTCATGGGAAATTTTGAACACAAGATAATTAATGGACATCGTTTAATTTTCAAGTTCTGGTGCAGATATGTGGATGACATAATTGCAATAGTTAATCATAAACAGATAGATGATGCATTAAAATTATTGAACATTCAAAGTCAAACTATAAAGTTCACTATGGAAAAGGAAATCAATGGAGAAATACCATTTTTAGATCTCAACTTAAAAAGGAATGAAGAAAATAAGATAGAATTTGGAATTTACAGAAAGAAGACACATATAGATAACTACATAAAAGCTTTAGGTTTCAATCACATAGCTCACAAAGAAGCAGTTTTCAATAGTTTGACACATAGATTAGTGAACATACCAATGAACAAAGAAAATTATGAAAAAGAAAAAGAACACATAATCAACATAGCCACGAAAAAAGGTTTTGCAATAAAAATGATACTCAAAAAAATAAACAAGTTCAAAAGACAAAAATTTATTAATCAAAGCACTCTTCTAAAAGTAAAAGAAGATAATGTAAAATTTAGAAAATTCACATATCATCCATTAAAACACCACAAGTTTCAAAAATTTTTAAAGATTTCAACATAAGGTTAGCACCCAAAAATGACTACAGCATCAGTAGACTGATTAGACCTAATAAGAATGAGAAAATTAAAGAAGAAAACAAATCAGGGATTTATCAAATTAAATGTGAAGAATGTGAGAAATTCTACATAGGAAAAACTAAAAGAAATTTGAAAACTAGAGTGAAAGAACATCTCAGGAATGTCAAGAAAGGGGAAGTAGAAAAATCTGCAGTGGCTGCCCATGCATGGTCCGAAAAACATCTTATCGAGAAAGAAGCTAAATTATTAAAACAAATAGAAAAACCTAAAGAACTTACTGTTTGGGAAAAGATCTACATTCAAAAGAGCGAAAAGAAGAAATTAATGAACTTTGAAATTCCCGGTGAGAATGACCTGGTTTTGAGGTTTTTCAGTCAGCCAATGGAAGGAGAGAAGGACAGCTCTTCAAGATGACAGAACAACGGTCGTGACGATACTGAGGATGGAACAGAAACTATGTTCCGAAACTAGTTTATAACAAATAAGAAGAACAATATGAGGTGAGTGATAAAAATATTCTACCTTAATGAATATACCTCATAGTGAGAATTCCTAAAATAAGTAGTGTTTATACTGTTTATAATATGAAAATATCACAATTTAGAGGCTTATACTTCATCAAATCAAGAAAAGAACGCCACTGTGTGCTTCATGTATAACAGATTGTCATTTGTCTACTAGGATTGCTATGAAATATATGCTTGTATTATAAGATTTTGTTAACTTATGTCAATTGTACAATCACCTATACATATTTCATAGTAGTTGCTTCATATCTCATTATAAAATAAATTTGATACACTATAATTCCATTAAGAAGAGAAACTGTTGATCTAAACCTCATATGCTTGATCAGACTGATTACAGAGTGGATATCTGTCAACAAAATGTATCGGCAATTCCATGTACAAATTATCACATCTGATGAAAATTGTTATTATGTTACCACTACATTGGCACCTTGAAACAGGTGTTCTATTCTCATCTGCCTGTCAAAGTCGTCATTAACCAAAAAGTTAGTTTGATCCAAAAGTAATGCCATTCATCATCGTCATTATCATCATCAAGCATTACGCCTGCTGTCTGTTCCGATCTCATGTTAGAATTGGTCTGTCCATCTTTTACTGGGTCTTCAAACATTTCTTCATTCTAGTGGTTTGTAATGAAGAATCAGTTTCGAAATTCTATTGTTATCAATTCTGTTGACGTGGTCCATCCATTCATCTCTGTATTGTGTAATTATATCTAATAGTTTGAATATATTTAGTTCTCAATACAAACTCAATTATTAATATTGTTTATTTTTTATTATTTCACTCACCTCATACTTCATAAATCATAGCAGACCCTGGGTTTCTTCACGTAATTTGTGACATTGTCAATGCTGCGTCACGTTCACAACTGACGTCCAACGGCCTTCTATCCTGCAGACTGACCTCCGCGCCATCTGGTGGCCGACCGAAGAATTTCCAAATCAGTCCTCTTTCTTTATAACCGGGTATTTCAAAGTTCATAGTTGTATTTTCATTCTTGCATATGTAAATTTTTTCCCAAATTGTGAGTTCCTTCGGTTTTTCGAATTGTTTAAGTAATTTTGTTTTGTTTTCAATTCTATGTTTTCTGACCAGGCATGTGCAGCTATTGCAGATTTTCGGTTTCTCCATTTTTAACATTTCTGAGGTGTTCTTTTAATCTTGTATTTAGATTCCTTTTTGTTTTTCCTATGTATATCTTTTCACAATCTTTACAATTAATTTGATAAATTCCCGATTTTTTACAGTCTTCAATTTTTTAATTTTTGTTGGTTTTATTAAATTACCTAAGCTGTAATCATTTTTCGGTGCTAATTTAATGTTGAATTTGTTGAAAATTTTTTGAAACTTGTCAAATTCAACATTAAATTAGCACCGAAAAATGATTACAGCTTAGGTAATTTAATAAAAACCAACAAAAATGAAAAAATTGAAGACTGTAAAAAATCGGGAATTTATCAAATTAATTGTAAAGATTGTGAAAAGATATACATAGGAAAAACAAAAAGGAATCTAAATACAAGATTAAAAGAACACCTCAGAAATGTTAAAAATGGAGAAACCGAAAAATCTGCAATAGCTGCACATGCCTGGTCAGAAAAACATAGAATTGAAAACAAAACAAAATTACTTAAACAATTGGAAAAACCGAAGGAACTCACAATTTGGGAAAAAATTTACATATGCAAGAATGAAAATACAACTATGAACTTTGAAATACCCGGTTATAAAGAAAGAGGACTGATTTGGAAATTCTTCGGTCGGCCACCAGATGGCGCGGAGGTCAGTCTGCAGGATAGAAGGCCGTTGGACGTCAGTTGTGAACGTGACGCAGCATTGACAATGTCACAAATTACGTGAAGAAACCCAGGGTCTGCTATGATTTATGAAGTATGAGGTGAGTGAAATAATAAAAAATAAACAATATTAAAGAACCTCATAGTGTTATTTCCTATCTACATAACTCAATTATTAATATTTAGTTCTCTTTGTATATTTTCATTTCGTTCAGTAATGTTATTGTGGGTGAAATTTTGAAGGTGTTATTCACTTGGGGTTAGTTGTGTATGGGCTTTCAGTCGATGTAAATAATCTTAACGAACCTCTAAAATTGAACATGTTATGAGAGAGACAGAAGACAATGTGAAATCCCATATCTCATGAGAAAATTGCAAAAAATGGAAGGAATCAAACTGATACCAAATTAAGCATTTAGCTTTGATCTTGCACCTTTGGATTGGCATCTGTTTCTTGCGTGGAAGAAATTTCAAAAATCTTGAAGAAATGGAATTTGGCCTATCATAAACAAAATCTCATACTGTGTAACTTTGCTTGACAGTAGCTGAAGACTCAAAGAGTAAAATGGCCTATAGTTGAAGATTTTTTCCCACAATAAATTAAAAATGTGTTATTCAATAAGAATAAAAATTAGCTTGTTTTTCAGGCTTCTAGAGAATTCTTGAATCATAAATTCAAGGGAGACATTCCAGAAGTACATGCTTCTATACTCGAAGGCATGAATCGTGTTTGCAACTCGAAGCATTCTCTCTTGGTTACACTCGACACTGCACTGGCATTCAAGAACAAAATTGGTTGTAACGTGGTGCCCCCTGCCACAGGAGACCAGCCTCTTCATACCACAGGGATTGGTCATAACCAAGAGCAGTCCATACAAGGGATTGTTCAATTATAAGTAAGCTATTTTATAATTTTGTTTGATCACATATTTACATGTCAGATCGCATTCTTATCATATCCTCAAACATTAGATTGTAACTCAATTAAAATATTAAACTATATAATCACAGAACTTCTCATTTCTTCTCTTTCACTATATTCATATTCTGTTATAGGAATTACTCTCAATTTATTCCAGAAGTTGCATTTCAAGGAACTCCACTTATGCAAAAATCGACAAAAATTTCCGGAAGATCTGGTGTATTCTTACTTTTTATTGTAATATGTGTTACTTGATAAGTTATGAACTGTTAATATGTTTCCATATAACTAGTAGCCGTCACTATCAGGCAATAAATAATAGAGACGTGGTGGCTTGTTCCGTTCACAATACCGATCCAGCATGACGTGAGTGAAATAATAAAAAAATAAACAATATTAAAGAACCTCATAGTGTTATTTCCTATCTACATAACTTTATAGTTGGTGTTTGACATCCATATTAATATTTAGGTACAGCTAGGGTTTTATATATTTTCAGCGTTATGTGTTTTATACTTCAGAGTGTTTATATATTTCTTTTCAATTCTTGTTACATATAAAAGCATGTAACCCGGGTAGATTAATTTACTTATCGGTACTCCTATATATCACTGTTTTGCTCTTATAATTGTGTTTGTTCTTTCGAAGACCACTATATTCTTTTTACCATTTGAGATATTTGAATCACTTTTTCAGCTATTGGTAGTAATCAGTTTGTAGGCTGACTTCTTAGTTTTCTGTCACACCTTGATCAACTGCAAAGAAAAAAATAAACTGTTTGATTTCCTTTTGTTCTTGATTTTTTTTATAATTGTATCTCTCTAGTCTGTAATTATTCCATTAATGTCTTATTAGACACAAGTTAGGGATATTTGGCATCTTAGTCTAACACCACTGTTAATTATTATGGATTTAATTTGTTTTTATTAGTTTCAAATATATTATAATTTTAATTTTACTATTTTGATTTATTTTATTTATTGCTGTGATTAATGTAATAGGGATTTATTGTTTAGCAAAATTTAAAAAACAATAATCTTCTCACATTATTTAAACCATTGATATACCGGTAATCTAAAAACAGAAAATGTTTTCTAAATTTAATTCTCGTATTTATTCTTACAGTATTTTTAATGTGTAGATTGCATCTATAATATATAAGAACAACTGTTCCTGAAGCTGCAATATTCTTCATCTAAGTTGTTTCCTATATACAATTTCAATTTCTCATTTAATACTCAGACCTACATCTTGTAACATGAATTTATAAACTTATTCCTATATATAATTTAGGGGTATCGGTGATATCCACTATTCTTTCAAAATAAGTTTTCTCCATTATCAACCTGTTAATGAAGTTGTTTGCCTCTGGATCAAACAAGTATTGTTAAAAACCAGTAGATGGCAGAGTTCAATTCTGGAAATGCATGCTATTATGCATTGCAGAGACTTTTGATGTCCCAACTTCTTTCAAAAAACGTTAAGCTGAAAATATATAAAACTTTTATTCTACCAGTTATATTATATGGGTGTGAAACATGGACTCTTACTTTAAGGGAGGAAAGGAGATTACGAGTATTTGAGAATAAAGTTCTTAGGAAAATTTTTGGACCAAAGAGAGATGAACAGACAGGTGAATGGAGAAGACTACCATAACAATGAACTACATGGTCTTTATAGGAAGCCAGATATAATAAGAACAGTTAAGTGTCGTGGACTGCGATGGGCAGGACATGTTGCATGTATGGGGAATGAAAGACGTGCATGGAAACTTCTTGTAGGAAAGCCAGAAGGAAAACGCCCAGTTGGTAGACCTAGAATGAGGTGGGAGAACAACATTAACTATGATTTGAGGGAAGTAGATTATACAGGGAATTATTGGAAAGCATTAGCTCAGGATAGGGATGTATGGAGAGCTTATGTCTGCGCGGCCATGAACCTACGGGTTCGATAGTGCCAGTGAGTAAGTAAATAAGTAAGTAAGATGGCAGAGTTATTGCCTATGTTGACAAATGCCAATTTCCTTCAAGATCATGGAAAAATCTTGAAAAGCCACATATTCAAAATATCTGTCATGATTTGTGTTGTTGAAAAGCAAGAAGAAATGACAATTTCACACAGGAAGAATGTGCATGGAATGACTCCACTGATGTTTCAAGTTTCTGATGATAGTGTCCGTGACCCTGATTATGTGCTTAATGATAATTCTAGCTCTTGAAGTGATGAGGTGAGTGCTTTTATTTTGACTTCGTTAACTAGGTTAACTTTCTGGTATATCAAGTTTCCCTATTTATGTAACACCATTTTCTCAAATACAGCTGTAAATTTCTAGTATAGTATTTGGTAAGATGACTGTTGGATAGTACAAATGTTTATATGAACCTTGATATTATTATTATTATTATTTTAAATAAGCCTACCGTATTCTCAATACATAATAATTATTGCATACATTATTTTATACAAAAGTGGTTTGTAAAATTTTTCCAGTCTCAAGTTGTATCATAATATGTCATTCAACGTCAGTTGGTAAGTACTTTAAAGTAATATTGTGACAGTAATAACGTTAATAGTTAAAGTAAAGTAACTAACTAACTCACTGGCACTATTGAACCCATTGGTTCATGGCCACGTGGACATAAGCTCACCATGTATCCCTATCCTCAGCTAATGTTTTCCAATCATTCCCTTTTTATTCTATTTACCTCAAATCATAATTAATGTTACTCTCCTACCTCTTTCCTGATCTACCAACTGGACGTTTTCCCTCTGGTTTTGTGACAAGAAACTTCCATGTACGTCTTTCATTCCCCTTTAGTGCCACGTGTCCTGCCCATCACAGTCTATGAGACTTAACTGTTATTATATCTGTCTTCCTATAAAGACAATGTAGTTTACTGTTATGTACTCTTCTCCATTCACCTGTCTGTTCATTTCTCTTTGGTCCAATAATTTTCCTAAGAACTTTATTCTCAAATACTCGTAATCTCATTTCCTCCCTTAATGTAAAAGTCGTTATAATAACAATAATAATTAGATTATTATCATTATCATTATTATTATTATTATTATTATTATTATTATTATTATTATTATTATTCATTCTTCTCTTTAGTTTTTTTAGTTTTAGGTTTTTTAACATTGTAATTTTTCAGCAGAATGAGGAGCTGGCCCATTGCTACAACTCCCAACTTGGAGAACCAGGTAATTTGTAATCAAGGTTGTCTTCCTCTAGCCTGTAGTTAAGCACTGTGCTACGTGGCACTAGCTGTTAGTTTTGGTTCACCTCGGGTATTTAATTTCCCCAATACCACCCATATCTGGGAAGCATTCCCCTATCCACCACATGGGGAGGTGCCTGATGGGGAATTAACAACCCCACACGTTGGATAAATGGAGTGAGGAGAAGTATGAAAGCTAGAGATTTGAAGAAAGAAGATGCTTTGACAGGAATCTCTGGTGACAAATCACTTTGGGTTGAAGGAGAAACACTCTATTGTGGAGTGTTCCTAATAAAGGAAATATTATTCATTATTATCTGTTTTTATTATTGATTTCGTACATCTCAATGATGGATAAATCATATTAGAAGAGAAAAATTATACGCTCAGACCGGGACTTGAACCCAGGACCCTTGGTTCTCTAGACCAAGTGCTCTACCAACTGAGCTACCTGAGCAAGTACCGATCTAAACGCAAATCATTCTCTATATACATTGTAATTCCCATCCACCAAATGCTGTGAAGCCATGCTTCTATCTAGCAAATGGCGGCTCCTTTATTAAGAAGACATATTTGGGAATTATACATTACAGCCAGTACGGCTTTTTCCAAGTTTTAAAAACTTTTAAAAACTTGGAAAAAGCCGTACTGGCTGTAATGTATAATTCCCAAATATGTCTTCTTAATAAAGGAGCCGCCATTTGCAAGATAGAAGCATAGCTTCACAGCATTTGGTGGATGGGAATTACAATGTATATAGAGAAAGATTTGCGTTTAGATCGGTAATTGCTCAGGTAGCTCAGTTGGTAGAGCACTTGGTCTAGAGAACCAAGGGTCCCGGGTTCAAGTCCCGGTCTGAGCGTATAATTTTTCTCTTCTAATATGATTTATCCATCATTGAGATGTACGAAATCAATAATAAAAACTTGGAAAAAGCCGTACTGGCTGTAATGTATAATTCCCAAATATGTCTTCTTAATAAAGGAGCCGCCATTTGCAAGATAGAAGCATGGCTTCACAGCATTTGGTGGATGGGAATTACAATGTATATAGAGAAAGATTTGCGTTTAGATCGGTACTTGCTCAGGTAGCTCAGTTGGTAGAGCACTTGGTCTAGAGAACCAAGGGTCCCGGGTTCAAGTCCCGGTCTGAGCGTATAATTTTTCTCTTCTAATATGATTTATCCATCATTGAGATGTACGAAATCAATAATAAAAACTTGGAAAAAGCCGTACTGGCTGTAATGTATAATTCCCAAATATGTCTTCTTAATAAAGGAGCCGCCATTTGCAAGATAGAAGCACGGCTTCACAGCATTTGGTGGATGGGAATTACAATGTATATAGAGAAAGATTTGCGTTTAGATCGGTACTTGCTCAGGTAGCTCAGTTGGTAGAGCACTTGGTCTAGAGAACCAAGGGTCCCGGGTTCAAGTCCCGGTCTGAGCGTATAATTTTTCTCTTCTAATATGATTTATCCATCATTGAGATGTACGAAATCAATAATAAAAACTTGGAAAAAGCCGTACTGACTGTAATGTATAATTCCCAAATATGTCTTCTTAATAAAGGAGCCGCCATTTGCAAGATAGAAGCATGGCTTCACAGCATTTGGTGGATGGGAATTACAATGTATATAGAGAAAGATTTGCGTTTAGATCGGTACTTGCTCAGGTAGCTCAGTTGGTAGAGCACTTGGTCTAGAGAACCAAGGGTCCCGTGTTCAAGTCCCGGTCTGAGCGTATAATTTTTCTCTTCAAATATGATTTATCCATCATTGAGATGTACGAAATCAATAATAAAAACTTGGAAAAAGCCGTACTGACTGTAATGTATAATTCCCAAATATGTCTTCTTAATAAAGGAGCCGCCATTTGCAAGATAGAAGCATGGCTTCACAGCATTTGGTGGATGGGAATTACAATGTATATAGAGAAAGATTTGCGTTTTAGATCGGTACTTGCTCAGGTAGCTCAGTTGGTAGAGCACTTGGTCTAGAGAACCAAGGGTCCCGGGTTCAAGTCCCGGTCTGAGCGTATAATTTTTCTCTTCTAATATGATTTATCCATCATTGAGTTGTACGAAATCAATAATAAAAACTTGGAAAAAGCCGTACTGGCTGTAATGTATAATTCCCAAATATGTCTTCTTAATAAAGGAGCCGCCATTTGCAAGATAGAAGCATGGCTTCACAGCATTTGGTGGATGGGAATTACAATGTATATAGAGAAAGATTTGCGTTTAGATCGGTAATTGCTCAGGTAGCTCAGTTGGTAGAGCACTTGGTCTAGAGAACCAAGGGTCCCGGGTTCAAGTCCCAGTCTGAGCGTATAATTTTTCTCTTCTAATATTATTATCAGTGTTATTATTGATGTTACAGCTATAGTTATTGCTATTGCTGTTGTTATAATGATAATATTTTTATTATTATTATTGTTATTATTATTATTATTATTGTTATTATTATTATTGTTGTTGTTATTATTACTGTTATTATTAATGTTATTATTATTATTTTTGAGGGTTACAAAAGAGTAGTGAAGTGCAATCAATAACCTCTCCTACTTAAATCCCAAGCTTACCTTCACGTAGTGCAACCTGTTTATAACAAACGAGGCTCTGGGGACCAAGTCACAGCGATATAACTGCTACATGAGGATTAGAGTAAATGCTAATCCTCCTTCATGCCTGTCCAGAGGCTTTAGGTGGCAGTCCCACCACTGGACTTACTACTTTTCGGCTAGCAACCGACTGGTAGGAAAGTAAATTGCTTTCAAGTCTCCAAAGATTCAAAAAACGGGAGACCATAACAGGCCACTGGGCCTAATACTTGAAAGGCAGATGATGATGATGATTATTAATATTGTTATTATTATTGTTATTATCAAATATCATCATTATCATCATCATCATTATCATCCTTCACAGTAGCTTCTGCCCACTCCTGGAATCTCGTTCCTCAAGATATCAGGGGTTCCCGCACACTTGGTACTTTTAAATCACGCTTATACAGTTACGTGTTGTATAATAATTAATTTTTCTCTATTTATTTAATTTTATACTGTCATTAATCTTTTCCTCGTTTTTTTTATATATCTTGTACATATTATATATTTAATTCGTTAAATTTAGAGTAAAACAAAATACGTTATAAATATTAATTGTATTGTATTCATAACATATCATTGTTTATGTTTATTGTAATTTAGATGTAAGACTATTTTTTGTATTTTTTTTTTAAAACCTGGTTGAGTGGTAGACAAGGCCTTATGGCCTTAACTCTTCCAGGTAAAATAAAGCTATTCTTATTATTATTATTATTATCATCATCATCGTCCTTTCAAGTATTAGGCCCAGTGGCCCTTTACGGTCTCCCGCCATCTCCGAGAAGGTCGACCCACAGATCTTCTGCCTCGAGGAATGTAGTGAAGAATTTGTTTTGGTATTCTGTGACGATCCATGCGCTGAATATGGGCTAGCCAATTGTTTCTATATTCTTGGAGGTATTCAGATATAGGTACGATGTTTAACTCTCTGGCTATTGTTGAATTTCTTTGGTGGTCTAGAAGGCTATAACCTGCAGTTTGTCGCAGAAATTTCATCTCTGTGGCTGTAATATGACGATCATCCTGAGTTCTGATGGTCCAAGCTTCACTGCCATAACAGATTATAGGTCTAGCGAGAATTTTATAGATTTTCATTCTTGTGTGTCTGTGCACTTTTGATGGTTTAAAAACTTGGTTGATAATTCTTAAAGCTTTATTATAGTTTTGTATTTTAAAGGATATATCACATTCCTCATTATAAGTTAGATTATATCCTAAGTGTCCACCTCTGTGGTCTCGAGGTAGCGTGCTGCCTTGTCACGCAGCATGCCCGGGTTCGATCCCCGGTCGGGGCAGTTTTTCTGGGTGAGGTTTTTATTGGGGTTTTTCCTCACCTGTAAGACAAATGTCAGGAAAACTTTAAGGCCCAAACGGTCCCCGAAATCATATGGCCATCATCCTTATCATTATCATCCTTACCGTTATCATCATCATCCTTCACCGGTGTGGAAAGCAACGGGAAGCTACCACACCTACACAATTCCCTAGTAAAGCTGCAAGCATAGCATGAAAATGCTATGATTGCAGTGAAGGACCTGCCTTCGGGCAGAATTACTATGGATGGATATCCTAAGTATTTAAATGAATTAACTTGCTCTAATATTGAATTCTGAATACTAATTTTACTTCTTACTGGGAATTTCCCTTGAAAGGCCATAACTTTAGATTTTGTTGTTGATATTTCCATGTTAAATCGTTGGGCTATTATATTAAGAAGATGAGTGGAATATTGTAATTCATCTTCATTATTGCCGTAAAGAGCCTGATCATCTGCATATAAGAGTGTGTCTTGAGAGAGGAATATTACCATTAACTGTCAATCTCCAGTGTCTGATGATAGTATTAATGTATACATTAAATAGAAATTATTATTATTATTATTATCATCATTATCATTATCATCATTAGCATCATCATCATAATCATAATGTCATTATAATCATCATTATTATTATTATCATTATAATCATCATCATAATTATCTTCTTCTTCCTTCCAAGTATTAGGCGAAGGCCTGTTACGATCCTATAGAAAATTTTCCCTCCAGCGTTTCATAGGACGGCCCAGTGATCTTTGTCCTCTTGGTATATAATTATAAACAGCTTTGGGGATCCGATTTGAAGTCATTCTTTCACGATGGTGTTTCCAATTTAGTTGGAACTGTTTATTATATATCAAAATTGGCGTAGTCTTCAATTCTTTTAAGATATTGGTGTTCCTTTTCGGATCCCATCTGGTGTAACCCGCTGTTCTGCGCATGAATATCGTTTCACAAGCCGTTATTCTGCTTTCATGTTGTCATTTTAGTGTCCATGCTTCACTACAATAGGTCAACACTGGTCTAGCCAAAGTGTTATATAAACGTAATGTGGTGTTTTTTTGACAAAGGCATGGTTTCATAACTTCATCAATAATTCCTAAACTTTTATTATAACTAGTAATTTTTTCAGGGATATCCTTTTCATCCCAGATAGAAAGATAATATCCAAGATATTAAAATTGATTAGATCTCTCTAAAATTTTATTCTGAAGACAGATTTTACTTTGTATGGGGTCCTTCCCATGAAATGCCTTAATTTTAGTTTTGTTAATTGATATTTCCATATTAAATTTGGCAGCTATTTTTTGTAAATTATAAATTGATCGTTGCAAATAATTTTCGGAAAGTGCCAGAAGAGCTAAATCGTCTGCAAAAAGAATAGCATCGAGTTTGAGGTTCCTAGTGATGGGTATAGATCCTCGTTGTGTTTTTCTCCATTCGTTTATTACTTTATTCATATATATATATATATATATATATAATGAAAAGCACCGGTGAAAGTCCACATCCCTCTCTTACACCAGTGTTGATCTTTTCCCAAGAAGATAATTTGCCATCTTGTTTAACAGAGATTTCATTATCTTTATAGATCTTGATGATATTAGTAATATATTGTTGTGGAACGTTATCATCAGCTAAAATTTGTAGTAATATATTTCTGTCTTCTTTGTCAAAAGCCTTTATGAAGTCAAAGAAAGCGATATGCATTTCTATATTGAATTCCTTGTGCTTTTCTAATAGTAGTTTTAGAGTGAAGAATCCATCTGCACAAGATCTACCCTTTCTGAATCCATTCTGCTCTTCTCCAATTATATTTTCATAAATTTTTCTCAATTTATTCTTAACTATATTAGCATAAATTTTATATCCAGAGTTCAACAAGCTATTCCACGATAGTTATCTTTGATTTGGCAACTTCCTTTTTTGAAGATTGGTATTACAATGTATTTGTTCCTGCTTTGTGATGGTTCTTGTCCTTCCCATATCATATTAAGGAGAATAAGAAATCTGTCTAAAAATTTTTTAGTTGAAAATTTAAATAATTCTTGATTAATGTGGTCTTCTCCGGGAGCTTTGTTACTTTTTAATGATTTAACAACATCAGTTAATTCATCTATAGAAATTTGTTCCAAAGCAGTGTTATTAGAGATTGGTATTTGTAATAAATCATCCTTTTGTGTCCATAAAATCATTTAATGATGAAAGTAGTTAAGCCAAGATTCTTTAGATATACAATTTAAATGTGCATTTTCTGTTGAATCATTATTTAAATTTTTTTTTACTTTATATATTTTTCGTTGAGGCCATCATTATTATTATTATTATTATTATTATTATTATTATTATTATCATCATTATAATCATCATTATTATTATCATTATTATAATCATAATCATCATTATTATAATCATCATTATTGTTATTATTATTATAATCATTATTATCATTATAATCATTATTATCATTATACAGGGCAAGTCAAAATGTTGTGCAGGTTTTCAGAAATTTATTATGTGAAATGTAATGAACATATAATATCGTGAGACATATTGTATGAAAGGTAAACTCTCAAAGTTTAGTTGTCCACTTCTAAAGTTCCGCGTTCACCCGCAAGATGTCAACAGCAGAGCAGTAAAGGAAAATGGCGTTGACTGGGGATCAGAAGTCTTTCTGTGTGCTTGATTACCATGTAAACAACTCTGTGACTAGTGTTCAACGACATTTCCGTACCAGATACGATAAAGACCCGCCGGATGGGAGATCCATTCGTAAGTGGTACGCACAATTTAGGGATTCAGGCTGTATCTGTAAACGAAAATCGACTGGCCGTCCGTCGACGAGTGAAGAGACAGTCGAACGCGTTCGCACATGCTTCGTGCGGAGTCCACAGAAATCCACCTACCGGGGAGCGACAGAACTTCAACTACCACAAAAAACTGTATGGCGGATTCTCCGGAAACGTTTACAGATGAAACCCTACCACTTGCAACTGGTTCAAGCCTTAAAACCCGCCGATTATGCTTTGCGAGCGTCCTTCTGTGTTGATTTTCTCGCATTAATGGAAGAGAATGAGTTCCATGAGAGGGTAGTTTACAGTGATGAAGCGACTTTCCACCTTTCAGGAAAAGTGAATAGACACAATGTAAGGATTTGGGGAACTGGTAACCCCCATGCAACTCTGGAACATCAACGCGATTCTCCGAAAGTGAATGTCTTTTGTGCCATTTCCCATGCAAAGGTTTATGGGCCCTTTTTCTTTCATGAACGGACATGTTTTCCTTGATATGCTACAACAATGGCTCCTTCCACAGCTTGAAGCGTATAGTCCAGATTTCATTCTGCAGTTGGATGGTGCCCCTCCACATTACCATGGCAGTGTTCGAGACCATTTGAATACGGCTTTACCACAACGCTGGATAGGCCGTGCATCTCAGGGTGATCAACAACTCATTCATTGGCCACCTCGTTCACCAGATCTAACCCCGTGTGATTTCTTCATGTGGGGTCTTGTAAAGGATCATGTTTACGTACCACCACTTCCAACAACACTGCATGAACTGCGTGCCCGCATCACAGCAGCCATTGCTGATATCGACCGCGGACTGCTACAGAAAGTTTGGCAGGAGATTGAATATCGGCTTGACATCTGTCGTGTAACAAAAGGCGCTCACATAGAACATCTGTGAATATTTAAAAAAAAAAACTTTGAGAGTTTACCTTTCATACAATATGTCTCACAATATTATATGTTCATTACATTTCACATAATAAATTTCTGAAAACCTGCACAACATTTTGACTTGCCCTGTAATCATTATTATCATTATAATCATTATTATCATTATAATCATTATTATCATTATAATTATAATCATTATTATCATTATAAACATTATTATTATTATCATCATTATCATTATAATCATTATTATCATTATTATTATTATTATCATTATATTCTTTAGAGAATGAGGAAGGCTTACAACTCAATGATATTAATAAACTGTTAGCTTATGCTGATGATGTAGTACACTATTGGGCGATAGCGAGGAGATACTTAAGGACGACACGTACACACTATTGAGTAACACTAAGAAATTAGGACTGGAAATAAATATCAATAAAACGGAATATATGGTCACACGTAGAAATACATTATATAATGGAAATGGACAGCTAATGACAAACGAGGGAAATTTTGAGGAAGTGGCTGAATTCAAATACCTAGGAACAGTAATCACAAATAGGAATGAGATGCACAAAGAAATTAAACATAGGCTCAATTCTCGAAATGCGTGCTATTATGCATTGCAGAGACTCTTGATGTCCCAACTCCTTTCAAAAAACGTTGAACTGAAAATATATAAAACTATTATTCTACCAGTTATATTATATGGGTGCGAAACATGGACTCTTACTTTAAGGGAGGAAAGGAGATTATAAGTTTTTGAGAAAAATTACTTAGGAAGATTTTTGGACCAAAGAGAGGTAAACAGACAGGTGAATGGAGAAGACTACGTAACAATGAACTACATGCTATTTATAGGAAGCCTGATATAATAAGAACAATTAAGTCTCGTAGACTGCGATGGGCAGTACATGTTGCACATATGGGGAATGAAAGACTTGCATGGAAGCTTCTTGTAGGAAAACCAGAGGGAAAACGCCCAGTTGGTAGAACAATAATGAGGTGGGAGAATAACATTAACCATGATTTGAGGGAAGTGGATTATACAGGTAATGATTGGAAAGCATTAGCTCAGGATAGGGATGTATGGAGAGCTTATGTCCGCGCGGCCATGAACCTACGGGTTCGATAGTGCCAGAGAGTAAGTATTATCATTATATAATCAATTGAGTTGGTGTTTACTTGATGAAAATCCATATTTATTAATTAAATAAAAATAAAACGTAGTTTTATTTGATTTTCATATTTATTATATAATTTAGTGACAGCTGTTTCGGTACACTGTACCTTCTTCAGACATGTTAACAAATTATGAATTGTGTTCCAACTGATCTAAGCAACAATACAACAATAATTTATTTAAATTTTTTTAATTTAACAAAGGCGATTCATTCAAATCAAGTTGAGAATTTAACAGTTTATTACTACTTTTCAATTTATTTATTTCTACAGCCTCCAAAAGGTCCAACTTCTTACCCTTATCACAAACATGTAAAATTTCAAAATTTGGATCGAAACAATGATTAAATTGGAATAGGTGGTTAGCATATTTTGAATATTCTAAATTTCTGTTATATGCTCTCATGTGTTCCTTTATCCGAGAGATAAAAGGTCTACCAGTTTGTCCTATATAGACATTGTCACATGTGCCACACTTCAATTTATATACACCTGATAATTTTTGTTTTGGTTTTATTGTTTTTTATTATATTTTGTAAAGTTTTATTAGTTTTAAATGCCACATTAATGTTCAACTTTTTAAAGTGTTTAGATATTTTATTTGAAAGTGGGCCTATGTATGACATTATGACATATTTCTTTATGTTTTCTTTGGGTAAAGGAAAAACTTTGTTAATTGCTTTTTTGTAATGAATTTTCTTAATTAAATATTCTATAATTTTAGGGTCATAGTTATTATTAATAGCTAATTGTTTAATAATATTCAATTCATTATTATATTCCAAGGGTGAAAGAGGGATATTTAAAAGTCTATGAATGTAACTATTAAAGGCTGCCATCTTATGAGTATATGGGTGAAGAGAAGAACTATGGATAGTGGTATCAGTATGAGATGGTTTGTGAAAGATACCAAACTCAAACTTATTATCAATGTGTTTTATTGATAAATCCAAGAAATTTATACTATTATTTGTTTCTAATTCCATTGTGAAATTAATACTTTTGTGAATGTTATTAATAAAATTTAAAAAGGAATTCAATTGTCTTTTAGTTCCTATGAAGCCTGCTATGACATCATCTACATAACGATACCAAAATAGAACATTTCTAGCTAATACATTCTTATGTATGGTTTGTTCTAAGTCATCCATAAAAATCTCTGCCAAAAGAGGGCTCAACGGATCACCCATAATCAAACCATCTTTAGCTATGTACAATTTGTTATTAAATTCAAAATAATTTTGATGTAAGCATGTTTTAAGAGTGTGTAATATTTCTTCAACTACAAAACCATTCACTTTATTAGTTAGTAACATTCTATTAATAATCTCTATTACATCAACAGTAGGTATACTGGGAAACAGATTCTTTACATCAAAAGAAACTAAAATTAAGTTATTAGGCAAATCAATGTTCTTTATATTGTCAATTAATTCAATAGAGTTTTTTATACTGTAAATTGGATTGAACTTAGTATTAGATGAAATTATATTTATTAGCTTTTTAGACATTTTGTATGATGAAGAAATTATGAAGGATACTACTGGTCTAATAGGATAATTTTCCTTATGTAATTTAACTAGGGAGTACAGTTTGGGTGGTTGGGGATTCATTTGTATTATAGAGTATTCAAAAAAGTTATTAAAAATTATACTATTTTTATAAATATTTATAATTTCTTTTTGATATTTCTCTGTTGGGTCTTTATCAATAATTTGAAAATTATCTGAATTTAGAAAATCTACAGTTTTAGAGATATAATCATCCTTATTTAAAGCTATTAAAGTTTATCCTTTATTTGCTCGTGTAATAACAATATCATCATTTAAAGTTTTCTTTTTTACATCTTTAGCTATCTGATTATAGAATATATGCCTTGGTATTGTTTTCTGACCATCCTTGATCATTTTTGTGAGAGCATAATTTTCTGACTCAACATTAACTGGTTCAGATAATGTGTTATTATCTTTTAAAATCAATTCACATTCCACACCTAAATTTTGTAGTAGAATATTACTATTGTTAACATTAAAATTAAATTTAAAACCCTTATTTAACAAGTCAATTTCATTTTTAGTAAAATTAGTGTCAGAAACATTAACACACCGATCAAAAAAACTGTGTTTGGATAAACTAGTAACTTCACTGGATTTCTTAATTCCATGTAATTTTGCGAGTTTGTTTTTTTGAATTAAGTATTTCTTATGAATCAAAACACTTACTTTTTGTCTTGTTATAAAATCAATAATGTCAAATTCAATACTATTTAATCTAAAAGTTAGTTCTGAATGTATGTACATCAAATATACACTTAAAACATCTCTTCTACTATATTGCAAATTGCTATCTTCTCGGAGCCAAGTTCTCACTGCTGCAGCAGAAGCTTTCCTTGAGGCTGAGTTGTTAAAATTAGTCTTGATATTAATATATTTTGGTTTAAGATCATGTTTGATGCAACTGTTGTAAAACCAATTATCCTGTGTGCACTTTTTAATCCGGAGTAATAATTTGAAATACCAAATCACCAAGAAGCTTGTCTCAGTTTGTATTAAATAATCAATTGAGTTGGTGTTTACTTGATGAAAATCCATATCTATTAATTAAATAAAAATAAAACGTAGTTTTATTTGATTTTCATATTTATTATATAATTCAGTGACAGCTGTTTCGGTACACTGTACCTTCTTCAGACATGTTAACAAATTATGAATTGTGTTCCAACTGATCTAAGCAACAATACAACAATATTTATTTAAATTTTTTAATTTAACAAAGTGGATTCATTCAAATCAAGTTGAGAATTTAACAGTTTTTTACTACTTTTAAACTTATTAATTTCTACAGCCTCCAAAAGATCTAACTTCTTACCCTTATCACAAATATGTAAAATTTCAAAATTTGGATCGAAACAATGATTAAATTGGAATGGGTGGTTAGCATAGTTTGAATTTTCTAAATTTCTGTTATATGCTCTCATATGTTCCTTTATCCGAGATATAAAAGGTCTACCAGTTTGTCCTATATAGACATTGTCACATGTGCCACACTCCAATTTTATACACCTGATAATTTTTCTTTTTTTGTTTTGGTTTTATTGTTTTTTATTATATTTTGTAGAGTTTTATTAGTTTTAAATGCCACATTAATGTTCAACTTTTTGAAGTGTTTAGATATTTTATTTGAAAGTGGGCCTTTGTATGACATTATGACATATTTCTTTATGTTTTCTTTGGGTAAAGGAAAAACTTTGTTAATTGCTTTTTGTAATGAACCTTCTTAATTAAACATTCTATAATTTCAGGGTCGTAGCCATTATTAACAGCCAATTGTTTAATAATTTTTAATTCATTATTATATTCCAAGGGTGAAAGAGGGATATTTAAAAGTCTATGAATGTAACTATTAAAGGCTGCAATCTTATGACTCTATGATATCATTATAATCATTATTATGATTATAATCAATATTATCATTATTATTATCATTATAATCATTATTATAATTATTATTATCAGTATTATCATTATTATTATCATTATTATTATTATCATCAATATTATTATCATTATTATTATTATTATTATTATCATTATTTTTTCATTTTTTTTAGCATGCCCATTACCATAGTAATATTACATGCATAACATAACAAACATCAAATCAGATAACATAACATTACATAACATCACATATTTGGTATTTTTTACATGTTTTTTGATCTTCGTCACTTGTTAATCACTCATTTTCGTATATTATTGTCTTTATATATTTTTTTGAAATGTCTTAAATATTTGTGTATTAGGTCTTTCTCCATCACAGGCCATATTCCTCCTTCTTTGCGGATTTCTTCTTTCAACTTATTTCTAGAATGCTGCTGCAATTCACAATTATAAAGGAGATGTTCTACGTTTTTAATTGCTTTTCTACATGGACAGGTTGCGTTGTTTAATATTCCAATACGATAAAGGTGTGATTTATTTTTTTCCATGACCAGTTACCAATTCAGAAAATCTTGGAGTTACACTGCTCAAAACAATTAGAGGAACACTTGTAATAAATTGAATATGTAATTGCTTTTTAAAGCTGTAATGCTGAAAGTTGGACAATATGTAAATTGAATTATTAATTTTATCATTGGATACAAATTATAAAGATCCATGGCCTAAATACAGATCAATTACCTCAAATAACAAATATAGATAATTTTTTATTTTGGATGGCACTGGCCACTTCTAATTGGTAAGCTTCCTGATGTTGCTATAGTGACGAATGTTGATTATTGCCTTGTTTATTGAAGTCTCTGACAAAATGAGGCATTTAAATGAGTTTGAAGTTATCATGCTCTACATCTTTTACGACAAGGTCAATCTCTACAAGTGGCTAGAGAGCTTGGGGTTTCTCCTTCCGTGGTGTCCAGGTTACGCAACAGGCACAGAAAAACAGGTCAGTATTGTAGAAGACGTGGCCAGGGCCGTAAATTTAAAACAAGCCCCCAGGATGACAGATACGTTGTTCTTTCTGCTCTTCGACAGCGTACAAAAACTGCAAAAGACCTGCGGAATGACCTTCATATGGCTTCCGGAATCCTGTTGCGTAACCTGGACACCATAAGGAACAGATTAAGGAAAGAGAATATTCGTTCAAAAAGGCCCGTTAAAAAAAACACGCTTAACAAATGGGCATAAGGCAGCAAGATGTACGTATGCTGAAAACCATGGTGATTGGAACCTGAACCAGTGGGAGTCTGTGCTCATCTCGGACGAATCCAGGTATCGTCTAACATGTTGTGGTGGTCGATTGAGGATGTGGGGACAGCCAGGAGAAAGATTTTCTGCAGAGGCTGTACAGGAAATTGATAGATTTGGAGGAGGTTCAATAATGGTGTGGGCCGGAGTTACGTACAACAATCGTACGGACCTTGTACTTGTTCCCCAGAGACTGAATGCTGTCCGGTATATCGGGCACGTTCTGGAAGAGCGTGTAGTACCTGCTGCCATTGGAGTAGGCCCTGTATTTCTGTTTATGCAGGATAATGCCATGGGCACATTCTGCGGCTGTCACCAGGGATTTTCTGAAGAGGAATGAAATTGAGGTAATGGAGTGGCCAGCGGTCAGCCCAGACCTCAACCCTATTGAAAACTTGTGGGATCTTCTAGACAGGAAGGTCAGGAACCGACATCATGCTCCACAACCTCTGCAGCAACTTGGAGATGCTCTGAAGGAGGAATGGGAGAATATCCCGCAAGAGGAAATCCAGAATCTTATTGGGAGCATGCCACGAAGGTGCCAAACTGTCATTGAATGTCGTGGAGGCCATACACGATACTAACTCTATATAACGAGCGTTTAACTTTGAAAAATAAGCACAAGATTCAATTGCTTACATAGCGGAATTATTTGAAAAGTTAATTGTCAGCGTTATTCATTTTTTTACTGGCATGAGCAATAAATAAATAACCACAAATAATGTACTTTATTAATTTCATGTATGTACCTTTATCCAATGAAAAAATATTTGCATATTTCATAGTGTTCCTCTAATTGTTTTGAGCACTGTATTTCACATTTAAGTTTTAATCTGTCTCTGACTGATGGGAAGAACTTCTTACAGGTGGTTCCTTTATCTGTGATATTCCATTCGTTCTGCCATTTAATAGTTCTTTCTTCTTTTATTTGGGCAACTATTGATGATTTAGGTATTATTGTATATTCTACGGTTACGCTGGTTTCTGTTGCAGCTTCTTTTGCCAACTGATCTGCCATTTCATTCCCATAAATTCCGACATGCGCTTTTATCCAGCCGAAGTGTACTGTCCAATTTTGTTCCCTGAGCTTTGCTATTGTATGTCTTATTTTTGATATGATGTATCCCTGTTTCAAGTTGTATTTAATTAGGTCGAGAGTAACTTGTCTATCTGTATAAACTGCAACAAGACTTTGTTCAGAACTGATTTGGTCAATTGATGGTATTGCTTCTAGAGCTTTAAAAATTCCTATCTGTTCAGCTTGATTATTTGAGCAACGATTGGACAGTTTGGCTTTTATTGTATGCTCTAATTTTCCGTTTTTCAAGATAACTGCAGCAGCCTCTACCATTCCTTGGAATTTACTGCCATCAGTGTATATTTTTATTTTGTAGTTGTTCGATTCTTCAATCTCGTCCACATTAATTCTTTCTGCCGGATGAGGCCACTTCTCCTTTTTGAGTGGTGCGTCAATGTTTGTGTGGTCATCGTGTATGGCTCTGTATAACTGGGCTGTTCCTTGTATACTGATAGTTATGGGTTTAATTCCAGCTATGATACAAGATACTTCGTATGCTTCGTAGGCTTTGGCTATGGTGACATTTATAATTCTTTGAACCCTCTTCAGTTTTTTTATATATTTTTTTTCTTAATTCTTCCTCCCATATTGGGGCCCCATATGTTAACATAGGCAAGATTGCTCCATTGTCTATAGTCTAAGCATTGCTTTATGTCCCAGTCCTCACTGCATTCTTGCTGCCCTTCTTTACATGTTCATTAGGCTCATAGCCTTGTTCGTTGTTATCTCAATGTGTTTATCAAAGCTTAGTTTGCAATTGAGGTGGATTCCTAAATATTTAATTTGTTGAACTTGCTTGATGCGTTCATGGTTGACGTATATACTGATATTTTTATTAATGGAGGTCCTTTTTCTTGATATTAACATTGCTGTGGACTTGGATTCATTGAATGTGATTTTGTTATTGTTAGCCCATAATTCTATTTTTCTGATGTCAGTATTTGCGTAATTTTCTGCCTCATTGTCGTCACTTCTGTAGAGAGAAGTATTAGGTCATCAGCGAAAGCGATAACATTAGAGTGGTTTGAGGAGTTAAGGTTCAACAGTGAGTTGTACATGATAGTCCAAAAGCCAGGTCCGCTACAGGACCCTTGTGGGCATCCTTTGGTTACCTCCTTTGTAACACTAAGCGTATTCACTGAGAACATTGCTGATCTGTCTCTGAAATAATTCTGTGCTAAAATGTATATATTTTTTTGGACATTTAAGTTGTTTTAGATTGTATACTATGCTCGGCCACCATGCCGCGTCGAATGCACCTTTAACATCTAGACTTACCAAATCTACACTTTGTTTTATATCATTATTATTATTATTATTATTATCATTATCATTATTATTGTTATTATTATTATTATTATTATTATTATTATTTTCATTATTATTATTATTGTTATTATTATTATTATCATTATTATTATTATTATTATTATTATTAATATTATTACCCGTTTAAGGAGTAAGTGCAGTTGTTGACGGAAGGCACTGCAGTCGTGTTTATGCAGGAATAGAACACGTGACATTGCTATCTATGAGTGCGGAGGGGAATGGGACGTGGGACGCTGACAGTATACACTGCCTTATATGACGTCACGTGTAGCAACAAACAGAGCTTCGTAATTCTTCCGCCTGCAGAGATATTTTGAATGACTAATATTCATATTATTAATATTATTGTTATTATTATTGTTATTGTTACTATTATTGTTATTGTTATTATTATTGTTATTATTTTTATTATTATTATTATTATTATTATAAAAACCTACTAAACTTGTATTTTGATCATTTAACCATCACCCAAAAAGTAACATGATATTTATATGTCAAATGGGGAAGATGAACAAATACATTTTATAGTTTATAAAATTAATAGTTTAACATATACACTTGTAAATGTTCCCATGAGCAGAGAAAATTTTAATAAAGAAGAAAAATGCATTAGGAATGAAAGTAAATGTGCACAAATATGCAAAATATATTTAGTCTAAGCAAAATTTATTGAAAGATAAGTGTGTTTTAGTACACATTTCGATGTGACATCGTTCACATGGATTGTTGCACAGTTCGCATATGCATTCTTGGTTTGGTTTGGCTCATAGAATCCCTTCGTGCTCAAACCTTGTGGTGGAAGCCATGGATTGCATATCGTGTTAGGATCTGCCTTATGTCGCAGTTTGGTCGTGTCCACTCTCTCGTACACATAGCCTCTGTTGTGTAGAATTCGCTGCAGATATTCCTTTTCTCATCTTGCAGTGTTGTCTCATATGCACAGGTGTTCAGTAGGAATAGCTGCTGTCTATTGTCTTCATTGAAGAAGGTCTCTCTCATTTGGATGTACGTCATTCTTGAAGGTGCTGTTTTTCCAACTCCCAGACGTCTCTTCATGAAGCGTGCTTTTACTGTTTCTATTTGTGCCAACTCTCTGTAAGTTTGTCCCATATTATATTAATTCAATATGTTGCTATGGAGTTATGACTGTTTTGAATAGTGTCACTGCTGTTTCTGTTGATAATTGCTGGAGATGATTGATTCTGTATATTGCTCTAATTGCTGCTGTAACTTTTTGTTGCACATGTATTCTGTAGGATTTTATCGTTGTTTGGAGGGTAATGCCTAGGCAGGTGAATTGCGATACAATTTTTTGGCTCACCATAGAGCATTATCCTGTCTTCTTCAGTGGGTTCTTCTTCCTTTCTGAAGGTCATCAGTTTTCATTTGCCCATTTTTCAACTTTGTTTAATGTGCATTGTAGTTCCTCTTTGTTAGATGATCCCAATACCATGCCATCAGTGTAAATTATGATCGATGTCGCGCTATCTTTGGTGTTATCCACAATATCAGCTGTCATGATATTAAAGAGCACTGGGCTGATGGGATTCCCTTTGCAGTACCCCATTTTTTGCTTTATTTCCTTTGAGAATGTAACCTCATTGTATAGCTGAACATAGTTGTGGTCCAGGATGCTTGTCACAATCATTGTTAATGGGCTTGAGTCTTCTAAAATGAACCTGAGTTTTTGAAGGAGTACACTTTCTTGTAATTGATGAATGCTCCGCTATGTTCGTGATCCTGGTTGTTAAGATTTTTGAGAAAATTTTGAACGCAGCGTTTTCGAGTGTAATGCCGCGGTACAAGTCTGGATTGTTGGTGCCTCCTTTCCCTTTTTGCATGATCTTTATTACTGATGTTCTCTTGGCTTCTGGGATTTTTCTTATGTTTATACATTTGTTGTATAAGTTGTGCCATAAGTCTTCCATTAGATGCAGAGAGTCTTTTAGGTGTTCAGCATAGATGCCGTCGGGACCTGCTGCTTTCTTGTTCTTAGCAGGTGTTACAGCGTTTTTTATCTCTTCTTTAGTAATGTGTTCTGGGTTTTCAACGATTGTTCTGGTACATGTTTCTAGGGGTACAGTTCTTTGTTGGTAGTTTAGAAGGCATTGAAAGTGATTTTCTCACGTTTCCATGGGTACTTCACTCGCATTCATTGGTCTTGATTTCCTGAGATCTATGTAAGGATCTTTTCTTGCTTCTACGGTTATTCGTTTTGCCTCTTCTTCAGTGTAGTTAGTTAGCCTTTGTTTCTTTTATTAGCTTCTTGTATCCTTGTTTTATGCTTAGCGTACCTAGTTAGGTCTTCATTTTGTTTCTGGTTCTTGCTCACTGCAGTGCTGTGATCATTTCTTTCTGCTTGTCATAAGAAGTCTTTGTTGAACTATGGTTGTGCTTTCCTTTTCTTGTTTTCCTGATGCATGGTTGTATGATTTCTGTGATTTGTGTGACACCATCGTCTATACACTTCTGATTAATTAATTGATTTGCTGCTTCTATTTTATCTTAGTTGTGTTCTTGTTTTTCTGAGTCTAGCTTCCTTGAATGTTTGTGTTGAATTAGTATGGGTATTGTTGGAATTTGATGTAGTATTGCTGTTCTTTGCTATTGATATGTGATTTCTTATCGGAGCCATTGCTGATGTCCATAGTCCTTCTTGGTTAGTTATGGTCATGCTTCTACCTTTGTATAGTACGAGATTTATGTAGCTGAAACCATTAGGTGCTATATAGGTTTTCACTATTGCTGTTCTTTGCTATTGATACGTGATTTCTTATCGGAGCCATTGCTGATGTCCATAATCCTTCTTGGTTAGTTATGGTCATGCTTCTGCCTTTGTATAGTACGAGATTGATGTAGCTGAAACCATTAGGTGCTATATAGGTTTTCACTCTTGGCTTGTTTACCAGTGTGAGACCTTTGTCTCTTAATGTGTCCATTATGAGATTAGTTTTGTTAATTGATTTATCTATCCTACAGTTCATATCACCAGCAATGATTATTCTTTCATCGCCATTTGTATGCGTGAAAGTTTCTTCTATTTTCTCAACTATGTCAATTGTTGTCTGAGGATTGGTGTATATTCCTGTGATTGTGATTATAGGGGTTTTTACTATCATTATATTTTCCTCTTTGATTACTTGCTTTATTGTTCCTAGGGTTGGTGTCATAAATATAGATCCCACTGAAGAATTAGTTATGGTTTGTTTCTTGTGTTTTGACAGTATATTTATCAACGAACCCTGGAAAGGGGACCCTGAAACTCAGGACTCCCTATGTCAGGGAATTGAATTCAATAACCTTTATTAAAATTAAAACTAAGGGCAAGTTACTGAAACGGTTAGAAAAATCAAGGAACTCACAATTTGTGAGAAAATTTACAACTGCAAGAATAAAAAGAAAACCATGAATTTTAAATTCCTGGAGAAAAAGAAAAAAAAAATTAATTGGAAGTTCAGCCAGCAGAGGAAGCAGAAATCAACTTACAGGATGGACAACTGCAAAACGATACTTGGAAGCATTGACAATGTCGTGCAAAAGCGACGAAACCAGGTCTGCAGAAAAATCAAGATATATGAGTTTGAGTCAAAATAATCAATTCATAATAAGTATATGTCTGTGTACTCTAACTGCAATTCTGTGCTTAGTGCAGCAGTATTTATTATTTTACTCTAGACTATGTAATGCTAAGTATTTCACACTCGTATGTTTGTAAACAGCTTTAAGTTAAAATCAGTGTCCTGTCTCTATTACTGTATGTTATTAACTGATAAGTTTATAAACTGTAATAGGTATATCCTAAATACAAGTGATTGGTACCGCACTGGCATTTCACCAAATGCGAATGAATTATATTAATTTGTAAAATATCCCTTTCCTGCTATCGTACTAAACACAAATTATTTAAATGTAATATTTGCTTTTTTTTTCAGTTTGAATCGGCTCCGATTGAACGGAGTCCTGCACAAACACAGGATGACAAATCAAGTGCGGGCATTCTCCAAAGAGAAGAGTGTATGGTCACGAGTCGGTGTGAAAGAAGTGGCTCCCATCATGTGTCTATTGTTAGCTGGAATCACAGCTTCGGTCATGGTGCTTCTCCTGGAGAAAATAACACTGAAACTATTAATTAACCTGCAGATTGGAAGTGGAACGTTCTTCTGCATACCACATGACAAGTAGGCTTACAAAGTAACTACATAGAAATGTCTTCTGATTTATCTGGAAGAAACTCGAAATTGTTATGTATGTATGTACACCCTTAGACAAAAAAATGAGTCATCTCTTGATTCTATCAACTGATCGGGGAACTTCGTGAGCACTCGCAGAAGCCTTATTCACATTAACACGTTTTCGGTAATTGTACTGTGGTGTTTGCTAGTTAACGTAGTGCACACTCAAGTAACATAAAAGAGAGAGTTTGCCTTTGTGTGGTCGAGAGGTTTAACACACAACATCTGCGTTCGTAACCTAACGGCTTCGAATTTCTTTAAGTTGCACTTTATTTTTTTTACTGAAGGTTTATGATATCATTTCGCCTGTAATATAGTTTCATATTTAATTTTATATTTGAGTTTTATGGCTTTAATGCACACAAAACACAAATGAAAACCTTCTAATAATTAAATGAAGAAAGAAAATAATATCTTCTAAAATGAAAATTTGATAAAATTAATATCGAATGTATGAACCCTCAGCATCTATTACCGCCCTCAATCCTCGGGGCATTGATTAAATAAAATTTCTACAGGCATGTGGACAATCGTCTAGAACATCCCAGGCGTCTTGAATTTGTGCCATAAGCGATATTTCGTCTTTCCTGCATCTGCAGGCCAATTAGCGTTCATCTCTATTTTCATCTTAGCTCACACATTTTCGATTGGATTCAAATCAGGTGAACAGCGAAATTTGATTTGCCTTCTCCTTTAATAATCAAATCAAATTTAGCTAAACAGATTTCAGAAAGCGGCCACAGTTTCAACAATATCGATAATACAATGTAAATTATACACAGGGAAAACAACAGACACAAAATTAACATTTTAGAAGAAATCGAAATTATCCAGAAGGCCAAAAATACAAACATTCTCAACGAAAATATGCCTAATGAGCAAAACCCTCTATTAGACATACAGTTAATTCAATACTACTACAACAACTCCAGAAGATGAAGCATGCATCGAAAGGCCTAAAGTGAAATCAACGAAAATTGTAAATAGTTGAGGAAGACGGTAGTATACAAGGTAAAAATAAATAATAGTTTAAAAAACTAAAACAACATGCTTTATTAGAAAACCGAACTAAAAATGAAAAATAGTTTTAATTTCCAACATGCTTGGGATAAAATTAAAGTTGTCAACAAAAAATCATCTCCAACATATCTAGAATAAAACTAGAGTTATCTACAAAAAAAATATTTTTACCATCAAAAGCGTGGGGTGCCCTATATCAATTAATATATTTGATAATAAACAGATATTGGTAAAATTAAAGTCTCTAAGAAGAAAACGTAAAAACCATAAAAAGCACCCCACGCTTTTGATGGTAAAATTATTTTTTTGTAGATAACTCTAGTTTTATTCTAGATGTGTTGGAGGTAATTTTTTTTTTGACCACTTTCATTTTATCCCAAGCGTGTTGGAAATTAAAATTATTTTTCATTTTTTAGTTCAGTTTTCTAATAAAGCGTATTTTAGTTTATTTAAACTATTATTCATTTTTAGTTTTTTAGTATGTTTTCTAATAAAGCGTGTTGTTTCAGTTTTTTTTAACTATTATTTATTTTTTTAATTTTTAGTTTAATTGATTGTCATAAACTGGAATCCCATGAAAATTTAATTGCTTAATACTCTTCTAAAAAAATCCTCTGGCCTGGATTTGAACCAGCAGCCTATGGATTACTGAAATTATATACCACTACAGTCCACCGCTCTACCAACTGAGCTCTTAAAACGGTTGACTAAAAAGTCGAGAAGTCCATAACATATTACACCGTTTTTTTTCTGATGATTCTGGCCAAGATTTAAAAGAAATAATGAAATTATTGTATTGCTATGAGCCCTTTACAAGTATACAAAGTTTCAAGTCGATCTAATTTTTTAAGTGGGTGAAAATCATGTTCAAAGATTCCATTACATAGATACAGGTCCGTTACATAGAGAAATACAGGTCAAGTTAATATAAAGCTTATAAAAATATATAATTTAACATTGTTATAACCTCAACGGTATAAAAAACAATTATGAACTTAAAAAGTATAGATTAATTCAAATGTCGAAATAAAATGTATTTAATTCATATAACGTTTTAATACAAATATCACGAAAAAAAAATTGCGCATTTGAAGATGTGAACCTGCAATCTTCACTAACAGAAACAGTGACCGCATGCTTTACCGCTGAGCTATCACGACACGTAGGAGAGTCTTCAGTTTATGCCACATAACAAGGTAGCTCAGGGACTGCACAATTATGACTAGTTTCCTAGTTTGAACCCAGCGCTGTGCCGAGTATGACTTAGAAGAAATGTGCGTTCAAGAGATTACTCATTTTTTTGTTGAAGGGTGTATGTGTATATATATATACAGCTTCTCCATAAGTTTAAGATCAGTGTATAGCTTTGTGCAACCAGATATGGAGATACGTTGTTCGCTGTATAAACAGCAATGTATTTAGTCTTACACTTCTCAATATTGACCAATGGTTCATTATTCAACTTACGTTTCACATTGGTGATGAGCTGAAGATCTCCGTATTTAAATGTCCATTGCTTGATGACCAGGCACGGAGATTTCTGCTTTTAAGTAGGATTTGATTATTTCTCCATTCACTTTTGAAAGAGGTTTTAAACATTTTTTCTCACCGTACAAATCATTTTTAGTTATCTGTGTATACCAATCTTTCCTCTGAAAGATCCAACTTGACAGAAAAAAGATTTTTTTTTTCACTATATAACTAATATTGCATTCTTACTGTTATTGTTGACGTGCATCGTATGCTATGAAAACAAAAGAAATCTGAATACTTTAAAAAATGACCAAAGGCACTAGTGCGGTAAGTAAAAACATTTATTTTGAAATATTGATAGTGTTACTGCAATTTGTATTAATTTCGGTGTTAATTCATCACATCCAGCTTTCCATGCCTTTTCTATTTCATCATCACTGCACACATCATCTAAAACTTTATCCATAATCACAAATACATCCCAAATCAAATTGGTTTTACAGTTTTAACAAAATACAAGATGCAACATGACCAACAGTACTTATTATTTCTCCATAGCAACACATATAACCAATTCACCTTGTGAAATCTAACATTTATCTTCAATTATTTTTTTTAAATATTTTAACTTATATCATAATTACTAAAATAAATACTCATAGTGCAAAAATAGTATGCAATACACATGTGGTAAGCACATAACGGAAACTCGGAAATTTAAAAAACTCGGTGCAAGTGCCTCTTTTTTGTTTTTATTTTTCCTTAATCCTTATCGAGTGTTTACCACACTCGCATCGCAATATAAAGTTAGTAGGGGACTGATATTCACACATTTACATTTTCCATACCAGAACATAAATCCATAGATTTATTCATTATCCACACATTTTGAGTTTATTAAATATCGATTTGAATTACACATAACTGAATAACTCACTGGCACTATTGAACCCAGAGGTTCACAGCAACATGGTTATAAGCTCCCAATATATCTGCATACTGAGCTAATATTTTCAAATCACTCCTGTATAATTTATTTCCCAAAAATTATTTAAAATTAGAAGAAACAATATTTTTCCTTTCTGAGACCAAATGTGGGTCTGCGGAAACTTGTATACTAGGACATTATTATATTAGTTTTCTAGAAATTCATCAGGCAACAGTAGAAAAACACAAGAGTATTTGGGGTGAAGTAATAATAAAAAATCATCTTGCATACTTCAGTACAACAATATACGAAGGACGTAATAGGGCTGACCAGTAAATATATTACACCATCCTCAGGAAAACAGTGAAGTACAGCAAGTATTGTGGCCTGTAAATTGTGCACTCTTTAATGATTTTGGGAACTTTTTTTTTTCTTTTCTTTGAAACCATCTCTTCTGGGCAGCCGTGAAATTATGAACAGACAATGGAGAAGATGAAGCCCCACTTCAGGAGACATAGGGAAAAATCTATTAGCAATTGTCACTGAAAATAAGAAATATGATTCCAGATCCTGCCATGTTTGTAGTGTACATAATAAGAGGAAGGAAACTTACTACATGTGCTTTTTTTGTTCTTTGCTTTTCCATATAAGAGAATGTTTTGAACGCTACACCCTCAAGAAGGTCTGATGAGTACTCTAATAAAATATGTGAATAATTATATTTGAAGAGAAAAAATTATCCTTCAGTGAGATGTGTTAAATTAATAATACAAACATTATGTGAATAATATTGCTATTGAATGTAGATATATTGATTTAGAAACTATATTGTGTTAATGCTGTTTAAAATTTAAATATCCACCCTACCGTTAGATATCTTATTTCAAGGAGGGGTGGTTACTATGCATAGTTGTTGGTCAGCATTGTGTTTGGTATAAAATATGCAATATATGGTGATGACATATTCATATGGATGCCTACATTATCTAATTTAATGACTCATCCTTTAAGACTACTGGAAACTTGACAGGATAACAAAATGGAAACAGGCTTCACTGAACCTTGGTAACAGATTTTAAGATTTGATACATAATTTACAAGATATTAGTTAATGTATAAATGGAAAACTTAACAGTTAAAATAAATTAAAATATCCTAAGTATGCTTCTCGACCAAAAATTAGAATTAAATCTTACATACTACAGATATGTAACATTCTAAAGAAGTAACATATTAAATAGGTTTTTCATGCACTGAATATCACAAATAAAAGTTACATAAAACAATAGATTACAAGGAGCTGAAAATCTAAATATGGCAAATACAACAGTAATCCAAAGTCTAGAAAACTGCGTATGAATGCAATGAAACTGGTAACTGGTGGAATGAATTCAGTGTAAATTAACAATTAAATTTGTAAATTTTAGTGTGATAATGACGTATTTTTAAACTATTATGAGCAGGTTTTAAGCAGTACTTAGTAATTACAGATAATATCACAACTTTTATATTGTAAGTTGTAAGACCAAACAATAAACTAAGTGTATGCTTTCTTTGCAGCTTTCTGTATTTCAGTGACTGCACCAAATGCTTCAGAAGACATTAGAGTACAACTCTCAGTACCAATTCCTACACAATTGTTTAAGTCAAGGGACAGTTCTTGCAGTACATTTTCCCAGAGCATCTCCAGTTAGGTATTGTTCAATATCTGGAACTTGGTCTGTATTGACAGTTGTAATGCTCTCATAAGTGTCACTAAATTCGATGGAATCTTCTGTAATCTAATTTTTGTACAAATACCTCAAGTTCAAAAAAGCCGTTCTGTGTTAGAAATATCTCCTATTTTGAGAAATATAACAGAATAATACTTAGCATTCCTTATTTTATTCAGTATTGTATCTTTTATTTCTTCACCACTGCATGTTATTAATTGATTTTGTGTTGTATTGCCTATCTACATGGCTCTTGAAGAGGCTGTTGACAAGTGTCGCTTAAGATTTTCGTTTTCTACAGATGCTCCAAATCTTAACAATTCTCTAAAATTATCCTCATTCCAGAGCCCAGTCTGTTCGTTGAGATGGCCATAATCTCGGTGGCCTCTTAGAGGAATATTTTGTCGACCCAAGAATATTATAGATTCCTATTGGTTGAAGTCTCCCTTTGTTTTCTTTTACTTGTTAAAATTGTTGAGTATTTACCTGATTTTCAAGGTAGCTTTGCAGGAAGTTTAGACCAGCTTGAACATATACTTTGTGGGAAGAAGTGTCTTCGTGTTATTGTTTGTGTCAATTTTTTCAAATGTTTGGCAAATCATGTCAATGGTTGGGTTACAAGGTTTTACACTATCATTCCTTTATTATGGCCACACTTTTCATCAGCAAACAGCACACAGGACTTACGAAACAATCCTTGTTTCTTCTTCCTCGGCTTTCCCCCACTTATAGGTTTGCTGTCTTCAGTTTTCATTTATCTCTATCATTCCAATCTCCCTCTTCTAAATTCCTATCAACCATTATGGTTCTGATGTAGGTTTTCAATTTCCATCTTGGTCTGCCACGTTTGTTTCTTCCAGGGGGTAACCATCGGTATATATTTTTTGGCCATCTTTCATTTTCCATTCTTTGTACATGGCCATACCATTTAAGCATTTGATTTTCAATCCTCTTAACAACAGATGTGGTGACATTCATTTCTTTCCAAAGGAATTAATTTCTTACTTTATCCTGTCTTGTTTTTTGGAGGCTTCTTCTAAAACAGTCAAATTCAACTGTTCTAATTATATTCTTTTGTAATTCCATCAATGACCAAGTTTCACTTCCATATGACAAAATATTCTGTATTATCCTCTTATAAATTTTCATTTTAATTCCTGTGTAATATTTTTGTTCCAAATTATTCCATGTAGCGTTTTAGTTGCATTTTTTGCCATTGCAATTTTAGTCTGTACATCTCTCTCACATGTACCTAAACTTGTAATTATTGACCCAAGATATTAAAAAAATTCACATTTTTTTTATTTTCCCTGTTTCAAGTATGAGGTCATCCACATCCTTTCCCAAACACATATATTCTGTTTTCTGTAAATTTATATTCAGTCCCCATTTTTTATATTCTTCCATTAGTTTATTTATTATATATTTCATATTAACTTCATCCCCTGCAAAAATTATTTCATCATCTGCTAACAACAATGAATGCAGTACTTTTCCTCCTATAGGAATACCCATTTTAGAACATTTTTTATACCATAAGTTAAGAGCCTGGTCTAAATAAATGTTAAAAAGAATTGGTGACAAACTGCTCCCTGCTTAAGGCCTTTATTCACTGTGAATTCCTCTGTTAAATTATTCTGTATTTTTACTTTAGCTTTTGTATTACTATAGATCTTATTAACAATATTAATCCATTTATCACAGATATTCATATTTCTCATTGCCATCCATAACAATTGTCGAGGTACACTATCATATGCCATCTCTAAATCAATAAAGGTCATATGTAGTTCTTTATTTTTTGCTAGGATTTTCTGTTGTAATTGTCTTACTTACATACTTACTCACTGGCACTATCGAACCCGTAGGTTCATGGCCGAACGGACATAAGCTCTCCATACATCCCTATCCTGAGCTAATGCTTTCGAATCATTCCCTGTATAATCTACTTCCCTCAAATCATAGTTAATGTTATTCTCGCACCTCATTCTTGGTCTACCAACTGGGCGTTTTCCCTCTCGCTTTCCTACAAGAAGCTTCCATGCAAGTCTTTCATTCCCCATACGTGCAACATGTCCTGCCCATCGCAGTCTATGAGACTTAACTATTCTTATTATATCTGGCTTCCTGTAAAGACCATGTAGTTCATTATTATGTAGTCCTCTCCATTCACCTGTGTGTTCATCTCTCTTTGGTCCAAAAATTTTCCTAAGTACTTTATTCTCAAATACTTGTAATCTCCTTTCCTCTCTTAAAGTAAGAGTCCACGTTTCGCACCCATATAATATAACTGGTGGAATAATAGTTTTATATATTTTCAGCTTAACATTTTTGGAAGGAGTTGGGACATCAAGAGTCTCTGCAATGCATAATAGAATGCATTTCCAGAATTGAGCCAATGCTTAATTTCTTTGTGCATCTCATTCCTGTTTGTGATTATTGTTCCTAGGTATTTGAATTCAGCCACTTCCTCAAAATTTCCCTCATTTGTCATTAGCTGTCCATTTCCATTATTTAATGAATTTCTACGTGTGACCATATATTTAGTTTTATTGATATTTATTTCCAGTCCTAATTTCTTAGTGTTACTCAATAGTGTGTGCGTGTTGTCCTTTAGTATCTCCTCGCTATCGGCCAGCAATACTACATCATCAGCATAAACTAACAGCTTATTAATACCATTGAGTTGTAAGCCTTCCTCATTCTCTAAAGATTTAATGGCATGCTCTAGTACAAAATTAAATAGTAGAGGAGATAGTGCATCTCCTTGCTTCAACCCATTCTGGATTTCAAAAGTGTCCGAAAACTGTTTGCCTACACGCACCCTACTCTTTGTGCCATTTAGACACATTCGTATAAGTCTAACTAACTTTTTCAGGATACTAAATAACTTCTCCCTCTTAATTGAATCATATGCTTTTTTGAAGTCTACATACAGTTGATGTACAGTACCACTATATTCCCATTCCTTTCTAAAATCTGTCTTATAATAAAAATCTGATCTGTTGTGGACCTGTTTCTTCTAAATGCACACTGATGATCTCCTAGAATGTCATCAATATAGGGAGTAAGTCTGCTTACCAATATATTTGTTAGAATTTTGTACGAAGTTGAAAGTAATGAGATGCCCCTGTAGTTGTTGCAATCAGTTTTACCTCCTTTCTTATAAATTGGTACGATAATTGATTCTTTCCATTCATCTGGAAGGGCTTCTTTTTCCCGAATCATACTAAGCAACCAGCATATCTTGTCCTTCAATTTTTCTCCTCCTGATTTTATCAGTTCTGCTAGGATCTCATCTGAACCTGATGCTTTATACATCTTCAATTTTTCAATCGCCATTTCAACCTCTAATGCACTTAGCCCTGTGACTAGCGTTTCTGCTGTCTGTAAATTATCCTCCTCAATGTCCTGTTCTGTATGTACATTAATAGCTGATTAAAGTAACTTTTCCATCTGTTTAATATACTTCTGGAATCTGCAATCATATCCCCACTTTCATTCCGAATTATGTTTGTTCTAGCCTGAAACCCTTTCTTCTCTATACTAATTCCCTGATATAATTCTCTAATGTTCCTGTATTTGCATTCATTTCAAGATCATTAATCTTCTCTCTCAAATATTCCCTCTTTTTACTCTTTAGTAGCTTGGTGGTTTCCCGTCTAATACTACCAAATTGCTCTAAATTTACCTCATTTGGCTCATGTAACCATTTCGTTTTTGCTAGCTTTCTTTTCTTTACAATATCGGCACATTCCTCATCAAACCATTTCTTGTTTTGCCTCTTTTTTAAACAACCAATGCTTTCTGATGCTGACAGTTTAATAGTATCTCTTATAGCCTCCCATTCTTTATTTATATCAGTTTCTTCTTCGTTTGCCACATTGTCATCGGAAGATTCCAGTATTTCAAATCTATTAGCAATTTTGATTTGGTATTCTATTGTCTAATACAGAAAATATTATCAATACACGTTCTTCCACTCTGGAATCCACATTGTTCTTCTCTTAAGTTATCTTTTATCTCCTTAAGTTTAAAATTTATAATTTTACTAAAAATCGTAGTTGTTTAAGGTATAACGCTTATACCTCTATAATTGGAACACACTTTTTTATCACCTTTTTTTAAAAATAGGAGTAATGTAAGATAAATTCCAGTCTTCTGGGATATCGTCTCCAATTTCAATTTTATTAAAAAGTTTTGTTAAAAATATTACTAAAATATCTCCTCCATGTTTTAGGAGTTCCGTCTGAATATTTCCTGGTCCTGGTGCTCTCCCATTTTTTGCCTCTTTCAAAGCTCTTTTCAGTTCATCTTCTGTTATGCCTGGAGTGTTAATTTTATATTCTACATCCATATCTTGAAGCTGAAACTCATTTCTATTTTCTTGAAGTAAACCTTTATAATGTTGCGTCCATTCTGATGGTCTTATCAACTGAATATTTATCTTCTTTCTTTCTAATTTCCTGATTTTTGTAATGTTTCCCAAGCTTCTTTGGATCTAGCATATCCAATCGAATGATCTATATTCGAGCATATATTATCCCAGTACTCATAATATGTTCTTCTCACTTCCACCTTTGTTTTATGTTTTAAAGTCATATATTCATTTTGAGATGTTGTTGAGTGATCTGATTACCATTTCATCCGTGCTTTCTTCTTTTTTTCTACTAATTTTTTAATATCATAATTAAACTATTCATTATTTCTTTTTAATTCTAGATTTTCTGTCCCAAGTGCTTCTAAAGCTGTTGAATGTATACTTTTCTTTAGTTGATCATACATTTCCACTGCAGATTTATTTGAAATTAAATTAAGTTTTTGTTTTAATCTTGATTGAAAAAGATATTTTGTACTCTCATCCCTGTTTCATGTGGGAAAGAACTAGCCAGTTCCTTTGTTCTGACAAGCCAAAAAACATTTCAACTCCTTCCCACCTTTTTTGTGAATGTGGGAATTTATATGACTTTGGTGGTTCCCACAGTGGACACTTTGTATATTCATCAGTATTTTTATTTACAAAAGCCCTGTATAATTGGCGAAAGTACTGTTACTGCTAGTCGATTCCAATGCACATGTCTTTTGGTATTCATTATTAGTTCGCACTCCAATGATCATATTCAGATTTTTGTTAAGTCCAACTTCATGGAAAGAAACTGACAAAATATTATTATTATTATTATTATTATTATTATTATTATTATTATTATTATTATTATTATTATTATTATTTCCAACGTTACAACATAATGGTGATGTATTAGATGTTTTATAGGTGTTCCTCGTGTTTCACTGCTGTCACGACTTTCCTCTACTTTTTTGAAGTATGAACTCATTGGGTTTGGGTTCCAGCGTTTTCAGTCATTTCAAAATTCCTAAAACAGTAAATGGAATATTAATAATTTAATATAGTGTATTAACAGTTACGTAACGTACAACTCCTCAGACGCTACACTAACATAAGTTGGTACTATTCTATTCTATAATGTTCTGGCCTGGGGCAGGTCCGTCACTGCAGTCATAGCATTTTCATGTTATGCTTTGCAGCTTTAGTAGTGAATTATAGGTGTGGTAGTTTCCCGTTGCTTTGCACACCAGTGAAGGATGATGATGGTGGCCAGATGATGTTCTGGGACCTTTAGGGCCTCGAAGCTTTCTAACATTTGTCTTACAGGCCTGGAAAATCCCCAAAAGAACCTCACCCAGGAAGCTTGTTCCGACAGAGAATTGAACCCTGGCCCGTTGAGTGACAAGTCAGTATGCAACCTGAATACCACAGCAGTGGGCAAGTTGGTATAATATAAGATATTTTAAATGTATGAGATGAAAAAAATAACTAACAAAACGGTTACTTAGACACGAAATACACCACTAAGAATATCATCAGAATAACTCTCTGCAGCTTATTTAAAGTGGATAAATTTACATTATGAGTGTAGAAGCCTCTTTAGTAAACATTTTACGTTATCTGTCCATAAAAAAGAGCTTCATGGTAGTTAATTTTTTATTTAAAAAACATATTACATCAATAAATTGGGGCTCAAGACACTTTTATGTGTAAGGTCTGGCTGAAAAAGTTATGACACTGTCCATTAACAAAGCTTTACTTTATATAAACCAATTAAGAGCAGATGTCACTTAAGAAATAAAAAGAAAAGAGTTCAGATATTTTTTAAAGTATTTTAATAATTTATTTTTCTCTCTGAATATTTGTTGTATTTCAAACACAATTCTATGCCACCAGAGGCACTATTTTATGTTCGATATTCCTTCTCGAGCCAGAAAATCTTCAGATTTAGAACTCACGGCTTAAAGTATCTCTCGGAGAACTGTATTGGTTCCTTCGATTCTTCCATTCTGAAGATCCATTGACCTTGGCGGGTTCGATCTCGCAACCCTTGTAAAAGAGGCAAGTAACATAACCCCTATACCATCGAGGTCAAATATGAACCAAGATAATAAAAAGAGACAAAACATAGATTCTAGAATGTTTTACATTTTATGAAAATTATAATATTGTAAGTAGTTAGAAATAAAACCTCTTCCTGCGCCAAATTAATCTACTGTCATTCGCTTCCACATCTCTCTGTCATTCCAATCTCCATTACTTGTTCAGGTTAAATCTTTGCATTTTGCCAATAATAAAAATGGGGAAGAATAAAGTCAGTTCATAGATTCACAGCCACTATTCCAACTACTTTTTTCTTCAAGCTGTACTTCTGGTGGTCTGTGCGTTTTAAGTCAAGTTCAGGTAACGGTCTTTATATTGGACATCATCGTCAATTACAATTAGGGATTAGGTCATTGGGCCTGAACGTTAGTCACTTTTTTATAGCACTTTTAAAATAAAAGAAAAAAGTACTTGACAAAGAGACATGAAATTTTCATATACCACATTTATTTCAATAGCAGTTGCAGTAGTATGATGTATAGTTAAATTTGTGTTATAGTACGGAGCCCAATTTGTGAGGAATTTGTTTAGTTCCTGCAATACACACTTTTCATTCATATTTGACTGAGTTTAAAACTATTTAATAAAAGAATTTAAATAAAAATGCAAACATAAAGAGGAATAAAAGGTGAATTGAGTAATTTTCTAAATTCAAGTTTAATTGTGAACAGAAATGATCTACAGACTAAAATGGAATCACTTAGAAGGATTTTGTTATTGCTATAATAATTGCAATAGCCCATGCAAATAAAAACATATATTTAATTCTATTTTATAACATACTAATTCCATTTTTTTAAATCTATACACATAACATCCATCCATCCATCCATCCATAGTAATTCTGCCCGAGGGTAGGTCTTTCATTGCAATCGTAGCATTTTTGTGCTATGCTTTGCAGCTTTATTAGGGAATTATAGGTGTGGTAGCTTACCATTGTTTTCCACACCGGTGAAGGATGATGATGATGGCCGGATGATTTTTGGGGACCATTGGGCCCTAAGGTTCCTGACATTTGTCTTACAGGTGAGGAAAAATCGCAAAATAACCTCACCCAAGAACCTGTCCTGACAGGGAATTGAACCAGGGGCCGCTGCATGACAAGGTAGTCTGCTACCTCGAGATCACAGCGGTGGGCACATGTAACATATAAGCACATTATAAAATCTATGAATGTTGGAGTAAGTGGAATATAATGTTAAATGAAGTATATGAGAGGGTGACATGTTTCTAAAAACAGAACAATATTTAGTGTGTTATTTTAGAAGTTTCTTTTTTTTACTAATTTGTAAGCTTCTGTTATTACATCTGACATGATAAAAAGTTGAAATTTTTTATAGCAACAGACTATCACAAAACACAATCATGAGCGTTATTACTTGAATGAATTTATTAGTTTATTTGTATCTTCATAACTATTGCATAATTCTACAGATTTTGCAAAAAAGATATTTTGTCCTCAAGTGAATTACATTTTAGCATACAGCCAGAAGCTGGATACAAATGGACGGTGTTCAACAATAGTGATCCAAGCATCAGAATTGTAAACTCAGATCATTGATTAATAGTACAAATTTTCTGTTTGGTCCATCTTCCAGACTAAATGGAAATTATCCAGTTCTATTGAAACTCGACATTTCGTCTGTTACTTCGGTAGCCATCTTCAGGAGATTCTGCATGCTCTCTGTGAACTCCTCAATGTTGGCTGCATAGATAAGCAGACGGCGCTTGATTATAGCAGATTGCAGCAGTTGCGTAGATAGTTTTTGTTAAACTAGAATAGTTATTTATAGAAACTCTCCAGTGATAATTTCTATATTTGCATTTTTGTACATTTGCTGAATACTATCCAAATAATTTAGACAGTTTCATTAGTTATGATATTATCAGAACTTACATTAATATCTTTGTCTGTTGTTCTTGAATATAGGCATATAAATAATATATTTTATGTACACAGTGTCCACAAGAACAGTCCTAGTAATTATAATAATATTTTCCAACTTCACATTTAGCGACTTTGCTTCAAAACGTATCTAGCAGAAGAAATTGTTTGTAGGGTGTAGGTGACAAAGAAGTTTTCCACACAGATATTGAATGTTGAACCGAGTTACTTAAAATTTTATCTTAATTTCTCCCTCTTATGAAGATGAAACTGTGCTTGTGAATGCATAAGAAGGAGGTTCCACAAGATAAACATGTTATTTAATACAGAGCTATTCAGGAAGAAGGAACAGACTTCAAACATTTATTTCTTCCAAACTACAAAAAATAGAAACACAATTCCAACGTTCCTGAAAAGAGAAAATTTCAAATTTTACTATTTTATGCATTCAATATGAGCATCGTGTGTTACACGACAAATATAAAAACGGTGGATCATTTCTTGCTGGTCTCTAGTTATCGAATTCACAGCTTCAACAAATTGTTGTCGCAGATTTTCAAGAGTGTCTTACGTAGGGGAGGATGAAAACACGGTCTTTTACGTATCCCCACAGATAAAAACCACACAGGTTATGTCTGGTGACCTGGGAGGTTACAGGCGATGAAGTTGATCTTCCAATCCAACGTCCTGTTGTGTTCTCATTTTAATATAAACGAAGAACATGACAAGCAACAGCGCCAATGAGGTCATGATGGGAACTTCAAAATTTTCTCTTTCCACGAATGTTGGAATTTTGTTTCTATTTTTTTGTAGTTTGGAAGAAATATATGTTTGAAGTCTGTTCCTTCTTTTTGAATAGCCCTATATTTAATTTGATACGGTATATTTCTGCTAAGTAGGCCTACAATAAATAATTTCATTAATTAAAAATGTAAGTTTCATAAAACTATTGTATAAAGTTGCTTTTTAAAGCAATAACAAACATTATTATGTAACAACCAACATTTCGATGCAACGCCACTGAATTTGCAATTGAAAACATATTTTTAGTTGATATTAATGAAATATAAACAATTCACAGAATAAATTCAAAACTGTTTCATCCAACAATTTATAACTCTGTAGACTGAAAAATGCTTCCTTGATGAGGTAAATAATAAAATACATTCATGAGTAATAATAATAAATAATAATATCCTCAACTCGTGTCCAACTCAGGATTGGTTCGAGGGATGAGATGAGCCCCTTATATAGAGGTCTGTGAATGAGAAGGGTACCGCCTGAATACGCCTGTCGCACCATCACAGGGGCAGATGAACGAAATATACGGTACCACGATGATCCTGAAGAAGATTTTGGGATTGTAGGCCGTGGTCATGGGGCTTGTAGTTCCCCGACGTTTTGCCAGAGACTGCGTCTGGCATCCTCAAGGGTTGTCTTGAATCTACACCAATACATACGGTACCATATTTATCATAGCTTAAAAGTTTGTTATTTTCATATCATGTGATATACTCTACATAATAAATTTAAATCTGAAATTGCAAATTTCCTGTTTTACATATTTTTTGATAACGTTTTATCATTCCAATTACAAATATAATATTGAAATTAAACTATTCAGGCCTATTGTTTGCAGGCAGTAGTTGATACAAATAAAGAGAAAAATTCCTCTCTAAACCGAAATTTGAACCCTAGATCTACATGCTGATGCACTTGCGATTCTAACACTTAAGCAATCCGGAAGCAGACACAATCATTCTCCTTTTAAAATCCTGTGTAATGCGATCAACAAAATTGTGTTCACAGTAAAATATTAATAAGAAGATAGATGGTGTTCATTCCGTGCCATACTGGCAAATTTTAAATAGACTATGATATTGAAATTAATGTACTCGGGCTTGCTGAACGTATTCAACAGGTAATACAACTGGACTGAACAAAATTTCTTGCTAGAGCGGGATTTGAAACCAACATCTTCTGTCTTAAGTGCTGGTGCACTAATTAGACAATTCAGGAGAAGACACAATCCTTCCTCTATTTGAAAATCCTATGTAACCCGATTAGTAAACCTCTAAACACATTACAACGTTCGCTTCTATTAAGAAGACATTATAATAGAATTTATTCCTTGTCTCTGGTCCTGAGTTTCTCGGGTTCAAACCCGGCACGGATCGATGGATTTTTTATGATGGAAAATTCCAAATAAACAAGTCCTCCGGGTAGGACTTTAAGCCGTGGGTCCCGAGTCTGAAGATTTTCGGTTTTGTAAAAGGCTCTTAATTCTCAATAAAGAGGCCACTAAGCAAAATTTACTGATTACAATATCATAGTAATACGTTAGTTGCTTGCTAGATGTTTCACTGAGTCGGTATGTTACCACATGCCATTCATGACACCTATGGGTAAATAAGATAACTAAATTTGCTTGGTCAAACAGCTCCTAACAAAGGAGAAGCCATGGTTCAACACTGGGCTATGCCATTATAGACGTTACATTGAAATTAAATATTTATGTCTTGCTCCTCGCATGCGATAATCAATTCGATTGATATGATTACTCAGTCAATCGATGACAATCGACAAACTTACCATGCGCAATCAATTAATATTTCTGAACGCACAACATCTGCTTTCTTAAAATTATAGCATCTTTTGTGAAGTTAATTCTTCTTCAGAATTTATACTAATTGTACCTTCTATCTATTGGCATGGAAAACAGCCAAGGCAAGTTTATGCAAATCTTGCATGAATAATGAAGTAACATTACAAGGTTGCAAATAGTAAATCTCAAAATATTTAATCTTGGTTTAATGTAGTTAATAAATCTAAATCATACATTTGCTTCTATAACAACTATTGTTGTTTTCTTTCCATTTATAATAGTTAATTCTGAATTCTATCTAAATTTTCTACAACTTGCAAAGGTCATGTAGCCAAAAATATGTTAACATTCAAATGACAGAACAATTAACCGAATGCAAATCATTGGGAAATATTGTTGCCTACAGTTATCTTAGGTTTTATCTCAGTATTATTTAAATTCTAATTTTTACTTATTATATATACGTGTTTTTGTATATTTTGATAGTTATCATTATTGTTGTTATTGTTACTAATATTATTTATTTATTTATTTATTAAGGATATGCACTATCTCCTCTAATATTTAAATGTTTGCTGATGATGTAGTATTATTGGGCCATAGCAAGGAGATACTAAAGGCCAACATGCACGCACTATTGAGTAACACTAAGAAATTGGGACTGGAAGTAAATATCAATAAAACTAAATATATGGTCACACATAGAAATACATTACATAATGGAAATGGACAGCTAATGACAAATGAGGGAAATTTTGAGGAAGTGGCTGAATTCAAATACCTAGGAACAATAATCACAAATAGGAATGAGATGCACAAGGAAATTAAACATAGGCTCAATTCTGGAAATGCGTGCTATTATGCATTGCAGAGACTTTTGATGTCCCAACTCCTTTCGAAAAACGTTAAACTGAAAATATATAAAACTATTATTCTATCAGTTATATTATATGGGTGCAAAACATGGACTCTTACTTTAAGGGAGGAAAGGAGGTTACAAGTATTTGAGAATAAAGTATTTAGGAATTTTTTTGGACCAAAGAGTGATGAACAGACAGGTGAATGGGGAAGACTACATAACAGTGAACTACATGGTCTTATAGGAAGCCAGATATAATAAGAACAGTCAAGTCTTGTAGACTGAGATGGGCGGGACATGTGACACGAATGGGTAAATTAAATACGTGCATGAAAGCTTCTTGTAGGAAAACCATAAGAAAAACTCCCAGTTGGTAGACCAAGAATGAGGTGGAAGAATGATATTAACGATGATTTGAGGGATGCAGATTATACAGGGAATGATTGCAAAACAGCTCAGGATAGGGATGTATGGAGAGCTTATGTCTACGTGACAATGAACCTACGGGTTCGATATTACCAGTGAGATAGTAAGTTATGAATAGAGTTTGTTGTCCTTTATCACAAAACTAGAATTTTGCAATTGAAAACATCAGACTGTGCCTCATTATTATTTTTACTTTTTAATCACTATTTACTATATTTTTTTATATTTCATACTGTATTCTACGTGCAGTACATATAAGAAATTAAAACTAAATTTGTATGTAACACAGTATGTACAACAATATCAACTAATTAAAAATATTATGTTAACCGATTCGCCTCAGAAGACGAGGTACGCCCTTCGACAAAAAAAATGAGTCATCTCTTGAATGCACATTTCTTCTAAGTCATACTCGGCACAGCGCTGGGTTCAAACTAGGAAACTAGTCATAATTGTGCAGTCCCTCAGCTACTGTGTTATGTGGATGAACTGAAGACTCTCCTACGTGTCCTGATAGCTCAGCGGTAAAGCATGCGGTCGCTGTTTCTGTTAATGAACATCGCAGATTTGCGTCTGTATCTATGTAACGGAATCTTTGAACACGATTGTCACCCACATAAAAACATTGGATCGACTTCAAACTTTGCAACTTGTAAAGGACCCATGATAATACAATAATTTCATATTTTTTTCTAAAATGCTGGCCAGAATCATCAGAAAATTATAAAAAAAATAAAAACCAGTGTAATAGGTTGCGGACTTATAGATTTTTTTAGTCAATCGTTGTAAGATCTCAGTTGGTAGAGCGGTGGACTGTAGTGGTATATAATTTCAGTAATCCATAGGTTTCTGGTTCAAATCTGAGCCAGAGGATTTTTTTAGAAGATTATTAAGCAATTAAATTTTCATGGGATTCCGGTTTATGACAATCAATTAAACTAAAAATAAAAAATAAATAAATAATAGTTTAAAAGAACTGAAACAACAAACTCTTTTAGAAAACCAAACTAAACAATAAAAAATAAATAATAGTTTAAAACTAGAACAACACACTTTATTAGAAAACCGAATTAAAAAATGAAAAGTAATTTTAATTTTCAACATGCTTGGGATAAAATTAAAGTGGTCAACAAAAAAAAATCATCTCCAACACATATAGAATAAAACTAGAGTTATCTACAAAAAAAATAATTTTACCATCAAAAGCATGGGATGCTATTTATGGTTTTTACGTTTTCTTTTTAGAGACTTTACTTTTACCAATATCTGTTTATTATCAAATATATTAATTGATATAGAGCACCCCACGCTTTTGATGGTAAAATTATATTTTTTTTTTGTAGATAACTCTGAATAAATAACAAAGTAAATCAATCATATATTTTCACCTAAAAGTATGGCTGTAATTATTCATCCGAAATGATTAATTGATGAATAGGTTAAGATTTTATGAACTGAAATTTGGATATATGCACCACAGCTCCTACAAGGACCGAGATATCCCTTGATGTGTTGGAGATGATTTTTTTGTTGACCACTTTAATTTTATCCCAAGTGTGTTAGAAATTAAAATTATTTTTCATTTTTTAGTTCGGTTTTCTAATAAAGCATGTTGTTTTAGTTTTTTTTAACTATTATTTATTTTTACCTTGTATACTGCCATCTTCCTCAACTATTTAAAATTTTCGTTGATTTCACTCTAGGCCTTTCGATGCATGCTTCATCTTCTGGAGTTGTAGTAGTATTGAATTAAGTGTATGTCTAATAGAGGGTTTTGCTCATTAGGCATGTTTTCGTTGAGAATGTTTGTATTCTCTGGCCTTCATGATAATTTTGATTTCTTCTAAAATGTTAATTTTGTCTGTTGTTTTGTCTGTTGTAATTGACATTGTGTTATCAATATTGTTGAAATTGTGGCCACTTGCTGAAATATGTTTAGCGAAATTTAATTTGATTGTTAAAGGAAAAGGCATATCAAATTTCGCTGTTCACCAGATTTGAATCCAATCGGAAATGTGTGGGCTAAGATGAAAACAGAAATTAACTCTAATTGGCCTGCAGACCCACGAAAGACAAAAGATGGCTTATGGACACAAATTCAAGACACCTGAGATGCTCTAGCCGGTAATCCATGTGCCTGCAGAAATTTGATTGCATCAATGCCCCACAGATTGAGGGCAGTAAGAGATGCTGAGGATTCATGCACCCGATATTGATTTTGTTTTTGTTAAAGTTTTCATTTTAGAAAATATATTGTTTTCTTTTTTCATTTGCTTATTAGAAGAAGGTTTTAATTTATGTTTTTTGTGTGTGCATTAAAGCCATAAAACTCAAATATAAAATTAAATATGAAACTATATTACAGGCAAAATGCTATTCTAACATTCCGTTAAAAGAAGGTAGGACGGGAATCGAACCCGTGAGGTTACGAACGCTGACGATGTCTATTAAACCTCTCGACCACGAGAACACACTAACCCAAACTCTCTCATTAATGTTGCATTAACTAACAAACAACCCAATACAGTTATTAAAAACGTGTTGATGTGAATACGGCTTTTGCGAGAGCTCACGAAGTTCCCCGATCGATTGATGGTATCAGCGGATGAATCATTTTTTGTCTAAGAGTGTACGCTCGCTTAACTCTGCCTGTTATATATTTTGCAATTTTAGGCATCACTTGGCTGTGTAATGTTTTGATAACATTTATTAATAGTAGAGGGATGTTTATGTATTTTGGCTTTCATCCTTATTAAGATATCAAGTACCGTTATATTTTGTTCGTTTTGAATGTCTGAAAATAGACAATATAATTTACGGTGACTTAAATACGGTTTCTGGGGAAAATCATTGAGCATTTATACATGAAGTGGGTAATATTAATTTTACCTGTGTTTATTCTTATTGTGTAATAACAGGAGGATTATTCGCAAAATGTTATATCAACAAATAATTAGAAAGCAGAGAAAGTATTAAATAAATATTAGTTAAGCAATCTATAATTTGTAAAAATTGATTAAATCGATTAGCGAAATTATCCTAATCAATATGCTAATTAAGAATTTAATTACATTGACCAGAGCGACTTGTTAAATTATGAATACAATCTACTCGTGATTGTTGAAGTATGTAATTGAAGGTACTCCAAACTGTAACAGGTAGCCTACTGGCTGGGGGTTGTGTGTCATCCATCTGTACATGCATGTGTACGCATGTTACGGCCGCGAGAATAGAAAATACAATTTGCTTCTGATCGCTGATCGAGTAGACCTGCGTCTGAATGAGGATAAGGCAGTATCAATAGATTTCAGGACGTCCTACACCGAGGGTTGACTTTCATATAATTCAGAAAAAGCTGTAACAGTTGAGCAATGTCACATTCCAGGCACATGGCACTACATCTGCAAAAACAAAAACACTGAAAAATACAGCTATCCTTGCGATGATATATATTAGAGAGCTATGCAGGCTACCACTGTATAACGCCCTAATATTATTCAAAGAGAAGATAACGCCGAACATCGCCTACGACCTAGAATTTGTCTAGACTAATCTATCGAAAAAGTATTTCCTAAAGATAGAAAGGGTAATGACAACATACCTAAAAAAAAAGACGTTCAGTCACGCACCCAGATCCCATATATCAATTAGCCATTCTACCTTCAACAGGCACGACCGCGTACAACAAGGCTATTCAGGAACTGTACAAAAAGAAACAATATATATGGATCGACTTCTACGCCTCGGATGCAATGACGACACCATAATAGAGACATGCGGATATGAACTCCCAGGTTCGATACACATGGGATCCATTTCAAAATTTACAAATAAGGAAATGTACAATTACCCAGACTGCTAGTGTATATGTAAAAGTTACCATGTAATGATCTGCGAGAGACGACCAGTCTCTGAACCCGTAGGTTCATGTCCGCACGGACACAAGCTCTCCATTCATCCCAATCCTGAGCCAATGTTTTCCAATCAACCCCAAATCAGGATAATGGTATTCTTTCTCCTCATTCTTGGTCTACCAACTGCGCTTTCCCACTGGAACTATTGTCCCAACTTCTCTCAAAAAGTATTAAACTGAAATTCTCCGAGTTATATTATATGGCTGTCAATCATGGACTCTTACTTTAATGTAGGAGAAAATATCACGAGTACTTGAGAATAAAGTTCTTAGGAACATTTCTGGAAATGAACAGACAGGCAAATGAACAACGCTTACATAGCAGTGAGCTACATGGTCTTTATAGGAAATCAGACATAATAAGAACAGTTAAGTCTCGTAGACTGTGATGGGCAGGACATGTGGCACGAATGGGAACGAAAGAAAGGCATGGATGCTTCTTGTAGGAAAACCAGGGAAAAGTAGATTATGTAGAGGATGATTGGAAAACATTAGCTCATTATAGGGATATATGGAGAGCTTATGTCAGCGCGGCCATGAACGTACGGGCTCGACTGCCAGTGAGTGCATAGTGTGTCCTGGTAACTCACCCTGTCCTTGTGTTCCACAGTTTAAATCCCCTCTCCCGACAGGTCATGCCACTGTAAGGCCCTGGTGTCGTGTGGCACGTAAAAGTACCTGTAAGGTGAGAGGTTAAAGTGACAAGCGAACTTTCAACCATTACACGCCGAGACGAAACTATAAACCTTGTGACGTATCAAGGCCGTGTCTAAAAAATATCTGCCGCATTTATCTGCAAGGCACTAAATCCCAGCACCAAATCGTTCATTTAAACTATGGGAAAATAATACAACTCTTCTCGTCCACTCCTCACTCCACTCTGCTCTTTTGAAGCGGGTAGTCCACCTCCTCCATACAGTGGGTTGCCATTGTTGGATTCTGGCTTTGATTTATGTTCCTTGCAATTAAAGCCGGCAAATAACTTTATCTGGACACCAGCTTGCTACATTACAATACTTCTAACTAACTCGCTGGCGCTATCTAACCCGTAGGTTCATGGCCGCGTACACATAAGCTCTCCATACATCCCTACTATGAGCTAATTTTTCCAATCGTCTCCTGTTAATCAAATTCCCTCAAATCCTGGTAAATGTTATTCTCCCACCTCATTCCTGGTCTACCAACTGGGCGATTTCCCTCTGGTTTTCCTACAAGAATCTTCAATGCGACGTCTTTCATTCCACATATCCTGCCCATAGCAGTTTACGAGATTTAACTGTTATTTTTATATCTGGCTTCCTATAAAGACCATGAAGTTATTATTTAGACTTCTCCATTCACCTGTCCGTTCTTCTCTCTTTGGTCTAAAACTCTCTTAAGTACTTTATTCTCACATATTCGTAATCTCTTTTCCTCTCTTAAAGTAAGAGTCCATGTTTTGCATCCATATATTTTAACTGTCCACCGCTGTGGTCTCGAGGTAGCGTGCTCCTTGTTACGCAGCGGGCCCGGGTTCGATCCCCGGTCGGGGCAGTTTTTCTGGGTGAGGTTTTTATCGGGGTTTTTCCTCGCCTGTAAGACAAATGTCAAGAAAACTTTAAGGCCCAAACGGTCCCCGAAATCACATGGCCATCATCATCATCGCCCTTATCATCATCATCATCATCATCATCCTTCACCGGTGTGGAAAGCAACGGGAAGCCACCACACCTACAATTCCCTAGTAAAGCTGCAAGTATAGCATGAAAATGCTATGATTGCAATGAAGGACCTGCCTTCGGGCAGAATTACTATGGATATTATAACTGGAAGAATAACAGTTTAATATATTTTCAGTTTAATGTTTTTTTTAAACGAGTTGGGAGACAACAGTACCTGTAATACATAATAGCACGCATTTCTAGAATTGAGCGTATGTTTAATTTCTTTGTGCATCTCATAGCTATTTGTTATTATTGTTCCTAGGTATTTGAATTCAGCCACTTCCTCAAACTTTCCCTCATTTGTCATTAGCTGTCGATTTCCATTAATTAATATATTTCAATGTGTGACCTTATATTTATTTTTATTGATATTTACTTCCAGTCCCAATTTCTTAGTGTTACTCAGTAGTGTGTGCGTGTTGTCCTTTAGTATCTCCTCGCTATCGGCCAATAGTACTACATCATCAGCATAAACTAATAGCTTATTAATGCCATTGAGTTGTAGGCCTTCTTTATCCTCTAAACATTTAATGACATGCTCTAGTACAACATTGAATAGTAGAGGAGATAGTGCATCTCCTTGCTTCAACCCGTTGTGGATTCCAAAAGTATCCGAAAATTGTTTGCCTACACGCACCCAACACTTTTTGCCATTCAGACACATTCTCGTATATTAATTAAATAAAAATAAAACGTAGGTTGATTTTCATATTTATTATATAATTCAGTGACAGCTGTTTCGGTACACTGTACCTTTTTCAGACATGTTAAATTATGAATAGTGTTCCAACTGATCTAAACAACAATACAACAATATTTATTTATTTATTTTAATTTAACAAAGGGGATTCATTCAAATCAAGTTGAGAATTTAATTGAATCATATGGCTTTTGAAGTCTAGGTATAGTTGATGTACAGTACAATTATATAACCCATTTATTTTCTAAAATCTGTCTTATTCTAAAAATCTGATCTTTAGGAGAAATTTCAATTTGGGATTTGACATGCAATGATTAACGGTTTCCTTGTTAGATAAAGAGGAGAGAGGAAATCCCAAGCTGTAAGTTATTAAAACAATATATTGCAGTAAGGAAATATATGTCAGCCAATAGAGATTTCTCGCCACACCACATCCTTTTTTTGCTTTATCCACAATACAATATGGTTGTAACAAAAAGTAAAAACTGTACTGAATTTATTTTACAAATACACATGTAGCTATCGCCCCAAAGATTCACTTTGTAACTAACTATCTAACAGACAGTATAGAACCCTTAGATATACGACTGCGCGGACATGAGCTCTCTACACATCCCTATCCTGAGTTAATCTCTTCCAATCTCCCCTGTATAATCTACTTCCTTCAAATCATAGTTCATGTTATTCTCCCACCTCAATATTGGTCTAACAACAGGACTTTTTCCTACAAGAAGCTTCCATATCCCTCTTTCATTCCTCATTCGTGTCACATGTCCTACCCTACGCAATCTATGAGACTTAACCGTTCTTATTATATGTGGTGTCCTATAAAGCCCACGTAGCTCACTGTTATGTAGTCTTCTCCATTCAGCTGTCTGTTCATATCTCTCTTTGATCCAGAAATGTTTATAAAACCTTTTATTCTCAAATACTCGTAATATTTTCTCATCTCCCTGAAAGTAAGAGTTCATGTTCGCATCCATATAATATAACTGGAAGAGTAACCGTTTTATATATTTTCAATTTAATGTTTATTTATAGGAGTTGGGACGACTAGAGTCTCTGTAATGCATAACAACACGCATTTCCAGAATTAAGCCTATGTTTAATATCTTTGTGCATCTCATTCCTGTTTGTAGTTCTTGTTCTTAAGTGTTTTAATTCAGCCACTTTTTCAAAATTTCCCTCATTTATCATGCATTAACTGTCCATTTGCATTATATAACGTACTTAGTTTTATTGATGCTTACTTCCAGCCCCAATGTCTTAGTGTTACTCAATAGTGTGTGTGTGTGTTGGTTCTTAGTTTCTTCTCGCTATCACCTAATAATATTAAACTTGGTATATAGCAATTACCTAAACTAGATTCATGGGTAATCCATTAGTGCACCAAACAAGTTTTACCAGATTTGTATATTGTTCAGTTTATTGCAAGGCTTGTAACATTTGCCCCTGTGAGTGAGTCATTGAACTACAGGTTTTCTATGAATGTGATATCGTATGTAGTTCTGTTTAAAAGCCCAACAGTTACAGATAACTAAACAATTAAACATAATGCAATTATTAATAAAGAAATAAACTGTTGCAATATACAGGTGGTAACACACCGAACTACTTAACTTATATCTGCAAAGGCTTCTTGTAAAACAATAATTACAAATAGGAATGAGATGCACAAAGAAATTAAACATAGGCACAATTCTGGAAATGCATGTCATTATGTATTACAGGGACTCTTGTCCTTAAGTGCGTTTTGAGATGGAAATTTTGAAGGCAGTTAACAACGACCATCTGATAAATGAAAACGCACCATACTTGTAACCCACTTTACCAGATTTTCAGTGAAACACCAGTTTTGAATCCTGCTGATGATGGGACCTGTCCCGAAAGCGCTGCAGATAAGTAACTAATAAAGTTGAGGGGACGGACCTTTTAGGTAAATATTTCATAATTTTAAATTTAAATTTTGAATAATACCTCAAGAGAACTTATCATGAATCTTATCAATGTTCCCAGCTGATGTTTTTATTTATTTCAACTATTGTTATGTGAGGGTAGGGTAATTTTCAAGTGGAATATAGGGAAGTGACATATGAACTGGATTGAGAACAAGGATCAGTGACTGTTTCATAGAGCATACATGTTCCACAACACAAAAGAAATAATATTTAAAAATGAAATTGTTTATATTAAAACTCAGCAATTAAGATGGTACGGACATGTCCAGCGAATGGAAGAGGGTCGGCTACCAAAATCTGTTTTGGAATGGAAACCTGAGGGAAGACGAGACAGAGGAAGACCTAAAACCTCCTGGAGTCAGGGAATATGTTTATACACGAAGGAGAAACATCTACAACCAGGAGATTGGATGACCGACAAAATTGGCTATTAGGCATCGGACGATGTCAAAGACATTAATCAGCCGATGATCTATCTATCTATATTTATGTTTATTTAATGAAGCTATAGGAGCGTATCGCCATCTTAAGGTTCATACATTTTTAAACAATTGATAATTACACTCAGTTTCATTTTGAAATACATGTTTAATCTGAGAGAAACACAGTTTTTGAAACACTGATGTAAAGACAAACTAAAACATTCAGTTATTTATTTACATTATATTTTAATGGATGTTAAAAAAAATATAGAACACTTTCATTCCTTGTAACATACAATCTTTTATTTCATTTTATGTTGAATTTTGTTATTTTTACTTGCTTTTACACATCAGACGGTGACCAGTACTAAAAGATATCCTTCAGTTCCTTTCTATTCAAGGACGCACATTGTTTTATTAAGTAAATAATAACTATTATATCCCCACGTGACACAGGAACTGTGTGACTTTCCCAACAAGTAGAATGTTACGGTACATATCTATGTTCTGTATGTAAGTCTGTCAGGTATATCTTTGCTCCTAATTTTCTGACTGCAAACATTTTTCTAGAAAACATTTCTTGTTTTATTTCATATAAGCATACAGATATTCGTTGAAAAAATAAAAGAATTGCGGCAGCTACAGCAATTTTTAAATTTTCACTTCAAATGAACTCCTACAAGTGTTCAGTTTTGCTGTTTAAAAAATTCGATCTTACATTTGTTAATTGAAAGCTATATGCTAAGTATGGTTCCAAAAAATTCTAATTTATGGTTTTTACGTTGTTAACACACACATACAGATATAATAATTTATTATCATGGTCGGTTTTGGTATCTACAAACTAGGATAGATAACGATACGTAAATTTCTTTTCAAAATCTTTCCTTTAGAACAACCACAATAGCTGCATACCTTTAGAATTTGATGATAATTGTGATAATTTATTTTATTTATTTATTTATATACAGATTTCAATGTTTACACATCTTTCTGTGCCCAAAGTTTTATTTTCCATCTTCACTCGTCCCTATTCATCCACTCCATGTCATCCAGTCCTCTTGTTCTCATTCCAGTAGTAGTAGTAGTAGTAATAATAATAATAATAATAATAATAATAATAAATATATTAATCTGGTTACATATTACCTGATGTCCAGATTGGGCAAGCTGATGATGATGTGCATTGCATAGAGAAACATGTTCAATTAAAACACAACGATAAGTTAAGTTGTACCAGATTCGCCTCATTTATTAAGGACCTCATAATGTTACTTCCTGCTGTCATTTAATAATAATAATAAGAAGAAGAAGACTGTAGTAATGATAATCATTGAAGGAATGTGGGCTGAATGTTATTAATGATAAAAATTTTAAAGTGACAAGACAAGAGAAAACACACAGCACGTCATGTAGAATAAATGTTGTGTAGAATACATGAAGTTGAGAGTTACTGTAAAGCAGCTATATATAACAACAAATAACATGTGTTACACAACTAACAACATAAGTTGAGCATTACATTAAAATAAATTAGTTACTTGTAGGCAGCTCCGTGGCACAAGCTCCTTAGGCTTCCGAGAACGAGTCTCGGACACTCCATGTTGGTTTTGTGGTGGATGAAATCAGTCTGGGCAGGTCTTTCTCGGGATTCCTCCCGTTGTCCTCGGCCACAAATTTATTTCCACCATTTGTTCTCACACATCTGATCCATTACATTTCATCTGCTCCTGTGATGGTGCGTCAGGTGTGGTCCTTGTTATACACAGACCTTTAATGTAAACAGCTTCATCTGATCATATCCCTCTAACTGGATCGATAACTAGTTACGGAGCAGTAATTTACAATAAGCACGCAGGGCCTCGCTGGCCTGTGGTTACATTGAATAACAACGTAATAAAGTTAACGTAATGTGTTTATTTATGGTTAGTTACGTCACACATGTGTCTATTTGACAGTGCCGTGCGCTAAGAACAACTGTACTACATCGTCACGTTTATTCCGAGTTGTCAACCACAGTGCAGTGTCTGTAGGGACTTCGTGTAATTTCGACTGGTGTATATTACTGATTTGCACGGTAGTTTGCAAAACACTATATATAGTGTTATTTATTTTTTTTTGCATCTCCCAGGTATTCAATGTTTTTTTATTTAAATTAACGCATTCCAATTATGGATAGAATCTAATTTAAATTAGATCCTCCATGTAGAAGAGAACTGACCATAAATTCCACAAAGAAGGGGTGAAGTAAACAGGTCATAGAGATCTTAATCGTATTATTCAATTTTTTTTAAAAATATGTTTATGTCAATTTGACAGAAAGTTGTGTGAAGATATGTAAGAATAAAGCTGTGTTTAGTATACAGTACGAATAACAAGCTTTCAAGATAAGTTCTGTTAAGTTTATATCTAAGTATTTCACATAGTTTATGTGCAAATATTTTTTAAAACATATCGGACATTTCCTGTAATTCGGACCACGTCAACGCGTGTAAAATGGCCCACGCTAAAAGACATTCTGTAGCCTCGTTAACTTGTTGGCCTACAAGTTGAGGTTCAAAATGCAATATATATATTCATTAAAACACATTTTCAACAATGCTTTCCGAAGGCAAGGAAAGGATCTCGAAACACTTTAATTTGCTTTATTTATTATTGTTGTTAGTTTGAATATTAATTTACAATCTGTATATATAATTCTGTCCGGCTTAATCATGAGATTCTTGACAAAGATAGTTTTACGGTGATATTTTCCGACGCACAACCCCCAATCTGAAGGACCGGAGGTTTTCTGTTGGGATCCCTTTCGCTTAGAAGTTTGCCTTCTCCTCGGCTGACGAGAGTCATCTTCCCGGGTTTATTTTCGGAATTTCCCCTCTTCTACATCCTTACCAATATTCACTTGTGGTAAAGTGTATTGGGACAGCCATGCTGTATTCAGTTAAAGCAGAGCCATCTCTTGCAGGATGTGGTACTTCACCACGTACGGACGGTCTAGGTTATAGCTTCATCAGAGATAAAGGTCTTGCATATCTCCTCCACTTAACCCTAAGTTGATGAGGACTAGTGTAGGGTCTACTCCTAACAAAGGTGCTACCTCTATAAAATCAAAATACATGCAAAAATGAAAAAAATCAGGATTATAAAGGATTATGATGATCTTTATATATACCTTTATTATTCCAGGATTCTTTCTGTTATTTACAAAGGCATCCTCAACCAAAATATACTTTTTTTTTTCTTCCAAACTTCCCAGTCTCGCGTGTCTGCTTCTGTCATATTTCTCTTCTTCATGTAGTCTTGAATTCCCTTTATCCACGTTGGCCTTGGTCTACCACCTTTCCCTTTTCCAGGAGGTATCAATTTCAATACTCCCTTGTTTGTTTTTTGTGTCCCTTCTTCGCATTATAACCCCACACCATCTTAGTTGGATTTCTTCTTGAATATATATATTTTTTTTCCCCCGGAACGTGTGTTTGTCACTGAACTCCTTCTAAACGACTATATCGATTTTGATGATTTTTTTGTGTGTATCTGATTGGGTCTCTCGATAGTTTAGATTCGCATTTAGGCCCTCCAAAGCCATTAGGTGTAGGAGTTCATCTGAAGTGAAAATATAAAAGTCTCTCTAGCGGTTACATTTTTCGATGTTTCACCAGGAAACTCAGTATATTGAATTAAAACAAATCTAAATATTCATTGTCCAAAAATGAGCGAAATCCGACAATTAGAAGTGGAGGTTCACTTGAAACCGGAAATTAGAAACTGCCTAAACGACTGGACGGATTTTGATGAAAATTTTTGTGGGTTTGAGTGGGTCCCTGGATTGTTTAGATCCACAGTTTGGTTCGGTAGGTGGCACTACGATCGGATTGTAGGATGTTTTATGTCAGATGTCATTTGCATTATCGACTTATTCCGCACCACAACAATGTGAGGTCATTATGCATGCTCAACAGATTGCAAAGAGGAGACCTCTTGCAAAACTATTTAATACGCCATAAATAGCTAAATTTATAGTAAAAAAGTAATTTATATTTTTATCGCCCGGCCATGACACGAGATTTGAACATTTGGGCAGGACAACGTCTGCCGGGTCCGCTAGTTTTTATATTATATAATATATGGTTTCGAGTCCCGGTGGGGTCTAAATTAAAAACTGGGTCAGAACTTCTAGCGGCACACTGGCCCTGGACTACTCAATCTCTAATGGAGATGAGTACCAGACTCTTGTTCTAGGTGTAAATGCTGCCGTCACGCAGGGTTGTCTAGAAAAAGTGCGGACCTTAACCTTCTACTACCCCAAGGGTCTCTTATGGCCTATAGTGGGGTTATATTTTTTTTTATTTTATGATGTCACGACCTAGGCAAGCAGTTCAAAGAATAATGCCGCTGAGCAGAGTTACGAGATTGCATCTGTTGCAATCCCCATGGTGAAATTACTGTCCACTATGTAATTAAATGAATCATCATTTAAATAAGCAAACGTTTGTAGCTAATTATGAATTATTTACTTGGTACACGTTACGCGATCCTCTGGCCCATTTTACACGACCCCGGTACAAATTACACGACTACGAAATTTTATATAAATTTTATTTTTGTCATTTATCTTCAATTTGGTGATATTTTCTTTTACCTGGGGGTTTCCTTATCTCATGCTGAAATACGGTTCCTTTATCGACAAAGGACAGCGAGTTACCACAATTTAAATTACGATGGTAAAATACATGATCTTCCCCTTTAATCATTTGGTGCATTTACATCAGCTCCATGATGAACAAGCAGCTCTGCTACATGCATATGGCCATACACAAGTGCCTCCATTAGTGGAGTACTGTTATCCTTATTATATATGTTAACATCAGCACCATGTTTTAATAGAAATTCCACAAAGCTGTGTTTACACTCAATAACTGCTAAAAACAGTGCAGTGTTGCCATTATTATCTCTAGAATTTACATCAGCTCCATGTTGAACAAGGAGCTCTGCTATATGCACATGGCCATACACAAGAGCATGAATTAGTGGACTACTGTTATTCTTATTAGGTATATTAACGTCAGCCCCGTGTTGTAATAGTAACTCCACAATTTAATATTTATCTTCAAAGACTACTAATAACAGTGCAGTGTTGTCATTCATATCTCTAGTATTTACATCAGTTCCATGTTGAACAAGAAGTTCTGCTATATGCATATGACCATATACAAGTGCCTGAATTAGTGGAGTACTGTTATCCTTATTAGATATATTAACGTCACTCCCTCGCTCTATAAGCAACAGCATAATTTCCAACTGCCCACTCTCTACAGCGATATGTATGATTGTGTTTTTGTTTCCCGTATGTAAGTCATGCATATCATGATGTACACTAACTCCACAATTTAGTATGAATGTCACCAAATTCACATATCCCTTCCGCAGAGCATTGTACTTTACATCATTAAGTGGTCGACTCATACAGTAATGGAAACCCATTACGCTATGAAATCTTGTGGGAAGAGATAGAATGCTGTTAGACCTACAATTTTGTGAATCAAAATGTCCCCTGCTTGCATCGCGTTTTTCTATATTTTCCCTGATCCAAGTCACGTCTCTATCATCGGCTTGTTTACCTAACAACTTGTCAACAACAGACCAAGCTTCAATTTTCTCTGCAAGTCGCAGTGGTCTGCAACGCAAAACTTTATCTTCCTCACAATTAACATCAGCACCATGTTCCAGCAAAGTTTCTATAACTCTATATTTAACATAATCAACACCACTGTTTCTCATAAATGGAAATACAGATTTTTTAAATTTCTTTAATTTCATGATGGCAAGTTGCAAGACAGTTCTGCTACCTATGTCTCCCTCATTCACATCTGTACTTCCTTCCAAAATCAAATTAAGTTTTTGAAGGTCTAAATTAATCACTGCAGTGTGCAGTTCATGTTCTTTAGCCAACGTCCTGTCCAGAAACTTTTGTATGACTTCAAACTGTTCTTCAAAATAAATTTGTTTGATTAATTGTGATTCAGTTTGGAAATTTTGTGAAAACCATATTGCAACAAAGTATTCAGCAAATGTTCGATGAACAAAAACTGGCTTGTCGCTCACAACATTTGTTACAATCCCAAATTTATTTTTACCGCATTTAAACTCTTTAACAAATTCCTCATTTATTTTCATGACATTCTTCAACCTGCTCAATGTTTTGCTGTTATCATCAACATCATAGTATGAAAACATTGCGCAGTTCATGTGTATTTTCTGTAACGTTGTTTTCTTATAATCCATTTCCATCTGTAGCATTCTTGTATTCACATTCTCATACACTTTCTCATGATACACACTCAACTTCTTATCAACAAACTGCTCATATAGCTTGAGCACATCCAGACTTGGAGGGAGCTTCACTTCACCAGTTCTACAGAAATTGTTAGCATCGTCATGAAACACTTCTGCCAACATTCTACAATGCAGCGGAATTCCGGCAAATTCATTACCGCTGTCATTCAATGTCTCCCTTACAAGTTTGAATAGACGTTCAATGAATTCTTTTACATGAGGATTCTGATTCCAGTACTTAAGAAGAACATTTATTTGGTCTGTATCATCAAATCCTTGAAATGGAAAAGCTAAGCTGATAAGATTTTTTTCTAATTTCGTCTTCATAATTGGCCGAGAAGTGACAAATATTTTCTTAATTTTGCATTTCGAGAATTTACTAAGCAACTCAAATACCTGTTCCGTGTAATTTGGGGAAATTTCATCAAAACCATGTACAAGAACTACAACATTTCCACCGGACAGCAATTGGTGTTCAAGCAAATGTTTCTCAAACTCTGTTTTCAGACCTGTAACTTGCTGCAGGAATTCCACAGCTGTGACTTGATATTTGAAGAGAGTTACACATTCAATTAAGTTGACCCTCACAACCCACGTGGACGGGTCTTTCTCTTTTAACACATGAGCGATGTTAGCCATTTCTGTTGTATTGCCCATTCCTGGCTCGGCAACAACTAGCACCACCTGATAAGGCAATCCTACAATTGAATCAGCATTTCTTGTCGAATTTTTTTGGAAGTGTTTTGTTATATGTGACATGTCTCCTTTTGACTTCAGCAAACGATAACCTTCCTCACATGCTTCTACCCAGTGAACATTGTCTTTAACTGCGCAGAGAGCTGTGAATTCAGCCTCCTCTTCTACAAACCAAAATCTGCAATCTATGTGTGCCTTGAAACTGTCGTGATTGAATTTCGTGATTTCCGCATCAGGTGGCACTAGTTCATCCAGTCTGTATTCATGTGCTCCTGCTATAGCCAATGTAATATGTCCTTCAACAAATATTTCTACACTAACAATATCATTCCTTAGAAACGTGCGATGCATGTACCAGGGATCTAATTCCTGCAGTTTCTGTCCTACCTGCAGTTTGTAGTTTAGCTGCTCGACTACATCTGCAGATAGCTGTGTCTGCAGGAATGAGATTTCAGCCATTGAATTCAGACTCACAGGGTAACCCTGGAAGTCAACTTGACGTTCCAGAAATTGACGTTGTGATTCTGCCTCCAATTCACTGAAGCAAAAATTGTCACTCACTGTGACAAACTGCTGCTCTGTTTGGTCTGTGTCTGATATCACTACCAGACACTTTGACTTGGGCAAGCTGGAAAGTTTGTCCACCAGCGTAATGACATGTCTATTCCATCCCTTCACCACCAACACATCGCACATCCCTAATTTCCAAACCGCCAACACCTCATTAACATTTCCTTTCAGAATGCTGACATTTACCAGCAAAGTGTTGATACAAAGGCCTGCAACACTTTAACTGCGCTGAAATGGCGCATTTGCTTTTAATTAACAACATTCTCTTAGTTATCTTTTCTCTTATGGGATCATAGTGTTCTAGTGAAAATTTAAAATCTATTAGAGGGTTTGGTTTAATAATGCTGGTTCTACATATCTCGAACATGTCAGTCCACTCCTTCCAGTCTCTTGTCAGATAATTTTCGGATGTTCTCCACCAGTTCGTCACAGCCTTCATGAACTGTTCATACAGTTTGTCTGAATGAATCTCTTGCTTGATCAGATTATCCAAGTTCAACTCGTCTGATTGCTTTGTACACAAGAAGAGCTGTGGGACAAATTCCTGGTAAGGGGTCAAGTCTCCCAGGTACACGAGGTTTGTCAGTATCTTCTCAAGCTGGTTCTTGTTGGGAAGAACTCGAGCTTGCTTATTGTACAGTTTATGTACAACTTCCCACAGCTCTGAAGAACCAAACACATTCCCACTGCTGACTGATGCTGACAATATTGCCTTATATCTAGGCAAATTGCCACACAGCTCAGTCATACAGAGCAATTTGCCCCCAGTGTTAACAATACTTAAATCAGCAGTGTCAGCATCATTAATCAAATATTCATCGACCGCAATATTCGTAAATATTACAAATTTTGCATGAGCAAATTTCACAGATTTCTTCAAGTCATCGTTAGTTTCCCATTTATTTTTTATTTCGAGGAGAGATTCCAGGTATTTATTCAATTTGAAGTCTTTATCCTGTACAAGCTGACGTAAATTGAGGACAGTTTGTGATTTTATTTTGTGATTAAGTTGTAATAAATACGTGCTGTCTCCGAGCTTCAACACCACGTCATCGAACGTACTTGCTTCTGCGAAGTTAGAAGCGATGTGGAAGGTCTTGCGTGTATCTAATGCTCGGAGAAACAACAGTGCTGACATCTTTATTGCATAGTTAGGTCCTTCAATGCCGCAGCAACCTGTCGTCCTTTCGTACGTCTGCAACCCAATGGAGTTATGTTATGTAATAACGAATTATCCCACATGTTAATGTTAAACATTCCTATATCTCCCATAAATTAAACAATTTAATATTAAACATACTATTTGTTTCATTTAATATGGTGCTACCCATAATCTGTTCCCTGTATTATTATTAAACACAGAAAGTGTAATAGGTTAATGTGTGGCAATATTGGGGCTATGTGACGTCGGTGTATTGAAGTTGAACTTACCCGCTGTCAATACAAACAGGTCACGTAAGCAGAACAAACTACATTATAGTTTATCGTCCACTGCATCATACACCCACATTTACATCCCAGAAAGGAAGCTGTAAGTTAAGTGCTGCTTGAGTTTACATACTTACCAGACTGCGTTATGAAAGCACCGTGTTATGCATATTGAGTATATTCTCATAATCCGCTTTATGGACACCCTTCGACAAGAAAATGAGTCATCTCTTGAACGCGCATTTCTTCTAAGTCATACTCGGCACAGCGCTGGGTTCAAACTAGGAAAACTAGTCATAATTGTGCAGAGTCCCTGAACTACTGTGTTATGTGGCATGAACTTGAAGACTCTCCTACGTGTCCTGATTAGCTCAGCGGTAAATAGCATTCGGTCACAGGTTCGCGTCTTCAATTACGCAGTTTTTTTTTCGTGATAGTTGTATTAAAAACGATTAATTAATTAAATAAAATTTTATTTCGACATTTGGATTAATCTATTACTTTTTAAGTTCATAATTTTTTTTTATACCATTGAGGTTATAACAATGTAAAATTATATATGTTTATCCTTGTATACTACCGTCTTCCTCAACTATTTAAAATTTTCGTTGATTTCACTCTAGACCTTTCGATGCATGCTTCATCTTCTAGAGTTGTTATAGTAGTATTTGCATTAACTGTATGTCTAATAGAGGGTTTTGCTCATTAGGCATATTTCCGTTGAGAATGTTTTGTATTCTTGGCCTTTTTGATAATTTCGATTTTTCTAAAATGTTAATTTTATGTGTGTTATTTTCTCTGTGTATAATTGACATTGTATTATCGATATTTGTTGAAACTGTGGCCGCTTTCTGAAATGTGTTTAGCGAAATTTGGATTTTATTGTTAAAGGAGAAGGCAAATCAAATTTTGCTGTTCACCAGATTTGAGTCCAATCGAAATTGTGTGGGCTAAGATAAAAATAGAGAATGAACTCTAATTGGCCTACAGATGCACGAAAGACGAAAGATGGGCTTATGGCACAAATTCAAGACGCCTGGGATGCTTCTATCCGATTGTCCACGTGCCTGTGTAGAAATTGATTGCATCAATGCCCCGCCGAATGAGGGCGGTAATAGATGCTGAGGATTGATACACCCGATATTGATTTGTTGTTGTTTTTAAAGTTTTCATTTTTAAATATATTATTCATTTTCCTCATTTACTTATAGAAGAAGGTTTTAATATGTGTTTGTGTGGCATTAAAGTCAAAACTCAAAGATAAAATTAAATATGAAACTACATTACAGTTAACTGTTATTTTAACATTCCGTTAAAAAAAAGGCAGACGGAATCGAACCCGTGAGGTTACCAACGCAGACAAGTCTATTAACCTTCGAGAACGGAACACACTATGCCGAACTCTCTCTTAAGTTGCTTGAGTGTTCACTGCATTAACTACAAAAAACCCATTACATTCTTGAAATGTGTGATGTGAATACGGCTTTTTTTGCGAGCGCATACAAGTCCCCCGATCGGATCGATAGTTATCGGCGGGGGACTCATTTTTTTTTTAGGGTGTCCAGTGAAAGAAATCATCCCGTTCCTATCCCTTACATTACGCTAGAACCTGCATTTTGATTCCTCTAAAAACCACTTACTCAATTCTTAGCAAGGCGGTGCAGTACCAGACGTGTAGTGATATGAACATTATAGTTTCGACACTTGGTATCTTCGAAACTCAGCCGTGTTTATTTCCTTATGCTTTAACACCATGTTTAAAATTCACAGTGGTCGAGAATTTTAATAGGCTGGTTGGTTAAAATTTTTGTTTTAACTTCCTTTGCAAGGGAGTAAGACGTAGACACATGACGTGAAAAGAGCGCCATGCTCATATTGAGCAGGTCTTCTTCATTCCCTAGATTGAATAGTAAAAGGTGTGTAATAAGTACCCACAGCACCAAGTAACAAGCTTGTTAGTGATTAATAATAACTTTTATTTTTATTAATATACATAATTTTCAATGTTTTCACCTTTATGTGCCTAAAGTTTCTATACCTTCTCCAATCATATCTATCCATGTAGTCCAGACCCTGGTTCTCATTCCGGCTTATCTCTTACATCCACGAGGTTCTCAATTCATCTCTATCCATACTCCATGTCGTCCAGACATCTTGTTCTCATTCCCTTCTATCTCTGCCATCCACGAAGGTTGACGGTTCCAATCATCTCTATCCATGTCGTCCAGAATCTTCGTTCTCATTCCCGTTCTTATCTCTTACTCCACGAGGGTTTCTTCCAATCATCATTCCATGGTCCTCCATGGTAGTCCCGGACCTCGTTCTCATTCCCGTGAGTAGATCAAAAGTACTGCGGTCCACGAGGTTTGAGGTTCCAATCATCTCTATCCATGTCGTCCAGACCTCTTGTTCTCATTCCCGTTCTTATCTCTTACATCCACGAGGTTTCTCCAATCATCTCTATCCATGTACTCCATGTCGTCCAGACCTCTTGTTCTCATTCCCGTTCTTATCTCTTACATCCACGAGGTTTGAGGTTCCAATCATCTCTATCCATGTCGTCCAGACCTCTTGTCTAATTCCCGCTTATCTCTTAAATTACACGATGTTTCTCCAATCATCTCTATCATGACTCCATGTCGTCCAGACATATTGTTCTTCATTCCAGTTCTTATCTCTTACATCCAACAGAGGTTTGGAGGTTCCATACATCTCTTCCATGTCGTCCAGACCTCTTGTTCTCATTCCCGTTTCTTTAATTCTCTTACATCCACGCGGTATTGTCCAATCATCTCATCCATGTACTCCATGTCGTCCAGACCTTCTGTCTCATTCCGTTCTTATCCTTACCTCCACGGGGTTTGAGGGTTACAATCATCCTCTTATCCATGTGTGCAGACCCTTGTTCTCATTCCCGTTCTATCTTTACATCCACGAGGTTCTCCAATACTCATCCATGTACTCCATTGTCCAGAAACCTCTTGTTCTATTCCGTTCTAGCTTACATACACGGGTTTGAGGTTCAAATAATCTATATCCATGCGTCCAGACCTCTGTCTCATTCCCGTTTCTGATCTCTTAAATCCCCGAGGTTTATCCACAATCATCGCTATAAAGGACTCAAGTAGTCCAACTCTTGTTCTCATGCCCGTCTGATCATTACATCCACGAGTTTGAGGTTTCCAATCAGCTATATCCATGTTCGTCCAAGACTCTGGTTCTCATTACCGTTCTTATCTCTGAAATTTTCCACGAGGTTCTCCAATCATCTCTATTCCATGTATCCATGTCGTCAGACCT